>CM065741.1:49223300-49240800 GCA_033310375.1 Conus canariensis | reverse complement strand
GGGCTGCAGTAAAATAAAACTTGGTGTGGCTATGTACGTCATGGTGAGGATGAGAGGTGTGCGAGCAACAGGCCTGCCACTGGTGGATCGGTAGATCAACTAACTAACACGAGACAGCTTAATTAAAGGACACAAAAGAATATACCTGTTCGGTCAGCAATGAGAATCCCAAACCCTGTCACTGAAGCCAAAAGAAAGAACAGGCAGCCGATCCATCGCCTCCCAAAACTGGAAATAACACACACAGAGTGCAAGGTAACCATCGGGTTCATAGTTCAGAACTGTTGGGACTGAGACAATGTCCAAACTGGAAATAACACACACAGAGTGCAAGGTAACCATCGGGTTCATAGGTCAGAACTGTTGGGACTGAGACAATGTCCAAACTGGAAATAACACACACAGAGTGCAAGGTAACCATCGGGTTCATAGGTCAGAACTGTTGGGACTGAGACAATGTCCTTACTCTTCCGAAGATATCCTCCTCCCGCCTCGGTGTGGAAAATGTAGATTATTTCCCTTGGATCATAGGGGGCTTCAGGAGTTAGATCAATGTAACAATGAGGGTTTGGGTGGGACCGAGGCAGCATAATGGAATACAGGATGTCTTATTTAGTGTGGTTTTCATAATGTCGTTTCTTCTTTTTCTTTCTTTGTTGAAACCAGATTGGATTTCCTCATGATAAGTGCCTTCTTTTTATTATTTGGCGATTATGTAAAATGTGTTTGCATTTCCAGATATGTGTGTGTGTGTGTGTGTGTGTGTGTGTGTGTGTGTGTGTGTGTGTGTGTGTGTGTGTGTGTGTGTTTCAGAGATAGAGAGAAAGAGAGAGAGAGAGAGAGAGAGAGAGAGTGTGTGTGTGTGTGTGTGTGTGTGTGTGTGTGTGTGTGTGTGTGTGTGTGTAGCTGTGAAGGATCTGTTGTTGCTGAAACAAGCAAGTCTCTTTCAGGTGGTGATTAATCTGGCTTGACTTCCCTGATTCTCCATATGATGTATGCATCTTGTCATGCCTAGTTACATATAACAAGATTTCTATATTCATATGTGGCTGTATTTGGGTCTTTGCTTAGTAACATATCAATTTACTTAGCACCTCAACATGGTAGAAATCGAATTGAATAGTCTGGTCTTAACCTAATATAATTCAAGTCTTGGTACAATCATTTCATATGATACTATTCATCATATCTTCATTGGAATGTACAACAATAATTTCTGGATATCGTTTCTTTGTAAAAAATTTCGGATATTGATTACATTCCTAAAAAATGTTAATGGCATGTTTATGGTCATCACCATTCGGTGGTATCGTCACGCATGGAATGGCTGAAAAGATCTGAACAATACTTCCATTGATCATTCTGCCAAGTTCGATTACTCTGATGTTTTTATATCCTAAAAAATCCAGCCCATGAATAAGTTTCACACACACACACACACACACACACACACACACACACACACACACACACACACACACACACACACACACATGCACATGCACAATCTAACACACACGCACACACACATGGACAACTGAAACTACATAATCACATTAACTCACCTGTTGACACATATAAAATCATAGTAAGATTTAGAAACTAAGTTTGAGGGAGTGGGGTAAAAGAAAAAAAAAGGAACATCTCAATACGGAAGTAAAAACACAATCAGGAATATAAAATGTTTTTTTTTAATGAAAGAGACAGAAAACAATATGCTGATATACTTACCGTATGATCAGAACAGACGTGAACATGGTCAAAGGCACTTCTGATACAGAGAGCAGAAACATGTTCAAAAACACGTTGCCTGAAAGTGCCGACACCCCAAAGATAATGCCATAGAAACTCATGGACAGTGTCATCCTGAAACAGAAAAATGATCACTTGTGTTGAAGTCACTAAATAATGAGCAGTGCCGAAAATGGAATGACAAAAAGGAAAAGCACGATTACCAAAAGTTACTCATTATGACATTTTGCTTAAAGTTGGCACTCAGAATCTAAGCTTTACGTAGAGTATAAGACTGATTTTCAAGCGACACAAACAGAACAAACACAATACCGAATCCAGATAGTTTCATGTGAAGCCGGTGGGCCTATACGTGAAAGCATGCAAGATTTAAATATGACCTAATAAAACTACTTTGTTGTAATCATCGTGTCCCAGACCAAAATCTGTAGTCTTCGTGGTGGGATGTCTGGTCGCTGACAATAATTTTGGGCTCGTCTCCGAATGGGGGTTCTCCTTTCAAGTTTTTCTTCCTTATGAACTGCTGTCCACTCTGTTGTGTTGATCAGCCCACTGTGGGCATCGGTAATCTTTGCTTCTCTCCCTCCCACCCCGCCCCCACCCCACACCACCCCCTCTTTTACGGCCTGTCTTCAGGGCAACCAGGCGGCCATCTTCACACTCGGATGGCGATGGTCCTGTGCTGCGCGATGCCGCCTGAGAGAGGGAGCAGGGCAAACGTCGCTGGAGCGCTGCACCATTCCCTTCCATGGTCCTCACTGACTACGGCCGAGAGGGTAATGTTTTTCAGTTCAACCCCGAGAAGAGTGTTCACCATGCAGACCCAAACACATAGTTTGCCAGGCCACGGTTACGGCAGTCAGCCAGCGCTCCATCGCCGACCACCCCACACCTCTAGCAGCCGTCCCCTGGCGACCCGGGCTTGATCCGCCGTCACCCATAGTGGTTGGAAGGTTTGCTGAGCCGCCCGACGTTGACCTCTCACATCGATGCCTTTAAAGAGAGATCTGCCACCTCTCTCTCTGTACTCCCTAGTATGACTCCTCGCAGTTAGTGATCGACTTCTGTCGTTTCTGCCTGTTGGCCGCTTATAACTATCCTACTGTGACTTTAAACGATTTATATTCCCTGTCTTCCTCTCTTCTTTGATTATTGATTTTGCTTTACTTTCCGTGCTCTGTGACATTGCTTACGAATAAATAATTAAATACAGTACATATATACATACATACAAGCTTACTTGAATACCCTGCTGTGGCTTAAAATCATGCGTATTTCTTTCACATTCCCCTCCGACTGCTGATTTTGTTTTGCTTGCTATTGCCACCCCATGACACTGTATATAACCAAAACCAAATCAATTCCTAATCAATACAATACAAAACAATACAATGCATATGTCGACAACAGCTTTCAAAATAGTCATTGTTAGATCCAAAGACAATTCAAACAGCAACAACAACATGCAATATCCTGACAATAACAGTTTCACTAGGCAGCTGACTACGACAGCCAACAACCTAACCACTAGAACCTCAAGGACCAGGCAAAGTCCCAGACAAAGGTCTTCGTGGTGTTCTTCCCAACAACCTAACCACCACAACCTCACTGACCAGGCAAAAGCCAAGATGAGGGTTTTCGTGGCGTTCTTCCAGCCTCGGAACAAGGTGTGGTAGGCGTACTTCTGGTGCCCTTCCCCGTGGGCTTTCTCCTCCTCCGCCAGCAGGCCCAGCTGCTCGCTGGTGTCCGGAGCCTTGGTCCGTCCGTTGATCTTGCCGATCCTCTCCACCACCTTCTCAGCTGCTTCGATCCTCCCCTTGGCGGCCAGCCAACGTACACTCCCCGGGGGAAAAGCTGGTGGGGTGAGGATAACCAGGGAAGGGGTAAAGAAATACAGATGGTATAGTCTACGTCACACTACATATATCTGTCTTTGATACCATGGGAAGAGAAGTACTGAATCAAATATTAAAAACACAGAAAGACACGTGATGATGATTAGCTCAGTTCCAAGTTCTCATGCTTCACTACATTTCATATTTCATGAATCAGTCAGTGAAGCAATGGCGGTTTCAGACTGCGCCTAGCTACCAAAGATACCATAGGAAGGCTTCAAAACCGTGAACTTGGACAAACAAACGGTTTAAAGGTTCGCTCGAAAATTTTAATCAGTCCGGAAAACGTACTGTCACTGTCACCAATAGCAGTTAGTCCTGGTTTACATCTCAGTTTGAACACTCAGATTGACGTTTTAAAAGGCAGCTAAGAATGAAAAAATTGACTAGCAAACAAGACAGAGGCTCTGAAGTGAGGCTACAATGTAGACAGCTTGATTTGTTCAGTTAACAGATAGGACTAGTTGAAACGATCCCGGACATGGTAGCCTAAAACAAAAACGCCCTTGAAGGAGTTCTCGTTGCTAAAAATGAGGATACCCCGTTGAAGCAATTGTCTGATAGAACTGTATAACCAAAGAGATCAAAGGAAAGGGCATACACGGGGCTACACAGGTGTCACAGAATTTCACAGAGTGTGCCATACTAACCTGCTAACTTGAACAGCAAACATTTTGATTGGCTTGACAGATTTTCCCCCACTGAATGAAAAATCAACGAAGAATTTGGTTGAGATCACCACTGTCAAGAATTTACAGACAGTGAAACTAACGGGATTTGTTTGCAGTGGAGTGGGACTGATTATAAACATCCGTGGGTTCATCATCGGTCGTAAGTATCCAGTGCACATGGACACAACACGCAGTGGAAACAGACTATCTCACCGAGAAGTCATGAGAAACAAGACACCTCTTACTTTGCTATTTATTCGTCCAGTGTCACATTTTTTAAACCTTGAACATTGAAGTGACATTGACTGATGACCAGTCGCCAACACGGCAGCAGCAAAGAAGTCATGGGATACTCACGGCGTTTGAAAAGCCAGAACAATAAATTGATCCAAACGATGGAGTGTCCCTCTAACTAAAACGTGTAATCCAGATCGACTCCAGCAAGCAGTTAGCCTTCCAAATTCTTCAGCCGATTGTCCAATCCATATGACATGCTCTGTCTTTGTTTCTTCTCGTTTGTATTTGTTTCTCTGGCTCTTAATCATAATCATCATATTTGTTTACTATTTCAGAAATAAAGCTGGCAGGATTCTTCACACTTTCAGCCAAAGAGAAGGCATAGAATATCAAGTTGGTAGATATAAAACTATTTACTGACTACGAAGCCACTCACCTGGGTATTACCATCGATCAATAAACGCCTGAACTGGAAGAAGCCAGTTTTAAAAGAAGCGGCTAAAGCCGGGAGAACACTTTCCAGCATGATAAAACTTGCAGGCAGTAGATGGGAGCCATTGCACAGAAAATGTGCCAGGAAGCAGTCAGATCATCTTAGGAATGCAGGTCCAGCACTAACTCAACGATGGCCAAGACAAACCAATAAACCCTGGACAAAATACAAAAACATGCTCTGAGGGTAGTCAGTGGCTCAATGAAGACCATATCAGTGACAGAGCTGCACAAATCCTGAAGATAATGTACCGAGATGAAGTCACATTATGTTTGGACCCAGCACAAGTCCAAAGACGGCCAAGACACTGACAAATCCAGACAGGGGACAGAACTTGCTCTGCGGCTGATCATTGGCACCACGAAGGTTACGTCCATCTCGAGGAGAAGCTGACTTCCAGATCTCCACTTAGTCAGAGAAGGAAGCAAAGGTGAAGGTTCACGCACAGAATTTCCGTAGTTTGATTCAACATCCATTGTTAGAAAAGTCGAAGAACTCTTTCCAAATGTGGTCTCAAAAGAGTCAGTTTTGTGCATAACAGCAGAAGACTGAAGAGATAGTACCAAAGCTAAACACCAGCCACAGTCCAGCAATGTCCAGCAAACAATGTCTGCCCCAACACGACCATGGAATGCCCTGCTAGTCAAACCACAGACCAATACAACGGTTCCCCAAGCTGCTACAAAAAACCTGGAAGTTTTGCGAGAACGTTTTGTCACTGGCTACGACTGATGAGGCCTTCCCAGTAGATGCTTCCATGCACTGCTGCGTGGCTAACTGAGATCCCTGGTCTCTGTGATGTTTCCTGATCAGCCAGCCAGCCATAGCACTTCCCAGTCGGATAGTTCTGCTCCGACTTCAAAGAAGAGGTTGAGGTTCTCTCAGCAGTGTTGAATGTTATCAACGCCCTCATAGATGCCCTACCATTCCTGGAAGCTCTGTCTGGGAACACACTGGAGGAAGTGACGTCTGCGCTGTCACTTAGATGGTGCTGCAGTAGATAATAGCTGTTGCCGCTTACCATAGTGGCATAATGGAAAATGGATTTGCAGACCAACTGACTAAACTGGGTGCCTGTAAGTGACCGGCCAGGGAGACCATTCGCTCTACAGGAGCAGAAGTCCCTGATCAAGAACATCCAAAGACAGAGGGCAGAAACTGATGCCATGCATCTAGGTATAGCAGACTGGGTCAGATTCATCAGGTGCAAATCTTAACGGCCATATGCACCACAAGCCGAATATTGCAACTACCCCTTACTGCCAATGGAGGCAGGTGAAGCAGACAGCACAGCACGTCCTACAGGACTGTCCACTCCCGTACTGACCAGAGATACAGAACCGGCCAGATAGGGCCACGAAGCTGTGGAGGTGTTTAGAGGAGCTCCAGAGGGCAGCCGAGTTAATTTCAGAGATGGGACTGTAAGTGTGACAGTGAAGGAGAAGACGTCGCTCTCTAGCTTACTTTCGCTTAGGAATATGCTAATACTTGTAAGAACCTGGCAGCTCACACATTAGCATTCTTTTCATTTTGACATAAAAAAAATCTCATTACTAATTATTGCTGATGTAACAGTCTTTGTTGAACGAAGATATTTTGCCCCAAAATACTTATTTTTGTATGGAGGTCTGGGGAACCCAGGCTAAGAGCCATAATATCCACTGATAATGACAGCGTAAATTGAAATACTTAGCTGTTGATGGAAGCATATCCGCTTCTGATGAATCCCCAGGTTGCTTGGTTAAAATCAAGCTTATTACAGGTCACCTAGCCTCGCAGGAGAACGAAATCCTCTGCAATGAAGACTCCTTAGAAGGCGGGCTGGTTGCGAACAGCAGACGTGAGCTTCATTTCAGAGTAGATACACAGTGAAGGTGATAGGTGATGGACAGTAGTTGGGATAACGTGTGAACTGCCCACTGACCAGCTCGTGAGCTGTGTGAATCAGGGGGGTACTGGGCGAACAGATGGGAAGGCTCGTGAGGTGTGTGAATCAGAGGGGCATTGTGCCAACAGATGGGAAGGCTTGTGAGCTGTGTGAATCAGAGGGGCATTGCGCCAACAGATGGGAAGGCTTGTGAGCTGTGTGAATCAGAGGGGCATTGTGCCAACAGATGGGAAGGCTTGTGAGCTGTGTGAATCAGAGGGGCATTGTGCCAACAGATGGGAAGGCTTGTGAGCTGTGTGAATCAGAGGGCATTGTGCCAACAGATGGGAAGGCTTGTGAGCTGTGTGAATCAGAGGGGCATTGTGCAACAGATGGGAAGCTCGTGAGGTGTGTGAATCAGAGGGGCTTTGTGCCAACAGATGGGAAGGCAAATGAGGAATTGCCTACCCAACCCAAAGGATATAGAATGAAAACACAATGAATTAGGAATGCCGGGATCCGAGTACGGAGAAATATGAGACATGTAACTGTACCTCACAAGACATAATGAATCTGTCTGCAGCTACATATCATCGACGTGGGGCTGGCTATGTGGGAAAAGTGGACAGGACGGAGAATAGGCATTTGGACCAGTGCAGAAAGACCGAACAGAAGACATGAGTGAACGCGCAATACCTCCACTGAAGACTATGATTAGCCAGGGCTGAGACAGACCTGGAGAAGCAACAGTTATTAGAGGCAATCTACATTCCTACCATAAGTTCTCATGTGTAGTGGCTAACATATCAGACATGTTGCTCATCACAAGCTTTGGCGTGACTAATCTGGTCAGCTTTCATATCAGCGTTCCAAATCATTGGCCAAAGCAAATATAAATGCCGAAAGACAAATACAAAAATTAAAGCGTGCCGGATGCCACTTTCCCATCAGTCTGTAGGATGGCATTCTGCCTTGTTGTCCTCAAAACGGACTGATGCAGCCTGTGGTATGGATTCAATGTTGGTGAAAGCTACAGAACAGTAACAACACTGGAATAATAACAGTGCTGCTTTTCCAAGGGTTTCAATTAAATTAAACCGTGCGAATTAATACACAGTGTTTATTTTTACAACTCATCATACCTTGCCTGTGACATGTAGACATTGCTGTTACTGGATTATTATTATCATTTTGTTTTGTATATTCATTGCCCCCGCCCACTCCCGAATTAAACCATACACACAAAAACAGTACAAAACAGGAAAACAAAGAAAATGAACATTATCAGCGGGTTTTTCTTATCTGATCCCCGAACTAAAAATCACCATCACTACACGTCTCAGCATTCTCCTTCCATACCTACATTTCCGTTCTCTCCGACATCCTTGTTATCTTCTTTCCGTCCCTCATCATCGTGTCTCTTCCTTCGTTTCCCCCGGCCAGCCTACATGGACGCCCAGTCATCCTCATTTGTACTAGTTTCATTTTCAGACAATAAGGTCAAAAGTCTGTATCCCTCATAACACTGTTTATATATTCAGTCCAAACGTTGAGCCACAGTCGTATTTGTAAAACTGCTCTCAAGTGCACATCAACTCAATCCAGAAGTCTGAAAATGGTCCGCCACTGCCTAAAGCATTTCCCCCTCTTATCTTGATAGCTTCTAACTTTACACTAAGTTTTGGCATTTTTTCTTCAAATCGTTGGCGGAACGACTGAGTCTTCATGAGCCAAATGCATTGAGGCCACCGGGGCTACACACGCTATTTCCTCCTCATTTCCTACCCTTCTTTCAAGAAAAACAGTCATATGATTCAAGGAAATTACTTCATGATCTAACGCTGTTTCAATTGATATGGTAGTATGTTCACATAAAGCGCTCAATCACAGAGTGCAAACTGAGACGTCTTTAAGAATAGCAACACCGCTGAACAAAAAGCTAGACACTTAGTTAAAGTACATTCATTGAAAATGATGTCAACCAATAGCCTCGGACTGAAAATGCAAGACATTAATTGAACTTGCTTTTTTTTTTTTTTAATACAGACGTCATTTTCCCACTTCTTTTCGAGGTCACTGCTGCTCAGAGTGGTGATGATTTTTTTTCCACGAAAATAAACCGTAGAATCAGCTTCTTCTATCAAATCCTCGTATCAATCGTAATGTTCATGATATCAATAGAAGCGAAAAACCGAGAGATGGAAACAATCCATTTAAGAAACATCATCACATGTCTTTCAGTGTGCACACAGAGAACACCAATTCAGTGCCAGAGCACAACACAATCCCCGTTTTCTTGACATGGTTCCCACCCCCCTCCCCAGCTTTGGTTTGAACTCACCCACCTTATTCACTCTAACTCTTGTTCTGAGATCCGGACCCTCTAATTTCTTTGCAGAGGGGGGACATCAGAAACCTCCCTTGCAACAACTGCCAGTTTGGAGGCTGGCTTTCTGCCCTGTGCTCAACTCCAGACAGGGGCAGAACCATCCTAAGCATTTGCAAAGCGGCAATCAGCGTTAACACTGGAAGAGAAAAACACAGTGTACTCACAAACACCTATGCACCATGATCATTTCGACTGCTGGTCATCCTCATACCTAGCATACAGTGATCAGTGTGTGCTTGGATTGTGTGTGTGTGTTTGCAAAGTCGTCGTCTGGTTTTAATAGCATTCTAAGGTTCTAGAACAAACAACAAGATGTTATCATGCATGACATTAATCAAATTATGCAAACAAAAACGTGAAAGGCAAAATTCTGAAACGACATTGTGAAAATGAGATGATACTGACGATGCCACACACGCCCTGGAGCGAAAGAAATTCATCAAACCTGATTAAAATGAGAAGGATGAAAATCAAATCAGCAAAAAATAACACATACATAGATACAATAGCTGTTCTCCAACTTCTCTGGCCTTCGCACCTGTGTGCATCTGCTTTCAGTTAAATGGTGCCCTGAAGACAATGTAAATTATCATATTAATCATGTTGAATATGACACAGTGTTCAGTTGATGTCAGACTCATTTAGAATATCAAATGAAGGGGAAAAAGCATCAGCATGTCACAAGCACAAAGGAACAAAATCGAGGGCACTGATAAAAACCTCCATGAGATTAATTTGGGTCAGAGACAGTTCTGTCACATCCCTGCTCCAAGCAGTAACTAAGCAACGATTTGGGTTTTCTCAGTCAGGATTTTCCCCTCAAATATTGAAACCACACATTTTGTAAGAGTCATATTTGCCAGCTTTGGAGTGGCATTACATCATAAACTATGAGTCTGTTGCATGCTTTCCAAATGGGTTCATATTGTGGCACTTTATGAGTACACATAGGCTAATGGAACTCTATAACAACAGGTGCTGCTAAGTGTTCATAATACAAGGAAAGGGTTGGTGGTGCAAAATTTAGTTAATGGAGCATCGATCGCGGAAGAAAGCACTAAGGTCATTTCAGTTCCTTCAAAATTGAATATTTTTTTCCACAAAGTCGATATTCATGCTATATGCCGCTCTGGGAAGTTATCAAAAACACATGAAAATGAAGAAGGGGAAGGAGGGCGGTTAGGAGAGGGGGTGGGTGAAGAAGTGAGCAAATCCTTTTCTATTGCAATCTTTTATTAGTAATATAAAGACTAGGTCACAAGCACAAGTCACCTTCCTCTTCATCCACGTTAACATTGTACCAGCATATCTTTTGCATTGTGTAAAAGTCACAACTCCCAATCCAATGGATTGGAAGTCAACATTTGAACATATAGTCCCACCCACAAAACAGGAGTTAAACGTCCGCGCATGCAATTCGGAAGAATGCTACCACCGTTGCTGAGGTGCTCGCATATACACTCCTATTGTGGCTTAAAGTAAATCCCTATAATAAAGCTAACGTTACCAGGGCAAATCATGCAAGATTCATCTGTATTGCTTAAAGACTCCCCAAATGCACCTTTCAGTTCATCTGTATTGCTTAAAGACTCCCCAAATGTACCTTTCATTGTTCTTTAGGATGGGGGAATGGAGGTGTTAAGATACAGCATGCAAAATCTTTCGTGCTCTTACTTAACTAAGACTTAGATGTTCCCAGAGCACGAGGCAATCATCATTCACTCTTCAAAGGGATCGATCCCATCAGACCTCTGATGCTGCTTCAGCTCCTGTCCACGAGTTAGAGATCATGCTGCATGGCCTCTTGCAGGATCGGCTTTGCGGGGTCCCCTATTAGGATTTCTTCATTAGGGACACCCAACAAGCCACTTGGTTTGCCAGACGTGATGGGGAGATGTGATACGTGGCCCACAGAGTTCATGTGTGACTAGATTTTGTTCTGAGCACTCTCTGACTTCTTCGTTGGTGATAAACTTGTACCACTTCATGTCCAATATCTTCCAAAGGCAAGGCGAACCAAAAGCATCAAGCTTCGCCTCTTGGACACCTTTCAGGTGCCATGTTTTGCAGCAGAACAATAGGGCTACCATCACATTCAAACTGTACTATCTCAGTGACAATTTCTTGATGAACCAGATTTTTGCTAAGTTCTTTAAACACTGCTGAGGCTTTTCCTGTTCTGTGATTCAATCATTGGTCATTTCACCAAAGTTGCTGACAAAGCTTGTCATATATGTGAAATCTTCAACGACATCGATCATGTTATGCCCTTGAGATACGAGTCTTTGTTGCAGATGCTCGCCCGACATCACGTTCGTCGTTTTCATTCCAGTGATTGCCAAACCGAGCCTGCCTTAAGGTTTATCGACAGCACCCACTGGTCCTTGCAGACTCTCTAGACGCTCAACATTGTTGCAATGCTGTCAGCTAGTCGAGGTCCGACAACATCTGTCTTCCATACCTGTTAATGGCTTAGAAGGGAGTTTAGTTGCCTTTTTTCAAAAACCTCACCATCGTGAAAAGGTTTAGTTAAGGGAAAAAAAAACGACCCTTAAGCGAACCTCTGAGCACTAAAAACCGAACCAGCCATTGATCAAAGGTTCAGCTTCAACAAACTGTGCCAGCACTAACGTTACTTTGGCAAAATATTATGGCTCAACCGCTTGGTTGCTGGCAGTTGGACAACGACAATGTCACACCATCAAATAAAAGGAACATATTTAAGAAGCGTTTGTTAAAGATATTAGAGCTCAGTTCGAAATAACAGCCTTATAGTCTAAGCAGGTGAAGATCTTTATTCACTGGAAATTGCGTTGGAAAGTGATATCTGTCCTGGCTATTTCGTGAACATTTTAAGGTTTGACAGCTTCTGTCCTATAGCCAAACCAGGCATTTCCACTGTTTACGAGAGATTTTCTTCTTGGTTTCAGGGATGAGAACTCAGGAAGGCCATTAACGGAAGTGTGTCTCTAGAGAAACAAGTCTTCCACAGTATTCATAGAGTCCACAGCTTTGTCAATTCTGCTTCTAGATGGCATCTACTTTGTCATCTATACTCTGTGCAGGTACTTGTCGCTCTGCCCCGCAAATGCTGGAACTTCCAGAAAAGTCTGTGAAAAATAATCATTCCCAAAAAGACGTTATGTACTTCGTAGCCTTGAAGACTGGCCTCCAAACATTATCCCTGGTTTGATTGCTGGGATCCAGCAATGTACAACATGCCCTGCCATACGAAGATGGTATATGATGATCAGATACGGATGTAGAAACACTGCACTTCTCAGTGGGATCTTGATATTCAGCACTTTGTCCTTAAACATGATATACCTGATTCTTTGCTTACACATCGTTCATGCACTTACTTCGGTAGCTGGGTATTCTCCAACCCCTCTTCCTCTAGATTCACATTCATGAGTGGGCTGCTCTTTTAACTTGACTCTAGCTAAATATCCTAGCGCTAGTGCATGCGCCTATTGAGATGTCACTTATCATATGCGGTTGTTATCTGCCCTTCAGTGCAGTTCATGTTGTTTATTGCGCAGCTCGCCACTAGTGAGCGTATGACATGTGTGGCATAGTGTCAGTTTAAAGGCCTAAACTGGTCCTTACTGCTGTCAGTTTGAAAAAAAAACATGGCTAACCAAACTGCAGTTAAGTGTCATCTACTGTGCCTTTCTGTACTTATTTCGAAATAAATGACCACTGTACTGATGAACTTGTAGTACAGTCTACAAAAGTGTTCTAAATCATTCTAAAACGAATATCAAACTATTCGCCTGCCAGCGTGTATCAAATAAAACGACATTACTTAATTTGGGCCCGGCTTAAGAATATGTTAATAAAAGCTGAATGTACAGAACATCAGTGCCAATTTGCATGTTAAAAAATGGCGCTTATCCTGTAAAGTAGGCCTATCATTTCATATGCATACTCATTCTTTACACCTTTAACAGAAATATAAATCTAGAAACAGTTTAGATCAGTAGCATATCAAGCATTTTATTGGAACAACTTTTCATACTATCGATAGAACCACAAAGTTGAAACTGTTCCTTGAATCATGAAAGTCAAATATTCATAACATGTATTATTTCTTTCGTTTACAATTCTCGCTCATATTGCATCATGGTGCATATTCAAATATTCAATAATTTTCCATGACATTTCTTGCGGGGAAAAAGTAGAAAAACCACACTCAAGTAAGTGACATTCTCGTCAAGTTAATTTATAGTTCCATAACCTCTCTCCAAGAAATATGAAAATGATTTTATGGGATTGAATGCTGTTTGGTAATCAAAATGTTTTACAATTACATTAAAATGTTTCTAAAATGAAAATCACTTGACATGACTATACATCAAATGGAGGACCATATACATAAATTCTGTAATTCTAATGACAGATCATACGACTGAAATCTACAATTCTACGACATGACTTTAAATCCATTGCTCTCATAGACTTCTCTCTACCCATATTCCTAACATGATACTTTCATTTCAGCATTTACTAGCTGGTCTCCTTATACATCTAAGATGGGAAAATGAGCAGCCTGTTAAACCTTCCAGAATTTCAAAAACATCTTGGCATGGGGTATACGATGGAATAAAATGCAACGCTTACATGTTCAACAAAATGCTTAAAATGTAACACAAAATAGAACAACCGCAAGCGTATACATGCCAATCCAGATGACTAAGCTTTATTTGAATAATTTTGACAATGCTCATGCTTATCTAACAAAAAAAGTAAGTCTTAAAAAAAAAAAAAAGCAATTATTCTCGATATTGCTTTTTTTTTTTGCTTGAGTCTAGACCTCTGTGTTTATTGTGTTGATTTGGTGTTAGTCTGAAATTATCATCAAATAAGTCTGAGTATCAAAGCCTAGTGAAATTAAAAAGCTAAAACAAAAGGATGACAGACACTTACAACCATCCAAGCAGCATGGGCAGGGACATGGCAGCGCAGATGTAGTGCAGGTACCGCCAGTTTGGCACCCGCCAGGCCGTCAGACACATCAGTCCGGCACCAACATGCCAGGAGGGGATGCTGGCCAGGTAGGGACGCCAGGTGTGGCTGACGAACTCAATCATGTAGACGTGGTGCAGCACCAGGTAGGAGCCAATGGCCCCGCCCACGAAGAACCTGCAACGACAGCAAGAGGTGGACTTCATCAAGTCCCCTTGTCTATCGGT
This sequence comes from Conus canariensis, assembly GCA_033310375.1. Lineage (NCBI taxonomy): Eukaryota > Metazoa > Mollusca > Gastropoda > Neogastropoda > Conidae > Conus > Conus canariensis. The sequence continues at coordinate 49,226,301 of CM065741.1, read as the reverse complement.
CATCCAACCTAGTAATCATTTCATCTAAGGACTGTAATACTATTGCCTGATGACTGTTGGGGTCGGGGTCGTGAGGGCTGGAGTGTGGATTCGTTCAAGGATTTGATTTACGTGAGTTTGGGAGGTAACAACAGGGTAAGGTGATCATGAGTTAGGTCAGTTAATCATTGCACCTATATACAACAAAAGTATAAAGCGCATCTGAAATCAAATTTCCGGATCTGTGTAACCAATGACATGTATTATTTTAGGAGCCAAGGCCAGCTACCGTGATCCAATGGCTTAACTGCAGACAGAAAGTGAAAGGCTGCATACAGACAGCAAGTGAAAGGCTGCAAACAGACAGGAAGTGAAAGGCTGCAGACAGACAGGAAGTGAAAGGTTGCAGACAGACAGGAAGTGAAAGGCTGCAGACAGACAGGAAGTGAAACGCTGCAGACAGACAGGAAGTGAAAGGCTGCAGACTAAGGCTGCCATTCACTGCAATTTAGGCAGGTTCTTTTCAGAGTAATACCTGACCGAAAGCAGCCCCCTTTCATGTGATTCATACTACAATATCTGACTGAAAGCAGCCCCCTTTCATGTGATTCATACAAAAATATCTGACTGAAAGCAGCCCCCTTTCATGTGATTCATACAAAAATATCTGACCGAAAGCAGCCCCCTTTCATGTGATTCATACTACAATATCTGACTGAAAACAGCCCCCTTTCATGTGATTCATACCGCAATATATGACTGAAAGCAGCCCCCTTTCATGTGATTCATACTACAATATCTGACTGAAAACAGCCCCCTTTCATGTGATTCATACCGCAATATCTGACCGAAAGCAGCCCCCTTTCATGTGATTCATACTACAATATCTGACCGAAAGCAGCCCCCTTTCATGTGATTCATACTACAATATCTGACCGAAAGCAGCCCCCTTTCATGTGATTCATACTACAATATCTGACCGAAAGCAGCCCCCTTTCATGTGATTCATACTACAATATCTGACCGAAAGCAGCCCCCTTTCATGTGATTCATACTACCATATCAGAACTTCCACACCTAGTCAGACTAGGAGACCAGTCAGTCACTATGTTGCCATCAGGAGACGTCAAGACAGAGAGACTTGGGAAAAAAGGGATGTATCCACATCTCAGACACTCAGTCAGCAGAACAATAGGAATGATACCATACTCAACACCAGTCACAGAACAAAAGGAAAGGATGTATCCATACCAACACCTCAGCAACAAATAGGGAGAAGGGATGTATCCATATCTCAGACACCCAGTCAGCAGAACAAAATAGGGAGAAGGGATGTATCCACATCTCAGACACCTCAGGCAGCAGGAACAAAATAGGGAAGAAGGGATGCATCCACCACGTCTCAGACACCCCAGTCAGCAGGAACAAAACAGAGATATTTTAACACTTGCAATCTTTCGTGGACTCTTTCCATTCGTCTCTGAATCTAGACTCTTAGCTTGCTTCTTGTAACAGATCCTTCGGGGGGGAATCTGGCAGCGCACATGACCATACTGGGCGAGCTTCCAGCCAAACTGCCTGATAGACAGGTATCTATCGTTCCACGCATTAAGTGCGGAGAGGCCATCTGAAGAATCTATTCTTAAACACCGTTTTTTTTTTATGTGAGAGAGATACCTCCAGAGACTAGAATTTTGTTATCTTTGACGAGTAGCCAGTTATGTTGGTTTGATCTGCAGTCTGCCACAGCAGATATGATCAGTGCGAGCCTCGTTCCGCTCAGACTGAACCCTCAAGACCTCTGATGTGGTGTTGGTTTCATCGAGGTGAGGCGACCAGAATTCTGGCTTGCTAGTCGGATTTGGGCGTTCCATAGCACACCCTGGAGGGGAGCGGGGCAAGAGAAGGGTGAAAGGTCACTAGACTGTTGCGGGGGTGCCTCGCATGCGGCGCAAAATGTCCGACAGTCGCAACGACATGTGATCAGTGCACGAAAAGTAGTAACATTCTCTGATTTGTACATGAAACAATCAAAACGCTGACCTGTGTTGCAACAGCAAGAAGAGAAGAAATAACAGTCACATTGTCATTTTGAGTTTTTGGTCTTGCACCCGTTTCTTAACTCCCCTTCACTCCGACATCCCTTGTTGCAAGGACAAGCTAGCCGCCTTGTGAGTACTCTCGTCTATGGAACTCAGGTCCACTGCTTTCCACGTTCTTCTGTTCAGTATCATGATAGCTACCACTTGTGTTCTAGAGCCATCCGCCCTGATTTCATATTGTTTGTGATATCATCGGCATACTATACACTCCCCCCCCAATATCATGGGCATACTATACACTCCCCCCCCCCCCCCCAATATCATGGGCATACTATACACTCCCCCCCCCCCCAATATCATGGGCATACTATACACTCCCCCCCCCCCCCAATATCATCAGCATACTATACACTCCCTCCCCACTATCATCGGCATACTATACACTCCCTCCCCAATATCATCGGCATACTATACACTCCCTCCCCAATATCATCGGCATACTATACACTCCCTCCCTAATATCATCGGCATACTATACACTCCCTCCCCAATATCATCGGCATTCTATAAATTCTATAAACTTCCCACCTGCAAGCGGCAAACATCTGCCAGGTGGTGGACAGTCCCGCCAGCAGACAGGTCACTGCGTGCAGCAGCATGGTGAGGTAACAGGTCAGGCGACGACCCACGGTGTCCGAGGACTGACCACTGATGACGGCGCCCACCAGCACTCCCGCCATCTGCACCGAGTTGATCAGCGCCTTGATGTGCTTCCGCTCACAGACTAGGTCCCACTGCAAGCACAACACGCAAGGTTGATATTCACTGTAACCGTGGACTCTCAGCTTTTCAGTAGCTGGAACAAGCCGCTCTTATTAAGTTATGCAGATATATACAAGAACATCCCAACCTTACGTCTTCGTTCTCTTTAGAAAAAAAAAAAAAGATTTTCAAAAACTGGATTGTGACTTGGCCAACTT
>CM065741.1:49210800-49215800 GCA_033310375.1 Conus canariensis | reverse complement strand
CTTGGTATCTGACGGTTAAAGCTCCCATGTATTAATTCTTAGTTAATGCAAAATATTGATCTCCACTTAATGGATGCGTCTCTGAGAGTGTTGTTCAAATTACCTGACCAACACTGCAGGTGTCTGTATCTCTCGGGCCTGGTTGACGCCGGGATATATTATGAAAGGAAGCGTAGAGTACAGCCCTATCACGCAGTCTCAGACCAAAATGGAAATCCGTAGCAACATCTTTATTATCCTCATTCTCATTGATCAGCATAAAAATGTCCACAAATTCTGTGGCCCTTCATGCCCTGCTCTCATGGTGACCTCAATTTCGATGTCCTCTCCACGCCTGTGGCCTTGGTTTGGTTCCGTCGTGGTCACCGGTATCGGCGAGTCCATGGGGGCTGTCGCTGGATGGATGTGGTGTCGCCCTCCGGAGGGAGAGCTCACTCACACCGGCTCCGCGACTAAGCAATCATTGTCGTCAGTAGGGGGCTTAGTAGGTGGTGTCCTGCCTATGCTAGATCAGAACAGGCGCCACTGAACACCACCGAAGTGACTCGGCAGTAGTGCAGTGTCTCCTCCGGTGGGTTGCCTCTTGACGACTTGGACATTGACTGCTCCCTGTGGATTGCCGGTGCCGGGGCTGCGGCGGGACCGACCGGGCTGTGGCTGTGGACGGGGTGTCGGAATGAACGGCGTGGGTGCACTGCCACTGAGGTGGCACAGAAGTTGGGACAGAAAAAAAAAAAAAATTAATGTGCACGCTGTGTTGTGGCGTGTATTGATTTTGCGCCTATCAATTTATACTAACGATTTCTGGTGATATGTGTTTATAATGTTTTGATGCTTCAGGCACCATGTAATGAAAGAAACAACTTGTGTGTTGCCTGGCTGTCCATGTTCGTGTGGTGTGGGTGTGTGTAGGGAATTATCGTTACACGTATCCAAACTTTTGAAAGTGAGTCAGACATACACACAGAACCACGCCATTCGTAACACACACACGCACACGCACACACACACACACACACACACTGACAGGGTGGAAGGGGAGAGGTGTTAAATAACACACACACACACACCACACACACACACACACACACACACACACTGACAGGGTGGTAGGGGAGAGGTGTTAAATCTCACACACACACACACACACACACACACACACACACACACTGACAGGGTGGTAGGGAGAGGTGTTAAATAACACGCACACACACACACACACACACACACACACACACACACACTGACAGGGTGGTAGGGGAGAGGTGTTAAATAACACACACACACACACACACACACACACACACACACACACAACACACACACACTGACAGGGTGGTAGGGGAGAGGTGTTAAATCTCACACTCACACACACACACACACACACACACACACACACCACTGACAGGGTGGTAGGGGAGAGGTGTTAAATAACACACACACACACACACAAAACACACACACAACACACACACACACTGACAGGGTGGTAGGGGAGAGGTGTTAAATAACACACACACACACACACACACACACATGACAGGGTGGTAGGGGAGAGGTGTTAAATAACACACACACACACACACACACACACACACACACACACACACACACTGACAGGGTGGTAGGGGAGAGGTGTTAAATAAGACACACACACACACACACACACACACACACACACACACACACACACACACGAGGTGGGGGTTCTTCATCTTCATCCATAGAGTGTCCTCAATCAACACGCTGATTATTCCGACACTTTGGCGGGGGATACGGACAGGGATGAAAGTGCTTGGGGGGGGGGGGGGGGGGGGGGGTAGGGAGCGTGGAAGCAGAGACAGCCATGAAGGAGGTCAACAGACCTTTGCTACCTTGTCATGTACACGCCGACCAGTGACGTGTGGCATATAGATCATTGGACGATCCTCATCTCCAGCACGTTGCAAAACAGGATAACGTATCCTCAGAGATAGACAGAATGGAGGGGAAGGGCAGGATTCTCTCTTCTCTCTCTCTCTCTCTCTCTCTCTCTCTCTCTCTCTCTCTCTCTCTCTCTCTCTCTCCATAACTTCCTCCCTCTCTCTCTCTCTCTCTCTCTCTCCCGTAACTTCCTCCCCCCCTCCTCTCTCTCTCTCTCTCTCTCTCTGTCCGTGACTCTCTCTCTCTCTCTCTCTCTCTCTCTCTCTCCGTACTTCTCTCTCTCTCTCTCTCTCTCTCTCTCTCTCTCTCTCTCTCTCTCTCTCTCTCTCTTTAATTTCATTTTTGTTTGTTCACACATTATTTCATTTCACTGCATAATGTGTAGTCCCTACTCAGAGCGAGGACTGGATGTAAAAACGCGCGTCCACGCTTATCTGTTATCCTCGTGAATAATGAATTTCATCTTATCTTCTCTGTCTCTGTCTGTCTTATTCTGTCTGTGTCTGTCTGTCTGTCTGTCTGTCTCTCTCTCTCTCTCTCTCTCTCTCTCTCTCTCTCTCTCTCTCTCTCTCTCTCTCTCTCGTAACTTCTTCCCCTCTCCTTCCTGCTCTTTTCTGTCCTTACTTCACTTCTCATTCCTCCGCCGTTTCATACCCTCCTGTTATATCTGAACCCCCACTGTCACCCTCACCCTTCCAATGGTTTATTTAAAGCAACTTTTTTATACGTAGAGTGCTCTCTCTCTCTCTCTCTCTCTCTCTCTCCTCTCCCCCCCCCCCCCCCCCTCCCCCCCCCCCCCCCCCCCCCCAGTCCTACCAAAGATACTTCGCCCTACGGCTGTAGGGCGCAGTATCTTTGGTCCTACTCCCTCTTTTCCCTATCAGGAACCTTCCGCTCTCCTTTCGCATTTTTTTTCTCTCCCCTCCGCATTCCTTCTCGGTTTTCCCCCTCCTTCCCTCTCTCTCTTCTCTCTCTCTCTCTCTCTCTCTCTCTACTCCCTCCCCTCCTCCAACTCTTTGGTAAAAGCACTTCACCTACCACGTGTACTGTACGTCTCTCTTCTCTCTCTCTCTCTCTCTCTCTCTCTCCTTGTTTCAAGTTTTAGTCGCTAGTTATGCTTAGTTAGTCCCTTAGCGGAGCAAGGGCCGGATGAAAAAAAAAGCATGTGTTTGCTTATCTGTTACCGTTGGAAATAAAGATCATCATCATCATCATCATCATCATCGTCGTCGTCATCATCATCTCTCTCTCTCTCTCTCTTCTCTCTCTCTCTCTCTCTCTCTCTCTGTGTGTGTGTGGGGGGGGGGAGGGTGGGTGTGTGGTGGGGTGTGTAGGTGTGTGTGTGTGTGTGTGTGTGTGTGTGTGTGTGTGTGTGTGTGTGTGTGTGTGCGTGCGTCTGTGTGTGTGTGTGAGAGAGAGATTTTACATTCCCAACACTACAAAGGAACAGTACTTCCAAGTGTGTGTGTGCGTGCGTGTGTGTGAGAGAGAGATTCACAACCCCCAACACTACATAGGAACAGTACTTCCAAACCCTCCTACCCAATCCAATCCTATCCCCCTTGGCCCCCCCCCCCCCCCCCACCCCAGTGGACAAGTAGTTCCCCAGAATGCCCCGCGCACCCTTTCCCCACCACCTCTACCGCCCACGAACTTAAGTTCTCGTCCAAAGAGCCTCTTTAAAACCAGTCCATCAGTGCCCCATGTGTCGGACTTCGGCCACTTCCTCCGTACCGCCATTAACAGCTAACATTACATCCCCAGCTTATCCCCCCCCCTTCCCCCACCCCCTACCCCTTCCTGCCCTCGACTCCTCGCCTGCCCTCCCTCGCTGTTCCCCATGCTCACCGTCAGCACGGATGAGTAGGCAGGAGAACCGTGACATGGTAGTGTGTCCTTGAGTTTTTCAAACGAGCAGAGAAGAAAACCGAAAGCCACTGCTGTCTCTTATGGTTCACTGACTAGCTCCAACTCACGGAAGCTAAGCTGGACAGACCCTGAGAACATGATGTCAAGTTGGATCAACATACAATTGAATGAAATTCTACCCAGTCAGCAGGGAAAAAAAAAGAGGTGTGTGTGTGTGTGTGTGTGTGTGTGTGTGTGTGTGTGTGTGTGTGTGTTGGGTGGGGGGGGGGGGAGTGAATTACGTGTGCTTGCCTGCCTGTCTATCTGTCTGTTTGTCTATCCATCCATCCCTGTCTATTGTTATGAAATGGTGCGTGTTTGTTTTAAACCATCATTAAAATTGCATCCATTATTTTGTTAACCGACAATCAGACACGTTTAAATGTAACAGATGCTGCAAGCGCACACTTAGTGCATGTGTTGAGCAGTGTTCACTATCTCACTCCTTAAATCTCTGGATGTCAGCAGAAAACTTGGCACGTCATCATTTGAGAGAGAGAGAGAGGGGGGGGGGGGGGGGGGACAGACAGACAGAAGACAGAGAGCGGCAAAACACAGACAGACAGACAGACCGACAGAGAGCAGCTTTAAGTTCTTTTAGGACATCAGAGAGAATCAAAGAGACCGACAGAAAGTAGGAAAGAACTAGCCCGGACTTTCTAGAAGGTCAGCAGGATACGGCTCATTGCACAGACAGAGCTCTGAACACCGCTGCAGCGGCATTCAGGACACCATGCGGTGAACACACAGAAGAGGCAGACATTCAAATGGATAGTAGGACAACAGCAGGGAGTGGGCAAACCTGTTCTCCCTCCGCCAACTCGCAGAGCGCAACCAAGGCCCGCCACAGATGGTGGCGTTACTGCCAAGAAGTCATCACTCCTGACTCAGCAATCGTCTAACATAACTTTGTGAAAAGATGTAAAATCAGAGTTATTCTATAACTATTACTACTGCTACTGCTACTACTACTACTACTACTACTACTACTACTATTTCTACTATACTACTGCTCCTGCTGCTGCTGCTGCTGCTGCCTCAGTAACCCCGACAAAGAAGCAGAGCTGATATGAGTTATGGGAACACACCACTGTCTTTCTCTTGGTGATAATATTAGCTGATTTCTCTCAAGTAAACATCTGGAGCTAGGTCAATGGCGAAAGGCGGAA
>CM065741.1:49175800-49203300 GCA_033310375.1 Conus canariensis | reverse complement strand
GTTTCAGAAAAGGGAGGGGTGTCACTGATCATGTTAGTCTTTTAGCTTCACACGTCAAAAAAGCCTTGGCTAAGCGACACTCTACTTTAGCCACGTTTTTTGATATTCATAGAGCGTACGATTCTGTTTGGCATTTTAAATTATTGTCCAAGGCTCATGAAATTGGGATTAAAGGTCGTTTCCACATGTTTTTACAATCATTTTTATCTGGAAGAACGCTACAAGTAAAACTAAATGGTGTGCTGTCAAGTACAAGATATGTTAACATGGGTGTCCCTCAAGGAAGTGTCATTTCTCCAATCCTCTTCTCATTGATGCTTTATGATCTTAATCAGATTGACACGAAAGGGGCAACTTTAGCTGCTTATGCAGATGATATTGCAATGTGGAAAAATGTAAATTGTAATTTTACAAAAAACAAAATCAAGCGTAATAAAATTGTTGAACAGTTTCAATTTGCGGTCAGTAAACTTGTTAATTATTTGAATTCAAACGGTTTTAACTTATCAACGGACAAATCGGTTTTTATTATATTTACAAAGAAAAATATCGATTTTGAAGGTAGGGACGCTGTAAAAGTACAAATAGGTGATTCTTTCATTTTCCCAAGTAAGCAAGTAAAATTTCTAGGCGTTATTTTTCACTATAAATTATTTTGGTGTAAACATATAAATCATCTCGTGGAAAAGGCAAGAAAGAAAATTGCGTTACTGCGAGTCCTAACTGGAATCCCTCTAATAAATTATGGATCTAATCTTATCCATGTAGCCTTAGGGACAGTTCGTTCGATTGTAAGTTATGGTCAAGAAGTATTTTTCACTGCACCAAAGACAGATTTACATAAGTTAACTAGTATTGATTCCTTAGCACTTAAAATTGCTTTGGGGCTTCCAAGATGGGCATCAATTGATATGACTTACACACACCACACACACACACACACACACACACACACACACCACACACACACACACACAGCATTTCTTCGTTCCCATTCTAAAGTACTCCCTGTTCTTTAAGAACTGGGAGTACAAAAACTACCGAACAAAAAGAAACAAACACATTCTCTCTCTCTCTCTCTCTCTCTCTCTCTCTCTCTCTCTCTCTCTGTTATAAAGGATAAAACAAAACGAAACACATATACACACACACACACTCTCTCTCTCTCTCTCTCTCTCTCTCTCTCTCTCACACACACACACACACACACACACACACAACACACACACACACACGCGCGCGCACGCACGCACGCACGCACACACACACACACACACACACACACACACACACACACACACACACATTCTTGTTGATTCCTTCTATCATTCATCCACTTTTAGTTCTTCTCACAAACTGTTGTCAGGGGCCATACCCAGGTCTGTCAATACCATCTGACCGGTCGGCCTGGCAAATAATCAGACTACAAAAAAAAAAAAAAAAAAAAAAAAAAAGGCCAGCGGAAGCTCCGAAGCGTACGACTCTGTGGCTGCACACCAAAAATGTATGCGACAAGGCCTTGCTTAAATAGTCGAGCATTTATAGACTGGCGCAATTGAACTGTTTTGAGAAGTTTTATTATGTCTGGAAGTTGATTCTCCTCGTGTTCTTTCATATGGCCATCAAGGTACAAGCCAGACAATTCCAAGCAGACAGATCAAAATCGAAAGAATCGGACTATTTGGACGCTTCCAGCTGCGAAAAGAGTCACGGGAGTGTGCAAAAGCCTAAAATGTGACGTCAACTGACAAGAGGCTCATTATTTAAAGGTTGCTTGATTTCATTGGCCAATATACCCCAAAACGAGAGAGAAATGTAAAAAAAAAAAACAAACAAACAAAAAAAAAAACAGGGTGGAAAAGGTAATCCAAGGAAAAGAATAAGTATGACCAAACGTTTCGGGCCTTAAACCCTTTTTCAATAATAAACAACTATGAGAACATAGCAATTTAAAACATGGAAAGGTGAACAGAAATCATGGTGATAGCAAAACTCCAGCAAGTGGCTGCAGGGCCAAGTAGAAATCAGATGTGTTAGGAGAAAGGAAAAAGGAAAGTGAAGTTGAAGAGAGAGAGAGAGAGAGAGAGGAGAGAGAGAGAGAGAGAGAGAGGAGAGCATGCGGAGAAGAGAGGAGAGCGACAGAGAGAGAGAGAGGAGGAGAGAAATTATTCTTTGGTATTAAGATCTGTTGATGTAGTGGCAGACCTCAGAACGGTTGCACAGTTCACATACGGATGTCGGTGCAAAATTCTAATTATTGCGTATGGCCTGTTCAGGTTTTAGCCAGCGAGGGGGTGGGAGGCAGGCAGTGGGGGTGGTGGTGAGAAGGGCGGGGGCGGGGGGGAGAAGAAGAGGAGAAGGTATTGATGGGAAAATGATGGGTGGGCAGTGGACGGGGAGGGAGGGGGGGGGGGGGGGGCTTTGTTAATAAGGTGAATGGGAGGGTTGGAGAATGAGGTGCAGGTCAAGAGTTCACGAGTTCACAAAGGACTGCGACATGGGTGGAAGGGGGAGGGGGAGGAGGGATGAAGCCACAAGGGGAGGGGGGTGCAGGAGGCTAGGGAAGCAAGGCGCGAAAAGGTACATCGACTCTGAACTTCGGACTCTGTGTGTGTGTGTGTGTGTGTGTGTGTGTGTGTGTGTTAGTTAGTTAGTTCTTCAATTTAACGTCTGTTCACTTTAAGTGATATTAGACAAAATATTGCAGAAATGAGTGGATGAGAGAAATGGAAATAGTGTATGCAAAATGCTAGTATAGGCCTTCGTGCGAGTGTGTGTGTGTGTGTGTGTGTGTGTGTGTGTGTGTGTGTGTGTGTGTGTGGTGTTGCGTGCGTGTGTGTGTGCGTGTGCGACTTTGACAATTGAAAAGAAAATACTGTTCTAAATGTAACAATTTAAAAGATAAATTACAACAAAACAAAAACAAAAAACAAAAAAACCCACAAAAACAACAACAAAAAATCTGGAAATATTTACACAAACGAGCCAACTGGGCTTAACATCAACGAATTTACAAATGTAAAAATGGCGTGAAGATTCTGGAAAATGCATTGGGAATCTTTTTGTCCGAAGTTGGAGAGAGATGAGTTAAAATAGGAACAATCAAAAAGAAAATGCAGAGTATTGAAACTGTCGACTGTTCCACAAGCGCATTGTAAATTTCTGTGGAATTTTGTACGAAGAGCGTTAACTTTAAGCCTATAAAAGAGAGATTCCAGTTTCCGAAATTTGTGTACATGTACATACGTCTTTGTATACAATTTACGAATTTGAATGGACGAGTTAGATGGACGAGTAGATTTCTGAGTTCTTGAACAGCAGCTCAGTGAAGAATCTTGTGCATGTATTTTAAAGAGTACTGAATCTTTATACAGATTATAAAAAGACTCAAAAGAGACTCTTTTTAAGAGTCCATAGGCTTCGTGAAGACTCCAAGGTATTTTAATATGGACAGAATTTTCAGAGTTTTTGGATCCCATACGGGCAGTTCTGTCTGCCCATTCATTTCCTACAATCCCACAGTGTGACGGAATCCAGCAAAAGTCAGCTGTTATCCCTCTAGATCTAAGGAAATGGATAAGAATTTTTAGTTCGGTGATAATCTCGGCGCGACTGGTAGCAGCAATAGATTCCATTGCTTGAAGAACAGATTTGGAATCAACACAAAAAAGTATTCTAGAAAAATCACGTGGAATGTCAATAATATAATGCAGAGCCATTAGAATTGCTATTAGTTCAGCCGTAAAGACAGAGAACCCCTTTCCAAGATGAAATGATTTATCTGCTTTCAAAGCAGGAATAACAAAGCCGGAACCAGCATTGCCATTTAATAGGGATCCATCTGTATAAACTTTTAAGTGATTAGGATAACTATCGTCAATATGTGACTTGGCCATAGCACCTAAGACGTTATTATTAACATTCTTTTGCAAATCAGTGTATTTATAATCAAACCTTGCTGGGATAAGTTCCCAATGAGGAATGGGACTCAGGGGATAACGTGGGGCTATGGTTTTGTGATCAATTTTGGCAGATTTCAACAGGTTTGAGGAATACGTAAGGATGGTTTTATTTGATCGTATTGTTTTTGCGCGTTTTGGAAAATCTAAATCAGATCGCATATCAAGTTCATCCTCATTTGAGTTCTGAACAGCAGAACATCTTAGAATGTATTTAGCACAAGCTAATTTTCGATAAGCATCCAAGGGCAAGACGTCAGCTTCATAATATATCCCTAAAATGGAAGCGTAAAGGGGAACTCCCAGGGCTATTCTGTATGCCTTGCAATCTATGCTTTGTAACTTTTTAAAAAGATACTTAGGAGCTGAAAAATATACTTCCTGTGCATATGAAATCCTTGTCCTGACCAGAGAATTTGATAAATGAATTAAGGTGATCGTATCCTGTCCCCAACTCTGGTAACTCACAACTTTAAGAAGATTAAGAGCTTTCCTTGCTTGAGTTATGATATATTCAATATGTGTGTTCCATGATAATTTTGAAGTAAGATATACACCTAAAAACTTTATGCAAGATGTGTAGGTAAGCACAGCGTCATCCATCTTGAAAGTAGGGAGATCATGAAAACTTCCACCAGCGTCAAAATGCATCATATGAGATTTCTCAGCAGACAGACATAACCCATTCTCAAACATATATCTAGCGATACTGTCTAAGTCTCTTTGATATAATTTTTTCATGTATGTAATTGACCTTAAAGGTGTGTTCTTTTTTAAAGTAACATTCATCCATAAACATATGTCATCAGCATATTGAACTAAACTGGAATTTTTAGAAATACTTTTTGTGAGATCGTGCGTTAGGATATTAAAAAGCAAAGGGGCAGTTACAGAACCCTGAGGGATGCCCATCTCCACAAATCTCTTGCTAGAATATGTATTTCCTATTTTTGTTTGAATTGTTCTGTTAGCCAGAAATTCTTTGAAGTAATCATAAATGTGACCAGAGAGACCTATCATTTTAAGTTTGTATAAAAGTCGCTCATGCCAGACTTGATCATACGCCTTTTTAACATCGAAGAAAGTTGCAAGTACATTTTTTCTCCGGGCAAATTGACGTTTTATCTGAGTTGTAAGCTTTACAAGGTGATCAACAGTCGATCGGCCTTTTCTAAACCCAGCCTGAGCAGTAGGAATATGTCCGTTTTTTTCACAATGATAAGTAAGTCTATTTAATACAATTTTTTCCATTAGTTTACCAGTATGAGAGGTGAGAGCGATAGGACGATAACTATTAATATCAGAGTTAGGTTTACCCCGCTTGAGAATGGGCACAATGACAGAATCTTTCCAAACAGATGGAGTCTTCCCATCTATCCAACATTTTTTCATAATAGTATGCAGAAATGTTGTAAAATTGATTGGAAGGTCCCTTAACATTTCGTTTGAGACTGCGTCTAAACCAACTGATGTTTTCTTTGTTGGCAATGACGATATGGCATTTCTTAATTCTTCTAATGTTATTTCTGCATTTAAATAATGTTCGTTGTTTTCTTCTGGGTCAGAATAGATATGGGTATTTGATTGGTCTTCCCTCAAAGTTCTGCACTTGTCTGAGAGACTAATTTTGGAGCTATTTTTTGCAAAAAAATCAGCAAACAGTTCAGCTTTTTGAGCTGATGTTGGGAATTGTTCATGCCCTAAGGTGATTGGATAAGCGGGTAAATGTATTCCATGTTTCATTTCGTGTATCTTTGACCATACCTTTTTAAAATCTTTGTTATCATTAACTTCATTTACACAAAACGATGACCAGTAATCGCTTTTGGCTTTCTCTATAATCCTAGTACTTTCATTTTTTGCCTGTTTCATGGGGAGTAAGTCATCTACTTTTTTGTCTTTTGCGTGTATTTTGAACTTTGATTTCTTTTTATTAACAGCATCTTTGCAGGATTCCGTCCACCAAACCTTGCCAGCATGTTTAGAGGATTTTGTCTGACTAAATTTTGGAATTGCCTCGGTTGCAGCTTTCAAGACTGATTCAGAAAAGTTCCAATACATTTTATCAATATCTGGGTTCTCCAGCATGCTAACATTAAAGGACATTAAAATGGACTTGAATTTATCCCAGTCAGCTCGTTTATAATTAAATTTTGGGATTTTATCCCTTGTATCATCATGCAAAATTGTAAATCCTCTCAAGGAAATGGTAATTGGGAGGTGATCGCTACCTAAAGTGTTATTATGAACTTGCCAAGTACAGCTAGTCGCTAGTGATGGCGAAATCAAAGACAGGTCAATAGCAGATCGTTTGTGACTAGGAACGTCAGGCAATCTAGTTATGGTTCCATCATTTAGAAGAAAGAGTGCCGAGTCCGAAATATTCTCCACGAGACGATTGGAGCTAACCTTAGGGCAGCCACTATCCCAAAATGGGGCGTGTTCATTAAAGTCACCGGCTACTAGCCACTTTTCATTTTGGGTACCCAGGGTACGTAGCCAGTCACTGCTACAATCATCAACACCTTTAGGGAGATAAACAGAAAGAATATTTAAAATTAATGAGTTATCAAATTTGACACAAGCTGCACAAGAGTGGATATTTGGCGCAGTCGATGGTACTGGCATTGAAATTGGATGGTAAGATAGCTTTTCATGTATATAGATGGCACAGTTCACTTTTCCTGTTTCGTCAGAGAGATGATACACTGGAGGGTAGAAGAAATGAGCGAGACGTGGTAAGTTCATCTTGGACACATTTAGTGACTGAAGAATAAGCACTGTATAGGAGTTATTCTCTATGTGTTCTTGAAAGTTCGCGATATTGGTTGACACTGATCGACAGTTCCATTGTAAAATGTCTATTTTTGATTTGTTGGTCATTGATACAGATAACATTCAAAAGCTAAAGAAAAATAAATAAATAAATAAATTTAAAAAATAAATAAATAAAGATAAGAAGTATCGATAAATACAAGTAACTACAAGCACAACGATGGAAATAAAAGAAAACACGAGATTTGATTAAACTACAGTTGTAAGAGTGGTTTCAGTAATGGCGAATTGGAGAGATACTATCATTCAGCTGGTAGAAGACGATCACGGGAACCAATCGAAAAAGATGTCAGGACTTCTCGGTGGGAAAGGCGGTATGAGCAGAAAGTGGTCCATGTGATAGTACCGAGGTCTCGGTCTGCCGTCCTGATGGCGTTCTCTTGGGATGTTCTGATGATGCCGCCTTTGTTTCGTCCAGAACAGGTAATGCAGATGGCGGCCAAGGTTGCCGGCAAAAACGCTCGAGCCTCTTGTGGAGGGATGAATGTTGTCCCGCATGTATTGTCTCTTGCTGTTGATGTTTTCGTGAGACACAAAGGAGACATTTTTGACATTGTGAAGACTTGAAAGATTTGCAGCATTAAAAACTTCACGTTTGTTGTTGAGATCTGAGAGACATGTTGGTGCTACCTTGCTAACGACAATGCGCATTGTAAGGTGTTTCTTTTGGAGGTCTTTCACTAGGTTGATGAATATGTTTGAGGTAGCTTTTGGATCTCTTGATGTTTTAAGGTCATTTAAACCCACATGGAGTACAACAACATCATCAAAAATGGGAGAGTATTGTCAAAGAGCAGATCTTTGCATTCTCCGATAGTGTAAATCTTCTGGTTCCTGACAACAAGACCGTAGGCATGTCCTAAACGATCTCCGGAAACTCCATTCAATACAGAGTCATGCAACAGTAGAACCTGGGGTAGATCTGATGTGCTGTCAGGTTTAGGTATGTTTGACTTGTTTGCTCCTGTTTGTTGCCTGTTTGTGCTCTGATGCGGGCGTTGGATGTCCCGGACGTTGGATTTAATCATTTTGAGGGCACTTTCTTTCTTTTTTTGTTTGTTTTTTGTCTCAATACTGTTTCCTCTGGGAATAGATCGTTCTTTTTCAAGCCGCGTGTTGCTTTCGTCATCCAGTTTTACATCACTTTGTTTTCCGTCAGAGAGTTCCACAGACGAACTTTTTCCATTTTTTACAACGTCTGAGAAACTCGGTCTGTTCATTTTGCCATCAGCCGAAAAAGTCTCTGCAATTTTGAATTGAGAGGTAGGTATTGCAACAGTTGTTTGTGTGGAATGATGGACAGAGTTCTGGCTTGCTGGATTTTGTCTTGGCACTGGTTCGGGAGGGAACTTATTTTTTTCTTTCATGATGGCGCATAGCTGTTCGTATTGTTTTAAAATTGTTGATTTTAGATCTGAAACTGAGTCACTCATTTTCAGAAAAAAGAGATCTTGTTTTGCTTGACTGTCGATGGAAGCTCTGTCCTGAAAATGCGAGGATGTTTCTGGGGTTGTTTTCTCATCGTATTGGACAGAGGGATCGACCGATTTAGATCTGGTACTCACAGCACTAAGAGAAGTAGTTCCAGGACAGGCTTCTCGATCCAGATTTGATTTTTGTTTTTCAATTTCCAACAAAAGTTCTGAGGTCATGAATCCCGAAGCACATGGTTCGCACATATACTTTCTCTGAGTTTTGATGAAAACACACAGCATGTAGTCGGGTAGGTTGGTTTTTGACCAAGAGACTAGTTTTGAACATTCAGAGCATTTAAGAGAGTTGTCGTTGGTGGATGAATATTTTGCACTAGGACTCTGATCGCGATTTTCGGCAACACTGGAATCACACAAATCAGGCACAGGGGCAAGCTGATTTTGAAACAAGGTCACAGTCGATAACTTGGGAACGACATTACCCAGCTTTTTGGAGCTTTGTGAGCGCCGGAGTCTTCCCATGACCGTCTTCTGGTGGCAGCAGTTATAGAGAGTTGTCTTTAGTCGCCATGTTGATGACGTGTGTGTCGTGTGTGTGTGTGTGTGTGTGTGTGTGTGTGTGTGCGTGCGTGCATGTGCGTGCGTGTCTGCGTGCCTGTGTGTCTGTGTCAGAGAGAGAGAGAGAGAGAGAGAGAGAGAGAGAGAGAGAGAGATCCGGACAATAGTACAGGGATCTCCACACATTAATAAAGTCAGATATTCAATAAAACATGTAGCCAACATCATGTGCATACTGATCAGACAAATAACTATATGCATAGTCAGTGAAAGTCACGTCAAAGTCACGCAAAGATCGATCTATCTATCAATCTATTCATATATATATATATATATATATATATATATAATGTGTGTGTGTGTGTGTGTGTGTGTGTTGTGTGTGTGTGTGTTCACCTGGTCAGACCCTTGTTCGATCGTGTACGAAACTACCCTCGTTCAGGCGAGGAGACTGTCCAGTGGCAGGACTGCCCTCATAGGTAACCACACAGGCCAGCTTCTTGTTATCCACTCACTAATCAGTGAGGTCGGCCTACTGCCTGAACACAGCCTTTGCCCGTAAGCTGTGCACAGTGTGTGCGCTTCAAACCTGATAATTTGACACTGTCACCTGTGTGTACGCTTCAAACCTGATAATTTGACACTGTCACCAGTGTGTACGCTTCGAACCTGATAATGTGATGCCATCACCTGCGAAATGTAGTGAGCAGGCAGTGACCCCGTGAATAGAAGGTCGATACGAAGCCAGTCAAACTAGCAGGAAAGCCAGTACCTTCAATATGCCCAATGTAAAGAACTCCTGATCAGCGGAGACACAATTCCTGTCCCCTCTCACTTCAGGGATAAAACCTAAGCTTCATGATGTATCCTTGGCTTAGAGAATGAAACGTACAAAGCAGATCATTGGTTGGTTGCATGCAATGAGATACCAAATGTTAAATTCCCACACGCGCAATGCGATGGTCCATTACGAAATGGGCCGGCACACTTTGTTGACAAACTTGCATGCTAATGCAAAGTGGCCCTGGTTTTCTTTCAAAAAAAGATGAGTCATAATTTTTTCACAAGTATCTGTTGTATGTCTAAATATGATAAAATTATGGATATTGTTCGTAGCAGAAACAATTGTTCAAACGGGATACGATCGGCACTGGAAACTGTTCGGCTGGGCTTTTTTTTTTTTCATTTTTCCTCAGACGTTTTGCTAGTGGCTGGAGTTGAAAATGTGAAAGCCTTTACTAGATTGTTCAGACGATGACTGTTATCAACAGGACTGGGCATGCACGTTAAATTCCCGTGACCGTTTTCAATCTAATAGTTCACCAAAATCTCTTTTCCAACCAGAACTCAGTCCAAAAATAAACAAACCAACAAATCAAACAACAACAACAATGACAACAACAAAATAATAAAAGGAGGGGAAAGAAGAGAAGAGTGAGAGGGGGCTAATACTGTATACTTTCAATCAAAGTAAATTATCTGAAAATCGATAAACGATGAAATGTTAGCCACAAAATGCACCTTGTGTGTGTGTGTGTGTGTGTGTGTGTGTGTGTGTGTGGTGTGGAGAGAGAGAGAGAGAGAGAGAGAGAGAGAGAGAGAGAGAGAGAGAGAGATTCACACGGAGGAAAAGTCTTCGGGCAAAGTTCCTTTCTGAGGAATGAGGTGTGGAGTAGATATAATGCAACATCGGTCCTCAAAAACTGTTACTCTTTTCCTATCATCCTCATACCTGTATCTAGGTCATAAGCGATTACGTATTGCATCTTGTCCATTGTGTCAAACGTAGGTGAAAAACTCGTTCAAGCTTATGTCGTCACACAATGTCGAACTATTTCATGACGACTGAATTAAATAGCCTCAAAACCGCTCAGTCGCACGTTTATGATGATGAAGTATTTGAATCATTTGGTGTATCACAGGTCAGTGGTGTATCACAGGTCAGTGGTGTATCACAGGTCAGTCAGCACTTCAATGTTTCACTGTGTCCCTTGCCCTTCTGTCACAACTCGCCGCTGTCACAATTGGATACAAAATGACCGTTGGCGTTCACCATATCTGGATCGTATGGGTGACTGGTATAGCTTCTAGATTCAAGGGAATGTCTTTATCCTAATAATCACGCTAGCATTTTATTTTGCCAGTTGTATGGTTTGGCTTGGGAATTATTGATTGAATGTACTTGTCGAAAATAATTTCTCATCTTTCTCTCACCAAATTCCTTTTTTTTCTTTTTTTTTTAAGCTTTACTATATTCATATTTCTTATCTTCATGGAAAGTTGGTCTGCATGGACATCCGGGATTATTCTAACCAACAATCTTACATTTCAACTTCGATGTATTAGAGTACAGATCGCTCTTTCCTTGCCAGATCTTAAAGGGCATTTTCTTTGCAGGACA
Source organism: Conus canariensis (assembly GCA_033310375.1). NCBI lineage: Eukaryota > Metazoa > Mollusca > Gastropoda > Neogastropoda > Conidae > Conus > Conus canariensis. The sequence goes on along the minus strand of CM065741.1, from coordinate 49,192,114 downwards.
TCAACTTAATCATTGTGGAATTAGTGTCGTCATCATCAAATGTTCATTACACAATACTTTCGACATAGCCAGGAAAATCGTTACGTCAGCAAAACAGAGCCTAAAATATTCCGTTGAAGGCTAGCTCTATCACTGAAAACATTAGCGGGACTTGCGGTGAGAAATATTTACCCTGCCCCCGAACCTCACACATTATGCTCCATTGGTTTAAAATAGCGTACCTGTTCATAACATCTGTAACCAGTAGACCTATATCAGTAACATGAGTACGCATCCTTTGTATGGGACAGTGTTAAATGCTATACAAAAATAGAAGTAAGAAATGTCTAAACTCTTGTACAATCTTGCAGAAAACGTCCCCCCCCCCCCTCCCCCGCCATAAATCAGTGTTGAAAACTACAAACAGAAAATCCTGATTTAACCCATGTGGTTTTCGTTTGCATCTCGAATGATTTTAACAGCAAATCACAAGTCAAAACATAAAGGACAACAGTTTCCTGGTGACGAAAACTTCCAGCTTTAATAACCATGGCTTTATAACGTTCATGATTGTTGGGAGTTCTGCCACTTTAAAATGACTTATTACCTAAACTGACCACGCGGAATACACAGATCGTTACGTCACTTACATAAACCGTTTGTCGCTATTGTTATGGTCCTTGTGCCCTGTTTGCGTTTTACCATAGCAATTTCTCACGAACTGCCCAATGTTTAACACTTGTTGACAAAGTTCTTGATCAGAAGCCCATCCACCCATCTTTGTCTGCATCTCATGCATTGGCACTCCACCCAACAGAATGGTTATTTTCTGCTTGGAGCGCCAATCTATGAGGTCGACGCCAAGTTCGGCTTCTCTCTGATGATGTGATTCCATCAAACTGTCTCCTTCAGTGACAACGATTTCAACTGTCTACTTCAGTGACAACGATCTCAACTGTCTCCTTCAGTGACAACGATCTCAACTGTCTCCTTCAGTGACGACGATCTCAACTGTCTCCTTCAGTGACGACGATCTCAACTGTCTACTTCAATGACAACGATCTCAACTGTCTACTTCAATGACAACGATCTCAACTGTCTACTTCAGTGACAACGATCTCATTTCTCTCTGATGATGTGATTCCATCAAACTGTCTACTCAGTGACAACGAACTCATTTCTCTCTGATGATGTGATCCATCAAACTGTCTACTTCATAACACGAATCATTTCGTTTCCTCCGCGTTATTAACGACAGCAAAAGACCCAAAATGCACTTTCAAAGGGGATATGCCAGCAAGAAAAAAAATTGCATTCTTGATGGAACATGTCTACTTTCACTTTCTTCTTTTACGTTTCTTTCATTTTCAATTCTACACCCCCCACCCTCCCTCCCTCTCTCTCTCTCTCTCTCTCTCTCTCTCTCTCTCTCTCTCTCTCTCTCTCTCTTGATCAGTCTGTTCTGACAGATATAACTGTCCACCTATGAACCTCAGATCATCACAGCTCATGTGACTAATTCACAAACATTCTGAGCATCATGCAAAAGAAAAAGAATCCACTTCTTAACAAACAAACAAACAAACACACACAAAAAAAAAACAAAAACGAAAAGAAAAAAAAAAAAAACAAAAAACATACCTTGATGCACTCTTAAGGCCCTGGTTTTACAAAAGAACGGAAAAGGTTACACAGGAAAACGGACTGAGAGCGTGACTCTCCACAACCCGACACTACAAACGGTCTACCAACTACCGTCACTTCGTGCCGCGCTTTTAAGCATGCCGGCTCTTTGGTAATGATTTAGTGGAGATAGGGAAGTGAAGGGATGGTTAGAAACGTGTGTGTGTTGTGTGTGTGTGTAGTGCGCGCAGGAAACAGGCGAAGGTGGGGAGGGAGGAGCGGGTGGGGGGGGGGGGGGTGGAGGTGGGTGGGAAAGAGGTGGTGTGTGTGTGTGGGGGGGGGGGGGGGGGGGGGGGGTGAAAGGTGAAGGCACGGGGGGCAGGTCCCGGTCTGTGGGAGACGACGGACAGACAGAACAGCGAGTTCGTGACTGGAGTGCAGAGCGCGCGCGCGTGTGTGTGAGTGTGGTGTGCGTGGGAGAAGAAGGGTAGAAGGGAGGAAAGCGGAGTATGGGTGGTGGGGGAAGAGAGAGAGAGAGAGAGAGAGAGAGGGGAGAGAGAGGTCAACACTTGTATAATCATCAGGCTTTTAGACGACCAAACCCCTGGAGGGAATAAATATTCAATGAAAACATCGCGCGCTCGTGTGTATACCATCAAAATAACTGTCATGACACACACACACACACACACACACACACACACACACACACACACAGAAGAGAGAGAGGAGAGAGAGAGAGGAGAGAGAGAGAGAGAGAGGAGAGGCTTCAAAACACATTTTCTTGTGAGGCCTCTCTGGACTGTAATAATTGGAGTGAACAATGATTCAGTAAATAAATACATATTATGGTGTGCGTTCATCTGCATGCCACTGTCATCTGAGAGAGAGAGAGAGAGAGAGAGAGAGAGAGAGAGAGAGAGAGAGAGGAGAGACAGACAGACAGACAGACAGACAGACAGACAGACAGACAGACAGACCATGTAAACAGGTGTTGTGTTGTTTGTCCGTCGAGACGACGAAGACCGTCTAGTCATCCTGGGATCGGGGGTGAGTGCATAGATGGCTGGTCAGGCCGATCTGCGCCCGGAAAGACCTATCACAGTATGGACAGGGGATGGTGGCAGCAACTGGAGATCTGTTGACACTGGTCTTCCTGATCATCCTGCGCTGCTCAGCTGCAGCAATTCTGTTACTTTCACAGGTTTCTGCATCTTTGCGGACAACTGATCGCCACCCGTCTCTGTCCTTGGCAGTCTGCTCCCATGTTGTGTGGCTGATGTTGAAGGCCTTCAGGGAAGATTTGAGGTTGTCTTTGAAACGTTTCTTCTGGCCTCCATGAGAGCGTTTTCCTTGTTGTAGTTCGCCAAACAATAGCTTCTTTGGCAGCCGATGGTCTGGCATGCGAACTACATGACCTGCCCAGCGAAGCTGTGACTGCATCAGGATGGTGAAGATGCTAGGCAGGCCAGCACAAGTGAGGACTTCAGTGTCCGGAATCTTATCTTGCCACTTAATGCCCATGAGTCTTCTGAGGCAGGTGGTGTGGAAATGGTTCAGTTTCCTGGCGTGACGCTGGTAAACCGTCCATGTTCCACAGCCATAGAGCAGTGTGATGAGAACTATGGCCCGATACATCTTGATCTTGTCTCTAGAGTGATGCCTCTCTGTTCCATACGTTCTTGTGGAGTCTGCCAAAAGCGGCACTTGCTTTGGTGAGCCGGGCATTCACCTCATCGTCGATGACAACGTTTCTGGACAGATTGCTGCCTAGCTAGGTGAACTTATCCACCGATTTCAGTTGCTGTCTAGTGATGACGATGACTGGCTCAACGTATGGCTTTCCCGGGGCTGGCTGGTGCATCACTTCAGTGTTTTTCGTATTGATTGTCAAGCCGAAGTTGTTGCAAGCAGCAGAGAACTTGTCAGCACTGTGTTGCATTGTGGCTTCTGAGACAGCGTTGAGGGCACAGTCGTCCGCGAAGAGGAAGTCATTGACAGTGTCTGTCGAGACCTTGGTTTTCGCTTGAAGTCTCCTGAGATTGAAGACTGATCCATCTGTACAGTACTTGATGACGATGCCTATCTCCGCGTCACTGAATGCGTCAGTCAACATAGCCGAGAACATGAGGCTGAACAGAGTGGGAGCAAGAACACAACCCTGCTTCACTCCGTTTGAGACTGGGAACGGTTCAGATGTCTTGCCGTTGTCTTGGACTCTGGCCAGCATGCCGTCGTGAAGTTGGCGTACGATGGCAATGAACATTCTGGGGCATCCGTACTTCGCCATGATTCTCCAAAGCCCCTCCCTACTGACAGTGTCAAAGGCTTTGGCCAGATCAACATAATGTAAACAGGTACCATTAATCCAAAAGACCAGTCCTCAGGTATATTTCCCATGTTCACATCTTTATCAAAGAGCGTGCAGTATACATCAATAAAGATACGATTGTTGTTCTTTAAACCTCCATTTAGTTAGTATTATGCCAATTCCAGTACTTAGCCATTTTAAATCGTTTAGTAGCACCTTGGACTTCTACAGTCAAAGCTGGGACGTTCAGGAAACAATCAAGATTTAGTTCATTTTCAGATTGCGGTTTTGCATCGTCATCAACAATATTCAAAGACTCAAAATGTTGGAATATATCATTCCAGTACTCCTTTGGGTCTTTTATTTTGAGATTCCAAACATTTTTGTGCATCTTTTTTAACATATTTCATTCAGCATCTTTTAAAGACTTTCTGTATACTTTGCAATGCATTTTCAATCGTTCTTCAGTTTCAGCGCAATGATGACCAAACTTGTTGCATTTTCTCCTTCTCTTGTGGGAATTAAGTAGTTTCCATTTACAAACAAAACTTAACCACACTTTATTGTTTCAGCGTTTTCCACAATTAATGGTCTAAATTTAGCAACTCCTGAGTGTTGGGCGGCTTCAATAATTATAGACGATAATTATTTCATGATGTCATCCATTGACGCATCATCTCTATTCTACAAATTTCTTTAACTTCATCAGTGTCACTTGTAGTCAAAGCATGCTCACATTGATAAGCTATTCTTTGCATTTTAGATCACGTAAATGACATCTGTCAGCCCCTCATGAACATAATTTTCATCTACGTTTTTTCATTCCAACGTTTGTCACGCAACAGGCAAATCCACTGGCTATTTTTAAATCAAGAACGATAGAACAATTTACATCTGACAACATGGCATCAAAGCACATTTCCTCCAACATGCTCTCTGGCTTTCAGGAAAAGTGTCAGGTCTCAGCCCCCCAAAAAGTAACACTAACATAAATGTATCGGCCTTCATTTTCAGTCTCCACCTTAGTTCTTCACTGAGGTTTTGAGCATGGTTTATCAAAATGTGTGAAACGGCAAGAAACTGCTAAACAACTGAAGGGAATTAACTCATCAGTGTCCTCAAATACTCAGATGATGCAATGAGGTCCTGGAATACACTTAGTCCAAGAACACGTGTTAAAGAGAGTCATTTAGTACAAAGAACACGTGTTACAGAGTCATTTAGTACAAAGAACACGTGTTAAAGAGAGTCATTTAGTACAAAGAACACGTGTTAAAAGGAGTCATTTAGTACAAAGAATTAAAAACAAAACTACACATAAATCATCTCAACAGATTTTTTCCAAGACTGGGATAAAGTAATCCTGTCAAAATAAAGTATAAATTAATCATCTAACCAGATAACTACAAAAATGCACATTCTCAAGACTTAGAAACAAGGTTTAACTTACAATTCTTCTAGGATGATCAGTGACACCTGACATTGGATCTCAGAGTAGGAGACGCATACACCAGTGTTGAGCCTTACACACTGAACATTGACTGTCTTCAGTCTTTATCAGTGAAACTGGAAGGCTTGCTCTCCCTTTTTTTTTTTTTTTAAAGAGATTCAAGGTAATCATCATGTTCCTGATGTCTGTCTGGTTGACAACTTGTCAGAGAAACATGACAGCTACTAAAAATTTACTATAAAAAGGGAGGGACAGTGGGGAGGGGAGGGATGATGGTGTTAGGAATCTTAAAAGAGAACAGTCACTTGCCAGCACATGCAGTGCGAGATAGCGCAATCTAAATCAGGGAAGACAATCCCTCAGATCTTGGAGGTTGTCACAGTGTTTGCTGATGAATGAGGTTACAAGATCCACCACGTGCATGACACGTGGGGTTGGGGGGGAGGGGGGGGGGGGTTCAGGAATGGGTGAGGAAGTGTTGCAACTGCCGGCATTCTTTGTAATGGCGTGTGTGGCAGAAGAACACTCGTGCCCATTCGCAAGTCTGTCAGCAATATCACAATGGGAAAGAAGAGGACGGATGGAGACGACCTGGGACACAGTGACATCCTAATTCTCTACCTTACGACAGATGGTGTCGCTATGCTGGCTGTGAACAAGGTCAGTCATTCACACAGATGGTGTCGCTATGCTGGCTGTTAACAAGGTCAGTCATTCACACAATGGGACAGGACTAAGAGGAAGAAGGAGTTGAAAGTACAGCAGCTTGGCCTTGCAAAAAAAAAAAATCTGATCATACTTTAGGCGGTGAGAGAGAGAGAGAACGAACGAACGAACGAATTTTTTTAATGAGGGATAAAGAATAAGCACAATACAGGCTTTTTTACATCTTGCCCTCGATGAAGCAGAAAAAATAATGACAATATGTGACTTCAAAATCAACGAACCATCTAGATAGTGAAAAGAATATTAGCCTGAAATACAAAAGGCAATCCAAAAATATGACAGTCAACTTTTCACACACACACACACACACACACACACACACACACACACACACACACACAAAAGATAAAGAGAAAACAACTTTGCAAATACATTCAACAACAAAAATAAAATAGAAGAAGAAGAAGAAGGAGAGAAACGAAGGACGTCAATGAAAGGTGGACAGGTGAACAGTATGTCATGACAAGATATAGAGAAGGGGTAATGAAGGAACACAAATGAACATTCAAATACATTTAAACATCATTTGTACTTGAATCCATACAATAATTTTGAAAACGTATAAAGAAGGTTACATGATGTTATCATTAGTCACACTGTTTAGGAAGCGTAGCATCAGATATGAGAAGTATTGTTTTTTGAAAACGTTTAAACTAGAAATTACATTAAATGAAGACACTAGGTCATTCCACAAACAACCACCGGAGTAAATGAGGCTAGATTTAAAAAGATCAATCCTCGGTAGGGGTATCTGAATCTTTCTGACATTGCGAATCAGGTTCGTTTTAAATTTGTTTTTCAAAGTTGGTGGTGCATGATTGGACATTATCTTAAACATGAAAATTGCTTTGTTATAAGTGAGTTTCCATTTTAGAGGCAAAATGTCTAAACGTTTATAATCAGAGGGAGTTACAGTTGTAGATTTGAGAAGAACGAGTTTCACAGCCCGTCTATGAAGACTGAAGAGTGGTTTTAATACGTTATAACTGGCCGAATCCCACAATGTAGAAGAGTAATTCAAATGAGATTCAATGTACGAAGTAAAAAACAGCTTACGACAATGTTGGTCTAAGAAATATTTTAGTTTTGAAAGCTGGTGAATCTTTTGAGACAGAAGTTTGCAAAGCATTGTGACATGAGAAGACCATGACAAATTATTGTCTACAATGACACCAAGGACTTTATGATGGTCAACTTCTTCAACTATTTCATTATTTATACTAAGAGATAGGGAATCATAAGAAATATTTTGACGCTTTTGTCTGGTGGTTATTATCAAGTACTTCGTTTTCTGAGGATGGAGACACATATGATTGAGTTCAGACCATATGATTAATTTGTTTATACTTTCTTGTAAACTTGCAAATATATTTTCAATTTTTTTATGACTACAGTGTATTGTGGTGTCATCAGCGAACATTTCACAGAGACTATCAATGAATAGAGGTAAATCGTTTATATATATGGAAAATAAGATAGGTCCGAGTACTGACCCTTGAGGCACACCATGACTAATGGATAATGTAGGAGATACAGATTCATTTACTGAGACCATTTGCTTTCTGTCGGAAAGAAATGAAGATAGGAGTTCTAACGAATTCTCTGATAAGTTGTATATCTTTAGTTTTTTAAGAAGAAGATTGCGGTCAATAACATCAAAGGCTTTCATAAAATCTACCATGAGAACACCTGTAATTTTGTCGTTATTTATATTAGTAAGCCATTGATCAACTAGGTTTGTCAGTGCTGTTTGGCACGAGTGATTAGCCCTAAAACCGGATTGGTCTTGATGAAATAAATTGAAAGAATTGAAGTGATCGAGAATATGTTTATTTAGATGTTTTTTCCAATGGTTTAGACAGTACAGACAAAATAGAAATGGGCCTGTAGTTAGACGGATCGGTGTGATCACCTGTTTTATAGATCGGCATTACTCTAGCAATTTTAAAAGCCTTGGGGAACTGATTTTTAGAAATGCAGAGATTGTATATATAAGTAAGTGTTTCAGCAATTACAGGGGCTGACAGTTTGAGAATCTTTCCGTCAATGCCATCAAGGCCAGTAGTACTACTTTGCTTTAAGTGAGTAAGAGCATTACATACTTCGTGTACACATAACAACGGAATATCTAGACATGTTGTGATATTTTTGGATTGACAAAAATTCATCAGAACATCTAAATCGTTTTGTGAGGATCTGTTTCTTTTTATGGTGAAATTGGCAATATTGCAGAAGTGTGTATTCAACATTTCAACTGATACATCTTTCGGTGTTGTAGCACGAGCGTTAGAATTTTTATTGCTAAGCTGATTGATAGCCTTCCAAACTGATCGGTTGTCTGTTTTAGAGTAAATAAGATCTTTAAAATATTTCTTTTTGGCTGAGCGTTTTAAATAGTTAACAAGATTTCTTTGTTTCATAAATTCTATACGATTACCTGATGCTAGAAGTGAGTCTCTTAAATCCATGGATTTTTCTATATCACTTGTTATCCAAGGCTTTTTAGGGGTACTTTTGACACGAATTGTTTTTAATGGCGCGTGCTTATTGTAAACATTGAGAAAAGTGTGATACCAAACTTCTAAGGCTTCATCGGGATTTGTGAACTGATACACAGAGGAAAGTGAGGAATTCATCAGATCTGTAAGGAACAAGTCTTTATCAAAGCCTGAAAAGTTCCTGTACGTAATATACTTGTGATGATTTAGGGGGATTTTAACGCCTCGTTTAGACCAAGTAAAACAGACAGGGGAGTGATCGCTGCATCCAAAAACTGGTGAACATATTTCTATTATGGTACGTACAGAAGATGTGTAAACATGGTCAATGAGAGTTTGGGAAGTAGCAGTGATTCGTGTTGGCTTATCGATTAACTGAGTCAGATTAAAAGAAGTGTAGGTTTGAATCCAGGATTTGTTCGCTTTCAAAAGATCAATGTTAAAATCACCCAGTAGAATAATTTCGTTTGAGAGTAAGGACGCCTCCTCCATCATTAGAGTAAAGTTATCTATCCAGTCAGCATGTTCTGCTGGGTTTCTGTAAATAAAGCCTAAGAGAATCGGTTTGGAAGTTTTAAACTGTAACTCTATCCATAGTGATTCTATATGATATTTTTCGAGCGAAGCGGCTCGATTAAATTTAATAGATTCGTGAACATAAACAAGTAAACCTGTTTCTCTTGGTCTGGAAGGGTCATTTCGAACAAAGTTATAACCAGGTAAAATTAATTCTGTGTCAGAAATATGGTGTGTTAATCTTGTTTCCGCAAAACCAAATAAATGGAAACAATTACCATGATTATATAAAACACGAGACACGTCGCATAACTTATTAATCAAACTGTTAATGTTCAGAAATCCAACCTTAAGGCCATCTGAGAGAGAGAGGAGAGAGAGAGGAGAGAGAGAGAGAGAGAGAGAGAGGAGAGAGAGAGAGAGAGAGAGGATGGGAAAAAGCTGGATGCGCATGGCTGTCAGTGCCACGTAACACACACACACACACACACACACACACACACACACACACACACACACACACACACACACACACACACCACGCTTTTTCATGGCATTATCTAGACAGGGCAGTACCTCACCGTTTCTTGCCGTTCATACATGCAGATGCGGTAAAGAATGTAATAATTGATGGTATTATATCAAGAACCATACCAATTACACACGTTCACACTCAAATCTAATAGTATGAAATTTCACATTCATTAACTTTTCACGTACGTCGCATAAAATTTTGCGCGCCATATGTCGTGGGTCTCCAGAGACCCAAGTTTTTTTGTGAAGGAATAAACCTTTGCCGTACATCGTGGGTCTGCATGGACCCATGTTGTCTTCTGAAGGAATAAACCTTTGCCGTACATCATGGGTCTCCACGGACCCATGTTGTCTTCTGGAGGAATAAACCTGTGCCGTACATCGTGGGTCTCCACGGACCCCTGTTGTCCTCTGAAGGAATAAACCTTTGCCGTACATCGTGGGTCTGCATGGACCCTTGTTGTCTTCTGAAGGAATAAACCTTTGCCGTACATCGTGGGTCTCCACGGACCCATGTTGTCTTCTGGAGGAATAAACCTGTGCCGTACATCGTGGGTCTCCACGGACCCTTGTTGTCTTCTGAAGGAATAAACCTTTGCCGTACATCGTGGGTCTCCACGGACCCTTGTTGCCTTCTGAAGGAATAAACCTTTGCCGTACATCGTGGGTCTTCACGGACCCTTGTTGTCTTCTGAAGGAATACACCTTTGCCGTACATCGTGGGTCTCCACGGACCCTTGTTGTCTTCTGAAAGAATAAACCTTTGCCGTACATCGTGGGTCTCCATGGACCCTTGTTGTCTTCTGAAGGAATAAACCTTTGCCGTGCATCATGGGTCTCCACGGACCCTTGTTGTCTTCTGAAGGGATAAACCTTTGTCGTACATTTTGGGTCTCCATCGACCCTTGCTGTGTGTTTTTTTTTTTTTTTTTTTTTTAGAAATAAACCCTTGCCGCACACCATGGGTCTCCACGGACCCTAGCTGTCTTCTGAAAGAACAAGGCTTTGCCGTACATCGTGGGTCTCCACGGACCCTTGCTGTCTTCTGAAAGAACAAGGCTTTGCCGTACATCGTGGGTCTCCGCGGACCCTTGCTGTCTTCTGAAAGAACAAGGCTTTGCCGTGCGTCCAGGAACCCATCTTTGTCTGAAAGAACTAACCCTTGCCATATATTGCGAATTTGTACAGACCTAAACTTGTCATCAACTGCAAAGTGTGGAATGGAATGCTATTCTTTGTCATATTTGTTGTGTAAATGTAGGCTAACTGGTGTCTACGACATTTTGCAAATGTAATAAGATTTCGTGCAAGTGATTCAGCTTGCTTCTGTATCTCAATATGTGCATGCCTGCACGCATCCACACATGTAGAGATCTGGTATTGATTATTAGATCACTCACACCATGCTACTGGTATTCACACCAGTTGTGATGTGTTTCACTGGCTGTGTGTCAGTACGGCCAGAACGTACTCTCCTAGGTGTGTATGCCAGTTTGAGTGTGCGTGTGTGTGTGTGTGTGTGTGTGTGTGTGTGCGTGTGTGTGTGTGTGTGTGTGTGTGTGTGTGTGTGTGTGTGTGTGTGCGTGTGTACGTGCGTGCGTGTGTGTGTGTGTGTGTGTGTGTGTGTGTGTGTGTGTGTGTGTGTGTGTGTTGCGTCCGTGCGCGCACGCGGGTGCAAGCGTGCATGTGTGTGTGTGTGTGTGTGTGTGTGTGTGTGTGTGTGTGTGTGTGTGTGTGTGTTGTTGTTGTTGTTGTTGTTGTTGTTGTTGTTTTGTTATTAAAGTTGCTCCTGTGTGTGCCTGCATATATGCACGTGTGTGTGTGTGTGTGTGTGTGTGTGTGTGTGTGTGTGTGTGTGTGTACTCTTGTATACAAACATGTGTGTGTGTGTGTGTGTGTGTTTGGGTGTATGTGTATACATCATACGTGATCAGGCCTGTCTGTGTTTTAGTGTGAAAGGGATCTGGCGGTGCTGTGGCGGGCAATGCAATGTATGCAGGTGTTTCAGCTCAGTGCTGTGGCGTGTATAATGCAATGTGTGCAGGTTGGTCAGTTCAGTGCTGTGGTGGGCAATGCAATGTGTGCAGGTTGGTCAGTTCAGTGCTGTGGTGGGCAATGCAATGTGTGCAGGGTTGTCAGCTCAGTGCTGTGGTGGGCAATGCAATGTGTGCAGGGTTGTCAGCTCAGTGCTGTGGTGGGCAATGCAATGTGTGCAGGTTGGTCAGTTCAGTGCTGTGGTGGGCAATGCAATGTGTGCAGGTTGGTCAGTTCAGTGATGTGGCGGGCAATGCAATGTGTGCAGGGTTGTCAGGTCAGTGCTGTGGTGGGCAATGCAATGTGTGCAAGGTTGTCAGTTCAGTGCTGTGGTGGGCAATGCAATGTGTGCAGGTTGGTCAGTTCAGTGCTGTGGCGGGCAATGCAATGTGTGCAGGTTGGTCAGTTCAGTGCTGTGGTGCGCAATGCAATGTGGTGGGCAATGCAATGTGTGCAGGTTGGTCAGTTCAGTGCTGTGGTGGGCAGTGCAATGTGTGCAGGTTGGTGAGTTCAGTGCTGTGGTGGGCAATGCAATGTGTGCAGGTTGGTCAGTTCAGTGCTGTGGTGGGCAATGCAGTGTGTGCAGGTTGGTCAGTTCAGTGCTGTGGTGGGCAATGCAATGTGTGCAGGTTGGTCAGTTCAGTGCTGTGGTGGGCAATGCAATGTGTGCAGGTTGGTCAGTTCAGTGCTGGGGTGGGCAATGCAATGTATGCAGGTTGGTACAGTTCAGTGCTGTGGTGGGCAATGCAGTGTGTGCAGGTTTGTCAGTTCAGTGCTGTGTGGGCAATGCAATGTGTGCAGGGTTGTCAGTTCAGTGCTGTGGTCAGTTCAGTGCTGTGGTGGGCAATGCAATGTGTGGAGATTTGTCAGTTCAGTGCTGTGGTGGGCAATGCAATGTGTGGAGATTTGTCAGTTCAGTGCTGTGGTGGGCAATGCAATGTGTGCAGGTTGGTCAGTTCAGTGCTGTGGTGTATAATGCAATGTGTGCAGGTTGGTCAGTTCAGTGCTGTGGTGGGCAATGCAATGTGGTGGGCAATGCAATGTGGCAGGCAATGCAATGTGGCAGGCAATGCAATGTGTGCAGGTTTGGTCAGTTCAGTGCTGTTTCCCACCTTTTCTTTGTGTCAGGAGATGAACTGTGTTTGGAATGTTGTTTATCATTTATTCCTGAACAAATTGTTGAGATGTGTGTGTGTTGTGTGTGTGTGGGGTGTGCGCGTGCGTGCGTGCGTGGTGCGTGCGTGTGTGCGTGCGTGTGTGTGTGGTGTGTGTGTGGTGGTGTGTGTGTGTGTGTGTGTGTGTGTGTGTGCAAATGAGTGGGCATGTTTGTGTACGTGTGTGTGTTGTTGTGTTCATGTGTGGGTGAACATACATGGATGTAAGCATGCATGCAAGCAAATGTATGAGAAAGACAGAGTTGGGTGGGCTTGTGGTTGACCTAAAAGTTGTGAGCAAGCAACAGAGGAAGGGCGTGTTCATTGTGAAATTAAGCTAGATTTCAATAACCAGCTTCCATTCAGCGAGGAATACGCACAAATCACGCGGAGCATTGGCCTAACAACGCATATTGTCTCTTCATTCTGTCATGGCAAAAATGGCACTCGAGTATGTTTTATGGGAACACAGATGTTATTTTGGGGGTGTGGTATTAGGAAACGCGTTCTTCATCTACTTTGTTTCGCCAACAGGTGGGAAAACGCAGTCCACAGAACATGGTGGTACAGCGCAGTAAGATATTTAGAAATGGCTATACTGCCGCTCGGAGGGGGGGGGGGGGGGAGGGGGGGAGCAGCAGACGCTGAGGAAGTTTATTGTACCAGCTGTACCTGCTGCTAATAAATACAGAAGGAAATGAGAAAGGTAAGGGCGATGATTTCATACAGGCGATAGGTTCGTTACTGTGTGAATATCTCCATGTTACTGTTTTTGTCATTTGTGTTATATCAAGAACAGTCAAATGTATTATGTATCTCACCGTGCTTCGACTGAATCAATCAGTCACTGCAGTCTGCTTCAAAACTTCGAAACTTCATCTGTTAGATAGTTCTCTCTGTGAAAGGAATTTAAGTTTGCGACCATAGAGATTTACAATATACGTTTCAATGAGCAGTATGCAAAATGAATGATAAACACCTACCTCACAAGTTGAATAGCGAGATCAGCCGTAGAAATGGCGGAGGGCCCACTCGATTAGAAACGCGTGGAGATGGCTGCTCAGCTTTCGTAAACGTGATGCCAGTATCACAGAGTGATGATGACAAGGGATATGTTCACACACACACACACACACACACACACACACACACACACACACACACACACACACACACACACACACGCTAGCTGCACCTCGATTCTGAACCACAGGACTGTACACGTTGTTACAGCGGTCATTGCTGCTGCCCATGGACAAACGCTGAACCTTAAAGCGACCTGATAGCTACATGTTTCCAATCACTCTCAACTGTCCCACAATCGGGGAGACAACATGTCCCCCAGATCAACGGGTGGAAACACCTCCAACCTTCCATACCTCCCCCCACCCCACCCCACCCCAACCCCAGGTAAACGACGCTGGTCAGCCAACAGTTCTTCCACAACACATGTGAACACCATCAACATGTCCCAGGGTGGATAGGTCCGGCATTTCTCCTCTTCCAGCTACCGAAAGTCAGAAGCATCAAAACATGTTATTCCCTCGACCGGTAGGGTTATTCAACAGACATCCAGTCACAGGCTATTTTTCAGCTTATCGGGTGGGTTCTTTTTTTTTTTTTTTTTTTTTTTTTGCTGTCCCAACCTCTGCGCCACCTCAGAGGCAGTACACCCACGCCGCTCATTCCGACACCCCGTCCACAGCCACAGCCCGGTCGGCCCCGCCGCAGCCCCGGCACCGGCAATCCACAGGGAGCAGTCAATGTCAAGTCGTCAAGAGGCAACCCACCGGAGGAGACACTGCACTGCTGCTGGTTCTGTTTTTGTTTACTGTTTCTCTTTAGAATGCATGGGTTTCTTGTCTTTGTCTGCTGTGCATGTTTGTCATCTCTCCTAGGGTCGTCCTTGCAGTTCTTTTCGTCTGTATTCTTCAGGGATGATTACCGGGAGTGTTTACAGGTTTGGGAGTCACAGCGACGGGTGCTGGAACTTGAATTCTTTTCTTATAATCCTAACCACATTCCTCATCCGCCAGACTTCTGAACGTTTGAAGTGCATTTCTGAAGCGTCTATTAGCATTTCTTCGTCTTTTTTTTTCCTCCGTCCGTGTGTGTGTGTGTGTGTGTGGTGTGGGGGGGGGGGGGGGGGGGGGGGGCAAAACTGAAAGAAAAGAAAATAATGCAGTTTTTTGTTTCATGCATGTTGTTCTCTTTACATAAGCAGCACATTATCAGAGTGAAAGTGCCAGTACACCACACATTAGAACACTAACAAACCCAGACACAGGGGCCGGAATAGTCAGTTGGTAGAGCGCCGGACTCGTGATCCTACGGTTGCAAGTTCGAATTTCGGTACAGGGGGATTTTTCCCTCGGAGTTAACATTGGTTCTGACTCCATTTCCCATACAGTCCTTCGAATGAGACTATAAACCGGGGTTCCGTGTGTGAACGCAGCACAACATCTTGCACACACGTAAAATCCCATCACCAACTTTCGGAAGAGAAGGCAGTTTGGCTGTTGGCATGGATGACACGTTACACATAGCATGCACCTTCCCGAAGATAGAGTATGGCTGCCTTAATGGCGGGATGAAAAAACGGTTGTACACACAAAACTCCACTGCCTGTCTATACAGAAAGTGTCCGCAGGAGTATCAGCCTGCGTACGCAGAAAGAAAGAAAGAAACCCAGACACTTTGCATCAAACGCCAATACACTTAAATCAGCAAAAATATGTACATTTGAGAGAACATACAGACATTGCATGGTGTGTAAGAGACTGGTTGGAGAAAAAAAACAGTAGTGGAAATTGGTTGTTGTTTTTTTTTTCGCTTTTTGCTTTTTTTGGCAGATGAAGAGGACAATGTGAAGCACCAAAAAATGAAGAGGTAGATTTCGGCCTTAGGAAAAAACAACAAACAAACAAACAAAGTCACCGCCTTAGGTGCTCCATTGATCCGATAACTGATGTCACAAAAAAAAAAAAAAAAAAAAAAAATGCATGGGTCTGGTCAGACCCACGACGTACGGCACTCAGGTTTTCTTCCTTGAGAGTATGGGTCCGCTCAGACCCACGACGTACTGAGACATTTTGTTTTAAGTTACTCCTTTGTTAACCAGCAAAAACAAACCTGTTTTTGGCACAGATACAGGGGCAAAATTTATTGACAAAGTCGTGTTGTAGAGATAGCTTAACAATGTACCCAGTTATCAAGTGAAAATCATGAGCGTGGGTGTTTTAGACCACTAAGTAGGGGAATGTGCAAGTGCACACACATATACAGATTTAGAAAATGCCTGTGTACACTATTGGTTAGGTGTGCTGCCGTTCCTACGTTCATAAGAAAAATACCGAATTGAAAGGAAGTGAAACGGAGACATCTTATGCAGGTTTATTCCTAGTAAACACTTTTCTGCTGCCTTCACCTGAACATATTTTCCAAAATGAGGAGAAAAAAGTGAAGAAAAAATTGTAGAGATAGGTGGAC
>CM065741.1:49153300-49158300 GCA_033310375.1 Conus canariensis | reverse complement strand
AGCAGTTACAGTCGATGGCCTATGATATCCCAGCAGTTACAGTCAATGGCCTATGATATCCCAGCAGTTACAGTCAGCGGCCTATGACATCCCAGCAGTTACAGTCAGTGGCCTATGATATCCCAGCAGTTACCGTCAATGGCCTATGATATCCCAGCAGTTACGACAGTCAAGGGCCTATGATATCCCAGCAGTTACAGTCAGTGGCCTATGATATCCCAGCAGTTACAGTCAGTGGCCTATGATATCCCAGCAGTGACAGTCAATGGCCTATGATATCCCAGCAGTTACAGTCAATGGCCTATGATATCCCAGCAGTTACAGTCAGTCAATGGCCTATGATATCCCAGCAGTTACAACAGTCAATGGCTTATGATATCCCAGCAGTTACAGTCAATGGCCTATGATATCCCAGCAGTTACAGTCAGTGGCCTATGATATCCCAGCAGTTACAGTCAGTGGCCTGTGATATCCCATCAGTTACAGTCAGTGGCCTATGATATCCTAGCAGTTACAGTCAGTCAATGGCCTATGATATCCCAGCAGTTACAGTCAGTGGCCTATGATATCCTAGCAGTTACAGTCAGTCAATGGCCTATGATATCCCAGCAGTTACAGTTAGTCAATGGCCTATGATATCCCAGCAGTTACAGTCATGGCCTACGATATCCCAGCAGTGACAGTCAGTGGCCTATGATATCCCATCAGTCACAGTCAGTGGCCTATGATATCCCAGCAGTTACAGTCAATGGCCTATGATATCCCAGCAGTTACAGTCCATGGCCTATGTTATCCCAGCAGTTACAGTCCATGGCCTATGATATCCCAGTAGAAAGAAACTCGTGGAGAGCGTGGCAGCAGAGAGTCCTCAGAAGAGAAGCCCCCTTCAAGCAAGTGTAGGACTGTAACTGCTGGGATAACATAGGCCATGGACTGTAACTGCTGGGATATCATAGGCCATTGACTGTAACTGCTGGGATATCATAGGCCACTGACTGTGACTGATGGGATATCATAGGCACTGACTGTCACTGCTGGGATATCGTAGGCCACTGACTGTAACTGCTGGGTATCATAGGCCATTGACTAACTGTAACTGCTGGATATCATAGGCCAGTTACAGTCCATGGCCTATGATATCCCAGCAGTTACAGTCAGTGGCCTATGATATCCCAGCAGTTACAGTCAATGGCCTGTGATATCCCAGCAGTTACAGTCAGTGAAGCAGGATCAAGTGAACAGGCCGACCCTATCAGCAATTTTATGTAAATCCTGTCCGTACAAATTTAGTGCAAATGCACCCATACCTGAACCTCATCTTGCATAACTCAGGGAATGTTTGATAACGACGATCTTGCTTAGCGTTGATAACTTTGAAAAAAAAACCGTGATTGTTTCTCCTCTCTTCGATGTAAGACATAAGAGCAAGCTTTGTTTATTATTGAATATTTCTTGCAGACATTGCAACACCAAGCTGCTCTGTAAGCTGCTGGAATGGTGCTCGGTGCTTATCATTGGAATTTATTAGTTTATTGTAATTCAGTCCCTTGTGGATTCATTCCAAGAACTGGCCCTCAGCACTTGTGTCTTAAGAGGTTGTTTTTTTTTTTTTCTACTTTTCACAAGAAAATGTAGCTTGTTTTGATCTTTCGTGAATTTCTTTTGCTTCTTAGGTGGCACCTTGGGTTGGTTTTTTGAAAACTCAACAAACATACTACGGTATTGCACACCAGCCTTTTTCTGGGATAGCATTCTTCTTAAAACCGAAAAGGCAGAAGAGTCAAATTACCACTTTCCGCGGTCACTGAGGAGAAACAATCAGGTTTCGAAATACCGATATCTGACCAGGAGTTATATGATAATGAGTTTCCTCCCCATTGAAGATAGTCGCCCCCTTGGAGACTATAAACTTGTTGAAGGATCATTTTGAGAAGCATTTATTATTTACCCGCTCAAGCACATACTGTTAGTTAGGCAGAATTATCTACCACTGCAGATGCGAATGCTTGTCTCTCTCTATTTCTTCAATGTAAGATATAAGAGCAAGCTTTGTTTATTATTGAATATATCTTGCAGTCATTGCAACACCAAGCTGCTCTGTAAGTTGCTGGAATGGTGCTCGATGCTTATCATTGGAATTTATTAGTTTATTAGAGAGAGAGAGAGTACTTGCTTCGTCATGTAATGGACAAACTAACACTCCATGCTTTTTCACATTCAAAACAGTTCATATGCTATTCCCAAGTTATATAAATTTGCCTTTTTCGAGTTGTACTTTTCTAACAGCATGAAAGAAATCAAGCAGATTCAAACTTTGACAAAGAAGAATGACAATTTTAGGTACAAACAAACACGATGGAAGGATGTATGTATCACTAGTACTCGAGTTTCCCTCTCCCCCCTCCACCCTTCCTATCCACCAGCACTCCCCACCCCTCCCATGGTCCCGCATGTGTCATTACAGACAGACGCACGCACTCACACACACAGACGCGCGCGCACGCACAGAGAGACAGACAGACACACGCACGCACGTGCGCGCGCTTTCTTCGCTTAGCTTTCAACTTTTGGTTACACAGCCACGGCCAGTTCGTTTCTCGCCTCACTTGACCTAATTCTTTCATGTCGGTGTCTGGAATCCAGACGAAAGCTTGCTCTTCCCGTTCTATTCTATTCCACCATCGAAGAGAATGGGGGGGGGGGGGGGGGGGGGAGGATGCCCACCCTCATTGCTTCTCTTTCCTCCCGGTTCTCAGCGCCCTCCATCACCTCCCTCCTTTTCCCCCACCTTTCCACCCTCCCTCCCCACTCATCACTCCTCTCTGTCATGCCTCCACCCCGTTCTCCATCCCCCCCCCCTCCTACCACCACCCCCACCACCCCTCTGCTCCGCTCTCCACGCTCAAACTCTTCTCCGTCCAGCACGCTCAGCTCCTCACAGTCCTCTGTTTAGTACGTTACCAGATTTAAACAAAGAAGAAGAAAGAAAGAAAGAAAGAAAGAAAAAATGCGGATAGCAGACAAGATATGACATTTTATTCACATGCAGTCCTCTTCCACGGTCACGGATGGGTGAGCTATTGAATTAAAATACAATAAAAGAGAGAAAAAAAAATATTGTTCTTTCAAGGATTATGTAACACCAGCAGGGAGGGAGAGAGAGAGAGAGAGAGAGAGAGAGAGTGAGTGAGACAGAGAGAGAGAAAGAGGCAGATAGACAGATGGACTGACAGACAGACAGACAGATTGTCAGACAAAAACAGACACGTCAGTCTGCTAAAATGGTGTTCACACTAACTACATTTGGTTTGCCTTACATTCTGATGTTGTCCATATGGGAGTATCCAGCGAGCAGGTGTCGTTTTCTTCTTTTTGTTCTTTGTCCACGAGTTCTTTCTTTTTCTCTTTCTTTCATTCTTTTTCTCTTTAATTCTTTCCTTTTCTCTCTCTCTCTCTCTCTCTCTCTCTCTCTCTCTCTCTCTCTCTCTTTCTTTTCTTTCTTTCTTTCGTTCTTTTCTTTTCTTTCTTTCTTCTTTCTTTCTTTTCTTTCTTTTCATTCTTTCTTTCTTTCTTTCTTTCTGTTACGGATGGTGTGCGGTGCGTGTTTTGCTGTCTGACTCTCGCTCTCAAAAGTTTGGATGCGTGTAATAATTATTCCCTACACACACACACACACCATACGTACATGGATAGCCAGGCAACACACGAGTTAGATTTTTTTTTTTTCTTTATAATTATGCTGCCTGAACCATCAAAATATACATTCATGTGAATTGGTACAAATCAATACATGTCACTACATAGCATATAGATCAAGATATCAATACATAGGAACTTCAATCATCAGATATCATATTACACATCTTGATATAACTCACAGATCTCGCCGGCGCCGTCCACAGTGTCTCACATATACAATCAACGCACTCGGTTCCACAGTACCCAAGCCACAATCTACAGCATTAAAATAAGACTCAGAAGGATAACCAAGGTCCCCACACGGTAAACACAGCCGTTCACAAAACACAAGCGATGAAGAAGAAGAAACAGAGTCTCCACACAACAAGCACAATAAATCACGTAGAACTTTCAGAGGAAGAACCGCAGATTTACATTCACAAGGCACAATAATCCATAGCAGAAGAGCCGCAGATTCACAAAGCACAGCAATCCATAGAAGAAGAACCGCAGAAAGCAATCCATAGAAGAAGAACCGCAGATTCATAAAGCACAGTAATCCACAGAAGAAGAACCGCAGATTCACAAGGCACAGTAAACCATTGAAGAACTGCAGATTCACAAGGAACAGCAATCAATATTGAATCCCCGGAGAACACGATTTCAGCAAAGTCCCATAGAACACAATAAACTTCGATTCGAGTTTTGATCTAAAACACAAATTAATTAGCTTCTCCGTGTATTGATATTACAATATTCACATCAATAAACTCAGCCCACCGACACACATGTGGTGGTACAATTACAGCACATAAATATTCTTGCAGCATTCACAACATTTTTATAACAAATAAATTTCCTGGTACATATTTCGCTGGTACCGTCATCAGAAGTATCGCACATACACAGTGAACATCAACGTACTACTGACTTGAAAGTCAGCCTCTCCACATAGTAACACTACGGAGAAAACGACGATTAAAACAAAATAAAGTAGGCTGGACACCAAAGCCTTGGCCGTTAGTTCTTGCTCTCTTCTCTCGTCTCATATATTTATTTTCGTCATGTAGTTACCAATGTCATTTTAAGTTGACGTCATAATTTACGTTGACGTCACACTGTCTTTCTTTCTGTCTTCTTTTTGTCCAACTTCTCTTTATTTCAAGCGAGTCCAACTTGCAGAAAGGAAAGGCAAGGGACGGTGTGGGGTTGACAGGGAGCATGTGGGGTGGAGGGTGGGGGGTGGGGGAGTGGGGATGAGGACAGGAGGGTTCGTGGCGGGGTGGATGGGCTGTAGGTCCCGGACCGTTGTTTATCTCTCA
>CM065741.1:49143300-49148300 GCA_033310375.1 Conus canariensis | reverse complement strand
CACACACACACACACACACACACAGTCATACTCGAGCACTCGTACACACATGCATTCACTCTCACAAACACACGCTTACACGCACACATACACGCGCGCACGCACATACACACCCACGCTCTCACACACACACACACACACGCGCGCGCGCGCACACACACACACACACACACACACACATAGAGAAAAAAAAAATAAAAAAAAAAGAATTCTGCCCATTATATACAATCTTCTACCCCTTTGCACCCCCCCATCCCCCCCCCCCCCCCCCCCCCCCCCCCCCCCCCCCCCCAGCCAGGTGCGACGGGATCAAGAGAGATCGAAGCAGCAGAACAGACGACATGAACAGGTTGGTGCTGGTCTCGGTACCACTTGTGTCGCGAATGAACTGGCCGTACCTAACACCGAATTGGGTGAACATAGTACACAGCATAGGAGGAACACATCAAGCTGAATCGAGATGATGATGACACGTCGCATATTCAGGATACGCTTCGGTGTTTGCATTCCGATCTGTAGGGGTGTAACAGCAGGGGCCCAGAAATCCACCCGTCGGACATCAACACAAGTCTGGAGCAAGCTATAGACAAAATTGTCGCTGGTTTTGACACGGGAATGGTTAAGGGTTATGTCGTTACTCTGACAGAGCGACAGGTGCAGAGACGTTTCTGAGATTCGCACAGAAATCAAGCATTTCGGAAGGTCGTGTTCCATCAAACGGATGACGTGGGTGTGCTGCTGTGTGAATCAGACGACGTCGTTCTAGAATATTCCTGCAGTCCGTGTTCGGAAGACGATTGCTTAAACCACACACAGACACAGACACACACAAGACACACACAGATACACAGACACACACAGACACACAGACACAGACACAGACACACACACACACACACACACACCACACACACACACACACAGAGAGAGAGAGAGAGGAGAGAGAGAGAGAGAGAGAGCTTTGCTTCGTAAGTTAGAAGCGCGTCCACGTTCCTGAAACTCCCTAATGTCGTTCACAGTGTCTGCAACAAATGATTCTGAAACATGTGGCAAATTCAAGCTTTAAACCATTCGTTTACATTCATATTATTCCTCATGCTATTTGTAAATGGAAAAGTTCCTGTTGAAACAAGTCAAAAAAAAAAAAAAATTAAATGCCAGTCCACCAACTGCAGCATTTCACAGTAAGACATGTTTTCAATTTCAGGTGCCTGTGTTTCGCGATGTGGTTCTGCTCCACCGATTCTGTATGCCTCAAAAGCACCCAAACGTTTCAGATTGAATCGCTGGGCAGTTCATGAGCCGCTATTCAACATTATTGTATAATAGAATCAACAAGTGTGGACGTAACCAAACTTGGAAAGGAAATTCTCCAAATGCGAAACTCCTGCGCTGGATGTTGTCATGTGATGTAGCCTCACATGGCGACATGTGACGTTCCGTCGCGTACGCCCTTATTTGTTATAAAGCATTTCCCTAGGTAGGGAAGAGAAAAGGTAAAAGAAACAATAATTTGTATGGCCTGACCGGTGTGGTCGTGTGTCGCTGGTGGCTATAGACGTAGGGCGATCATTGGTTGAATGGACGGACGTTGTCCATTGGTCAGCAACCATGGGCTGGTAATGCGTAGAGTTAGACGAGTACTCACTGACGTGTACTCAAAAAGAGCGCAGGAGGGAAAAAATAAGGAATAGGAAGGAGATGGCTTGGGGACACTGACCGGACAGGTTGTTTGAAGAACGAGTTCCACCTGCAAGTCCCCATTACCAGCCCTTCCCAGTGCTGTGGCAGCCCAGTTAGGCAGTCGCACAAATATTTGGGCTACAGTGCTGCGGCAGCACCTAATCGTCTCCAGGGTTGGAGAATCGAGCTGTAGAGGACAACGACTGCACCAGTTGTGAGAAAGAAAGCATTTGTCATGTTGGCCCATAATGATTTTTTAATTGTCCCCCTGATGAACTCAGTTGATACTACTGTATTTTAAGCCATCTTTTGATTTTTCTTTGAAAATATATACATTGTTTCTCCAGTGAGGAGGAGAAACCGGTAAAAGATATATTTGTGAAGTATTATGTATAATGAGGTGAAATTTGGTCCCAACTAGTGGATCTGTGGAATGATTGTACCTCCACTGGAGAGGAGGAATGAAAAAATAATTCCTTGAAGACAAAGCAGTTGAATATGATGGAAAATTGATTATTGTTTAGTAAATTATTCCCCGGAGAGGAGGGGGAAAGAAGAGTTATTGCAGTGCGCCTTCTGGTTGTTTGGAGAGAGTGCGTGTGCACGGAGTGAATGCTGAGCTGAGTGTGTGCATGCACTTATGCACAGTATGACAGTGGTGACCCCGACTAGGACTTAGAACATAGGACAAAGTTTTTTTTTTGTACCCCTCCACGAAAAAAAAAAAGATTTCTGTTTGTACCCCCTCCTGGAAAAAAAAAAAGATTGCTCTTAATACCCCTCTAAAGATAAAAAAAAAAATAAGATTCTCCTCCAAGGAAAATTAAGGGAGGAAAGTGTATTATTGATTGTTGTCATTATTGTTTGTAGTCTTCATTTTCATTTGTTTCTGTATGTGTGTGTTCGAATTTTGTTGATTTCTTTTGATTGCTCTGCTCTGTTAGGGTGTTTTTTTGTAGGATTTCCTTTTGACCCTTTTCCCCCCTCAGGACCGATAGCCTCAACCCCCTCTTGCTCGTACCTGGCAGCAAGGGGGCAGGGCGTTGAGGAGTCGTTGTCCTTCCCCTAGTTTAGATTTTGTTTTGTCCCCTTCCCCAGGATGATAGCCCCAACCTCTTCCTGCTCTGTTTTAGCAGGGGGGCATGGCGTTGGGGAGTCACTTGTCCCTCCCTCTCTTATTACTGTCTAATTTTTATCTTTCCTCTCGTTTCATTTGGATTTTTCCCCTTACCCCTCTGAGTGTGGGATCGACTTCACCTCCGTCACTCAACTAGTGTAGGTGGTGGAGTGGTTTATGCTCAGTCCTAATAAAAATTGTTTTCTTGATTATCTTTTGGGTTTTTTTTTGTGTGTGTGTTTTTCTGATTGTATATTTATTAGATTAATTGTTTATTGCTTTGTGTTATTAGTATATTGTGTGTATTATTACTTGAATACTTCCCCGTCTCCAGCTTTACGGGAGACAGTTGCCATTAGGGTGCTGTCTGAGGGCCTCTTTCGTTTTTCTGATTTCCTCTTTCTATACCGGACCTGTCTATTCTTTCATTTTCTTTTCACGCACTTTAAAAAAAATCTCCAAACCTTCTCTTCAATAGGCACCTATCTAGTTTTCTTTTCATCAGTGTCATCTTTTAGGTAGGATTTCCGTAGTGTACGTTTTCTCCCCCTCTTTTTAATTGTTCGTTAATTCATTTGTTTTGTAATTTTGTATTCACTTATTGTTTAAGGCGATTCATTTGTTTTGTGAACTCATCTATTGTTTTACCAAGAAACTAAGTAAGAAAGTAACAAGTACAGTAAGAACAGTTAAGAACATAAACATTATAAAGAATTTATTTCCGGGAAAAAACTTTATATTTGTCTGTTTTCTTTCACTGGAAACAAGAGTTATTAGTATTGCATTTCATTTTTCTTAGCTGTTTTGTTCCCTTTCGGAAAGAATATTGGTGAAAATCTTCTTTTGGAAAGACCACATTGTCAATTCTTATTTGTGCTTTTCTTTTGTAAGCCTTTATTATTTTTCTGTTTTACCGGCATTTAAATTCTTTATTTGTAATTACTGTAACAAAAGTTGTTTTTTTTTAAAACGTATATAACATCACATATCGCCTTATTTTAATCATATTTAGTCATTGTTTCTTGCTTCTTTGTGGTAACTATTCATGATGGAAAATTTTGATGAATATGTAGGACAGGCCGAGCGTTTAGGCTTTGAAGGTGATAAATTAGCAAACTATGTCCAACAATGTCTGGATAGGGCAGACAGAGAGATAGAGAGACAGGAAAAACAGACAACTAGAAGAAAAGGATAAAGAACGGCAAGAAAAAGATAAAGAACGACAAGAAGCTCTAAAAAGATTAGAGTTTGAAGAGAAAAAACTACAGAAAGAGATGGAAGAAAATAAAAAAAGATTAGAGTTAGAGGATAAGGATAAGGAACGCAGTTTAAACTGAGACAACTTGAATTAGAGATGATGCAGAAATTAAAAGATTACAGGCATCGAGAGAGCCTCCACCACCTCCATCGGTTGGTTCCGCGAGTACATTTCATACCGAAGTCAACATACATTCCGAAGTTTGCCGCCGTTCGAAGAAAAAAACCGACGATATTGACAGTTTTCTTTTTCGGTTCGAGAACCCACGCTACTTCTTGTGGTTGGCCGAAGGAGAATGGACGTTGTTTATCGCGTCGCTGTTTAAGGGAAGTGCTTTGGCACTATACCACACACTTGCGGCTAAGGAAGGGTTGACTTGGGACCAGTTAAAAGAAGAACTCTTAAAGAAGTTTCAGTGTTCAGCTGACCGTTTTCGTGAGCGTTTCGATCTATTCGTCCTGACAAGGGGAATCCTTTCCGTTTTTTTTGATAAGAATGAGTCACTGTTTAGATAGATGGATAGAGCTAACAAACGAGTAAGACTTTCGAACACTGCGAGATTTGCTACTTCGAGAGCAACTTTTCAAAGCTCAGTAAAGATTTGGCCACTTTTTTAAGGAAAGACGGTTCGAAAGCGTTGACGAAATGTGTCAGATTGGCGGATCAGTACTGTATTTATCCGGATAAAGGTGTTGCCCGCAAGGACATTCGTTCTTTTCGAGTCTCACGCGGCATTTTCAGATACATTCTGGACAAGGAAACTTTAGAAGAGGAAATCGCGCTTCATTCCAAGGTCCGCACTCTTACACGTCTTTTGGCAACAGACAACGACCTTTCCGTGGTCAAGGCCATGTCGGTTCTGGCGATTTCCGTCAGTACGAATACTCACCACCGGAAAGACTTTTTCCTTTCCGAGGGCGTGGTGAACAACAACCGCGAAGA
>CM065741.1:49115006-49130006 GCA_033310375.1 Conus canariensis | reverse complement strand
TCACATTTGTGGAATGGCATTTAGTGCCGCACGGGATTCCTGCTGCCTTGCAGGAGCATTTTTTGCTTTTGCAATTCCCTGAGCAAGAACACACTGTCCTTACATTCGCTCGGCTCTGCCATTTGGTCGAGGCTCTTGAAGCCTGTATCAGTGTCACTTCTGAAAGGCATCTTGGATCGACTGCATCCAGATCTGGGAGAACTATAGTGTTCATGTCGACCAATTCTTCCCCCCGAAACCAACCTTTGACGATACCAGCAGGGCAGTAGACTCTATACAAGACACTTTCTTCCTGTATCTTGGACTCTAGCACTTTGCACGTCACCAACCGCACATCGGTGTTTGTACGGTCAGCACCATGGATCTTCAGTCCAACTGTGTCACCCTCTGAGAACGATTTTGTCACAGCCTGAACTTTTCTTTGGTAGCGTGATTCCTGACGCCTGGCAGCTTTCAAGTATTGTCTTCTTGCGGCCAGCCGCTTCCCCTGTGAACTGTAGAGGTTTCATTTTCTACAACCGCACTTCTTTTCCACAGAACAAACTGTCCTAACTCTAATGCTTCGTCCATAGGATTTGCCTCTGTCGGTACATGTGTTGAATCAAAAACTTTGTCAACTGAAATAACAACAGAATCTTCGTCCACTTCCACAGCATGTACAAATCTCCGATTAACAATTTCTGTCCCTTCACCACCAATCAGTTTGTCACTTAAAAGGAGGTACTCTCTTCCTCGTTTCTGCACCTCACATGTGTTTTCAGCAGGTGAGTGGCTTTGTCCAGGCCCGGGACTTGAAGAACCTGAATTGTCGCTGTAGGGTCTAACATCTACCTCAGATTGTTGTCTTGAAGATGCATCACCAGCAGCTTGATGAACTAAAGCAATGGTGACGGCACATTGACATTCTGAATGTTCATCTGCATCAACCTGGGATGTTGATGGGCCATCATCATCAAACGATTCTCAGACGTCACAACTACACCACCAGCTGGCTGAGTAACCGATGTAATTTCAGTGTCAATCGACAAATTGACGTCGTCACCATTGGGCACTAATTGCTCGACTGACTGGTTGTCACCTTCTGGCACTGACTGTTTCACTGACTCCACAGATTGCATGATAGCCTCAGGTAACTGTTCCTCATTAACAATACCCTGTTCAGCCAGTTCTTCCAAAACAGCGAGATCAAACCTGGGCTTCTGGCCGAAAACCAGTTCGTATGGTGTCGTCTTAGTCGCACTGGAAACTGATGTGTTGATGGAGTGTATGACGAATTTCAACCCCTTGCTCCACTCAGGACCGTTCGTGTCTATCCACTTGCCAAGTTTGATCTGCAGGTCTCCATTGCCCCTCTCAACACAGCCTGAAAGCATGAAAAAAGAAGGCTTACTAAGAGAGGGAGAGAGAGTGAGAGACAGAGATGGGGGGAGCCAGAGAGAGAGTTCGACACACACACATACACACACACACACACACACACACACACACACACACACAAACACAAACACACACACACACACACACACACACACACACACACACACACACACACACACAGAAAAAAGAGAGAAATAGAGAGAACGAACGAACTAACCAACGAACGAAATGTTGTTTAATGAGGGAAAAGAATAAGCACAAGTCAGTGGCTTTTTTTCATCCAGCCCTCAAACAAGAAATACATGGAAGAAATCATTGCATCGAATGCATATAAACTCATAAACAACAATGAATACATAGCAATTTAGAATAACAGAATGCACAATATAACTAGAGGAAGAGAGTGTGGGAGAGAGGGAGGGATGGAGAGCGACACAAAGAGAGAGGTGGGTGGGGACTTGGAGACACAGAATAAAGAGACGGAGTCTCTGACACAAGGAGAGAGAGAGAGAAGAAGAAGAAGTAGAAGAAGAAGAGGAGGAGGAGGAGGGGGAGGAGGAGGAGGAGGATATAAAAAAATGGCACATCAAAAACGACAAACTACGATGAAGAAGAGTCGTAAAACATCAAGTCATGCAATGAAGAAAAAAGAGCTGAAAGACACCAGACATGCCCAACTCAGCAGCAAACAAGAATTCCATACACGTCCCCCCCCCCCCCCCTCCTCTCCCACTTCAAGAACGACAAGAGAAGGAAGAAGGAGATCAACGAAGGATGACAAAATGAGAGAGAGAGAGAGAGAGAGAGAGAGAGAGAGAGAGAGAGAGAGAGAGAGAGAGAGAGCGAGGGAGACAGAGACAGCCACAACGACAAGAGAGAGAGAGAGAGAGAGAGAGAGAGAGAGAGAGAGCAATCACGGTGTTCAACCAAGGTGGATAGCACGTATTTCCAAACATTTGGTTGTGAAGACTAGTCACACGGCAGTGCGCATGAGAACCGTTTAAGTGAAAAAACAATCAGTCTTCGTACATCGGATGAGACAGATAAGAAGCATGAAGAGAGAGAGAGAGAGAGAGAGAGAGAGAGAGAGAGAGAGAGAGAGAAAGAGACGGGGAGGGGGAGGCAGAGAGACTTGGACACACTCACACACACACGCGCGCGCGCGCACAGAGAGAGAGAGAGAGAGAGAGAGAGAGAGAGAGAGAGAGACGGTGTGTGTGAGAGAGAGATGGTGTGTGTGAGAGAGAGACGTGTGTGAGAGAGAGGGTGGGCAGAGAGAGACTTGGACATACACACACACCCACAGAGAGAGAGAGAGAGTATGAGAGAGACAGACAGACAGAGACAGACTGAGACAGACAGACAGACAGACAGAGAGAGAGATGATCTTACTTACCCCGACTTTCCGGATGTCTTGGGCGTCCGTGGATGATGGCAGTGCCAGACCAGAGTTCACAAACCTCCCTGATAACCCTTGCGGTAAACTCGCGGCCGTTGTCGCTCTGTAGAATTCGGGGTGGTCCAAAGATTGAAAACTGTTCCAGCAGGTGTCTTGCAACTTCTACCGCTGACTTGGAAACGAGGGGATAACCCCAACTGAACTTAGAAAAGCAGTCTCGGCAGTGCAATATCCACTTGAAATCCTGGTCCGGACGACTACGAAAGTCGATCAGATCCATTTGCACACGGTGCAGAAATGTCAAATTTATCATTGGTTTCCCTGATGGCAAAGGCTTCACAACTTGTCGCTGGCCACAGTTCACACACGTCTTCAAGAACACGTCTACAGCTCGACGCGTTATTCCAGCGTAGTTTCCACTGACTTCGGCCCATGTTTTATCACGGCCTGCATGTCCGACGCGTTCATGGCACCGCAAAATTGTGTGGAACAACTCCTCTCTTGTCACCAGAGGACAATTCTGACTTTTGCAGAACACAATGTCCCGATTTCCAACAACTTCGAGCTTGTACTTTTTTTGTGCCCAGTATTTAAACTTTGGCCCATGGTCACATTTGGCAAGCTTCTCAAGTTTCAGTGCAGACACAATCTTGTGGTATTTTTCTTGGGAAACGCAAAATGTGTCCCGTTTCCGTTGATCTAGTGTTCGGATAATTTTGTCGATCTCTTCATAAAATCGTTCTTTTTGGGCAAAATCCATCGTCACCACTGGCAGTCAAACTGTTTCAAACGTACTGACTGACTGGTGAGTGTTGCGGCTGTGTTGCTTTGTATACTGTTCACCAGACAGGCAGAACACCACTCGGTCCAACACTTACAGGGGCAAAGAACGTTGAACTGATTTCAGTGCTCTGAGTCAGGTGTCAGTGACACAACCGACTGTGCCACCTGCTCACTCAGAAACTGATATCTTTTCATACTTGTGTTACCAAGCAGAGTTAATACATGTGTGTGTGTGTGTGTGTGTGTGTGTGTGTGTGTGTGTGTGTGTGTGTGTGTGTGTGTGCGCGCGCTGTGCGTGCGCGTGTGTGTTGTGTGTGTGTGTGTGTGTGTGTGTGTGTGTATGTGTGAATTCCATTTTGGACTAAATTCCAGTTTGGACTAGCGGTTAGTCCAAATTAGAATCTCAATATGGCCTAGGCCGTATTAAGATTCCAGTTTGGACTAGACTTTTGCTAGACCAAATTGGAATCTTAATATGGACTAGGCCATATGGAGATTCTAGTTTGGACTGGTAAAAGTCTAGTCCAAACTAGAATCTTAATACGGCCTAGGCCATATTGAGATTCTAGTTTGGACTAGACCGATTCCGGATTGGACTGGATTCCAGTCTGGGCTGTGACATATATATATATATATATATATATATATATATATATATCTTATAAAAGAGGATACATAAGAAGAGCAAGAAGTCAGCAAAGTAAGGGGGGGGGGGAGGAAAGGGGGGGGGAGAGGGAGGGGGGGGGGAAAACAAGGCAAGGTGGCAACAGCAGGTAAGCTATCATATTCACATTACTCATACAGATCAATTCTTTGATGTAAATGCAACGTTGGAGAGAGAGAGAGAGAGAGAGAGAGAGAGAGAGAGAGAGAGAGAGAGAGAGAGAGAGAGAGAGAGAGAGAGAGAGAGAGACTCCATGTTCTCAGCAAACATAAAGAGAAAAAAAAAAAAAACTTCGACGAGGTGCCGGTACACTGGAACACACACACACACACACACACACACACACACACACACACACACACACACACACACATACACACACACACACACACACACACACACACACACACACATGCACACACACACGCACACACACACACACACACACACACACACACACACACACACACACACACACTCACACACACACACACGCACACACACACACACACACACACACACACACACACACACACACACACACACACACACACTAAAGTTTTCCTCCTCGTCCTGCTTGAACTCCCTAATAAGTCCTGGGGGTTCTCCACAATCAGACCCAAAGCTGTCAACAGCAGGTGCTCTGTGGGCTGGCTCCCCACTTTGCCTTAAACATGTGGCTACTAAGAATAAAAGGAAAAGATGCTCCCAGGATTCACCGAAAGGGGGAGAGAATGATGAATCCATCGGTGCTCAACCAATCATGACTGCAAATCCCAAACGGACTATGAACATGGACCAAATGAAATATCCATGTGTCTGTGGAAAGCGTTTCGCTACCACCCGTGGCATGAAGATCCACAGAACAAAGATGGGATGTGTGAAGACTCATCTGAATGAGCAGCAGCGCACTGCATCAGCAGATAAGACGTCGGAAGACCAAGGCCAGGATTTAAACCACAGTGCCAAGGACATCCACGCTGTTGGTTCGGATGAGGAATTTGCACAGGCCCTCGATGCCAGGCGCCTGAAACTCAACCTGCCACGAGCAAACGAAACTGAAGATTGGGAGAAACTGGATGCAAAAATCGTCCAAAGACTCGATGCACTGATAGGGAAAAGCACCCTGGAACACAAACTAGCCACATATGGGGACATTGTGTATGCCACATGTAGAGACGCCTATGGAGCAAAACTACCCAAAGAGAAAACACCTCCAAAGAAATCCAGACGCCAAGAAAAGATGGACAAGATCAGGGTCCAAAAGAAAAACCTCAAGATGCAAATGAAGACCGCATTGCCAGCTGAAAAACAAGGCTTGGAAAAACTGTGGAAAGACCTGAAAGAAAAACACAGCGCCCTCAGCAAAGCGGAATCTGCGAGGAAGAGGAAGAGCAAAAAGAAGAAGACACAAGAGCGCTTCTTCAGAGACCCCTTCCAGTTTGCCAGAACACTGTTTGAGCAGCCAAAATCTGGGACCCTAAGTGTGGACAAAGGAGTTCTTGAGCAGCATCTGAGGAAAACATACTCTGACCCACAGAGCAAGCACCACTCGACATTCAAGGTCTGGTGTGGCCAACCAACCCTGAGGAACAGTTCAATGGCAAGCCTCCAACGTTGGCGGAAATCAAGAAGGTGGTCGACAAAGCCAGAGCCAAATCATCACCAGGACCAAACGGAATACATTACCAGCTTTACAAGAAATGTCCCAAGGTGCTGGAGTGGCTCCACAGGCTGCTGCGATCGGCTTGGAGAAACCAGAAGATCAGCGGCCAGTGGATGACGGCAGATGGTGTGTACATCCCCAAAGAGCAAAACTCAAGTGACATCAGCCAGTTCAGGCCAATATCACTACTGAACGTCGAAGGGAAAATCTTCTTCTCTGTCATGGCAGCAAGGCTGACCAAGTACCTGATGGAAAACAAGTACTTGGATGTGTCAGTCTAGAAAGGTGGCATCCCAGGCGTGGCTGGCTGTGTAGAACACGCCACAATGATCTGGGACGCAATCCAAAAAGCAAAAACAGAAAAGAGAGACCTGGACGTAGTGTGGCTTGATCTGGCAAACGCATATGGATCTGTGCCCCATGAGATGATACAGTTGGCTCTTGAGATGTACCATGTGCCAAAGAACATCCGCGACATGCTCAAGAAGTACTTCAATGGCTTCTCAATGCGGTTCTCTACCAAGGAGTACACAACAGACTGGATCAACTTGGAAGTGGGTATTGCAATGGGCTGTGCAATTTCCCCAATACTGTTCGTGCTGGCAATGGAACTCATCTTGAAAGCAGCAACAAACAACGCGAGACAAACAGACCTTGGCGATGGATACAAGATGCCTCCTCTCAAGGCCTTCATGGATGACACTACAGTGATTTCATCCAGAGAAGACGAGACACGTCATGTGCTGGAGAGGCTGGACGACATAGTTGCCTCATCCAGAATGAAGTTCAAGCCAAAGAAATCACGGAGTCTCTCACTGAGGAAAGGAAAAGTGGCCGGATCTGTGGTCTTCAGTGTTGCCAACCAGGCCATTCCAACAGTCACAGAAGAACCAGTCAAGAGCCTTGGAAGATGGTATGATGATACGCTGAAAGACACACAGAGAGCAAAAGAAACCAAGCAGATGGCGGAGGAAGGCTTGGAGACCATTGACCAGTGTGGGCTCCCTGGCAAATACAAGGTCTGGTGTCTGCAGTTCATGCTGATACCAAAGCTCCTGTGGCCTCTGATGATATACGACATCTGCACCAGCATAGTGGAGGCAATGGAAGCCAAAATCAACAAGTTCACAAGGAAATGGCTTGGTGTCCCACCCTGTCTGACTGACATAGCGCTGTACTGTCGCCAAGCAAAGCTGAAACTACCACTGAAATCCATCCTGAAGGAATACAAAGCAGGGAAGATCAGACTTCAAAGCATGCTGGAGGACTCAGGAGACAAGGTGGTAGAAGCAATCAAGCCCCAGCTGAAGACAGGCAGAAAATGGAAAGTTCAAGAGGCGATGGATTCTGCAAAAGAAAGTCTCAAGATCAGAGAAATAACAGGACACACACAGACCAACAGACAAGGACTGGGGGTGACCAAAACTGAATGGTGGTCAAAGGCCAAAGGAAAAGCCAAAAGAGACATGATGATTCAGGAGATGAGAAAAGAAGAAGACCAAAAAAGACTCCAAAAAGCAGTCCAGCAGAGCCAGCAAGGGCAATGGACAACGTGGGAGAATGCACTCCAAAGAAGTCTCACTTGGAATGACATTTGGCGCATGGCCCCTCTCAGGATCAGCTTCATTCTCAGATCTGCATATGACCTTCTGCCCTAAAATGCAAACCTGGTGAAGTGGGGGAAAACAGACGATCCTGCATGCCCCCTCTGCCATGAAAAACAAACAGTGGAGCATGTCCTAAGCTCATGTAAAGTAGCCCTGGCTCAAGGAAGGTACACATGGAGGCACAAACAAGTGCTCAAAGAGATTGTACAAGTAGTCTGGGCTAGTACCAACACCACAAAAGGGAAAATCAGGACTCCAAAAGCACCCGCAACATTCTTCACGGCAGGAGGCAGCAAATCATGGCCAAGAACAACGGTGCCACTCGAAACATGCAGGCAGAGTCTGCTGGACGGGGCAGATGACTGGGAGTGCACTGCAGACGTCCCAGAATGGAAGAGTCACCCAGAGATCATCAGCAAGAGCGGCATGAGACCAGACATAGTAGTCCACTCAAAGTCAACCAAGCAGCTGATCATGATCGAGCTCACGGTGCCATATGAGAACAGAATGGAGGCAGCTCAAATCTACAAGACTGAAAAGTATGCTGATCTGGCAAACAGCCTGAGGAGAGAAGGCTATCAGGTCAAAGTCCTCACTGCAGAAATTGGAGCTAGGGGGTTTGTAGGAACGTCTGCATACAGCCTCATGAAACAGCTCTCAGTTGCAGGGAAGGAAAAAACCAGAGCCCTGAAAGCAATGGCAGAAGCGGCAGAGAGGTGTTCAAGCTGGATCTGGTCAAGGAGGAACAAAAGTGAACTTCATAAGGCTTAATTTCCCTACAAATATCAGGTGTCCCTGTGGCTCAGTGGTTAAAGCGCGAGTCATTAAGTGGAAAATGAGCATGTCCAGAGGGTCATGGGTTCGAATCCCAGCCATGGCTCGTCCCAAGATGGGGGAAAAAAAAGGGGGGCAGCAGAGGGACATCCGGAGTCATGAACCGGGTGTGGCCCAACCCCCCTAGAGTGTCAGGAGATAAGGGCCGAAACACTTGCTTGAAGGGGGCTTCTCTTCTGAGGACTCTCTGCTGCCACGCTCTCCACGAGTTTCTTTCTACTACACATTCCAACCCACAACATAGCACAAAAACCACCCAGATTCTCTTAGCGCCCCCCCCCCCTCCCCTCCTCCCCCCCCCCCCCCCCTCCCCCGCAGCAGAAACGCAACATTTGAAAGAGGGTGAATAAAAGGCTGAGTTGTTGACACTGCCTCTGTGTGTGTGTGTGTGTGTGTGTGTGTGTGTGTGTGTGTGTGCGTGTGTTAAAGTCTCTCTCTCTCTCTCTCTCTCTCTCTCTCTCTCTCTCTCTCTGCGTGCGAGCGTGCGTGTATGTGTGTGTTCAAAAATATGTACGTACTTTGTCATATTCACTTCACTGTCTGTTTTCATACAAGCCAATCTTGTACGTTGTAGTACATAATTTACATATGTTCCCCCAGCCCACCTCACTCCCTACCCCCACCCTCTCCTTCCTCTTCATTATTGTTATTCTCATTTTTATTTTATTTTATTAGTATTATTATTTCCTTTTTGTTTATTATTATTCTTTTTTTTTTGTTTTGTTTTGTTTTCATTTCTCTTCTATTTTCATTTGATGTTCCTCTATGTTTACATGACTGCTTTGCTTGCTTCTTTGCTTTCTTACATTAAATGATTTCACTGCATGTTGTAGTCCCTACTCAGGGCGAGGACTGGATGTAAAAAAGCACGTCAGTGCTTATCTTTTATCCTCGTTAATAAAGAATTTTGTCTTGTCTTGTCTTGTCTTCTCTCTCTCTCTCTCTCTCTCTCTCTCTCTCTCTCTCTCTCTCTCTCTCTCTCTTCTCTGCGTGTGTGCGTACGTGCATGCATGTGTGTGTGTGTAAGTCTCTCTCTCCCTCTCTCTCTCTCTCTCTGCGTCCGTGCATGTGTGTGTGTGTGTGTGTGTGTGTGTGTGTGTGTGTGTGCGTGTGTGTCTGTATGTGTAACTCTCTCTCTCTCTCTCTCTCTCTCCTCTCTCTCTCTCTCTCTCTCTCTCTCTGCGTGCGTGCGTGCATGTGTGTGTGGTGTGTGTGTGTGTGTGTGTGTGTGTGTGTGTGTATGTGTGTGTGTGTGTGTGTGTGTGTGTGTGTGTGTGTGTATGTGTGTGTGTGTGTGTGTGTGTGTGTGTGTGTGTGTGTGTGTGTGTGTGTGTGTGTGTGTGCGTGTGAATTCCATTTTGGACTAAATTCCAGTTTGTACTAGCGGTTAGTCCAAATTAGAATCTCAATATGGCCTAGGCCGTATTAAGATTCCAGTTTGACTAGACTTTTGCTAGACCAAATTGGAATCTTAATATGGACTAGGCCATATGGAGATCCTAGTTTGGACTGGTAAAAGTCTAGACCGATTCCGGATTGGACTGGATTCCAGTCTGGGCTGTGACATATATATATATATATATATATATATATATATATATATATATATATATATATATATATATAATCTTATAAAAGAGAATACATAAGAAGAGCAAGAAGTGAGCAAAGTAAGGGGGGGGGGAAGGAAAGGGGTGGGGAGAGGGAGGGAGGGGGGGGGGAGAACGAGGCAAGGTGGCAACAGCAGGTAAGCTATCATATTCACATTACTCATACAGATCAATTCTTTGATGTAAATGCAACGTTGGAGGGAGATAGAGAGAGAGAGAGAGAGAGGAGAGAGAGAGAGAGAGAGAGAGAGAGAGAGAGAGAGAGAGAGAGAGAGAGAGAGAGAGAGAGAGAGAGAGAGAGACTCGATGTTCTCAGCAAACATAAAGAGAAAAAAAAAAAAAAACTTCGACGAGGTGCCAGTACACTGGAACACACACACACACACACACACACACACACACACACACACACACACACACACCACACGCACACACACACACACACACACACACACACACACACACACACACTAACGTTTTCCTCCTCCTCCTGATTGAACTCCCTAATAAGTCCTGGGGGTTCTCCACAATCAGACCCAAAGCTGTCAACAGCAGGTGCTACACATTCAAACCCACAACATAGCACAAAGACCACCCAGATTCTCTTAGCGCCCCCCCCCCTCTATGTTTACATGACCGCTTTGCTTGCTTCTTTGCTTTCTTACATTAATTGATTTCACTGTAGTAGAAAGAAACTCGTGGAGAGCGTGGCAGCAGAGAGTCCTCAGAAGAGAAGCCCCCTTCAAGCAAGTGTTTCGGCCCTTATCTCCTGACACTCTAGGGGGGTTGGGCCACACCCGGTTCATGACTCCGGATGTCCCTCTGCTGCCCCTTTTTTCCCATCTTGGGACGAGCCATGGCTGGGATTCGAACCCATGACCCTCTGGACATGCTCATTTTCCACTTAATGACTCGCGCTTTAACCACTGAGCCACAGGGACACCTGATGTTTGTAGGGAAATTAAGCCTTATGAAGTTCACTTTTGTTCCTCCTTGACCAGATCCAGCTTGAACACCTCTCTGCCGCTTCTGCCATTGCTTTCAGGGCTCTGGTTTTTTCCTTCCCTGCAACTGAGAGCTGTTTCATGAGGCTGTATGCAGACGTTCCTACAAACCCCCTAGCTCCAATTTCTGCAGTGAGGACTTTGACCTGATAGCCTTCTCTCCTCAGGCTGTTTGCCAGATCAGCATACTTTTCAGTCTTGTAGATTTGAGCTGCCTCCATTCTGTTCTCATATGGCACCGTGAGCTCGATCATGATCAGCTGCTTGGTTGACTTTGAGTGGACTAATATGTCTGGTCTCATGCCACTCTTGCTGATGATCTCTGGGTGACTCTTCCATTCTGGGAGGTCTGCAGTGCACTCCCAGTCATCTGCCCCGTCCAGCAGACTCTGCCTGCATGTTTCGAGTGGCACTGTTGTTCTTGGCCATGATTTGCTGCCTCCTGCCGTGAAGAATGTTGCGGGTGCTTTTGGAGTCCTGATTTTCCCTTTTGTGGTGTTGGTACTAGCCCAGACTACTTGTACAATCTCTTTGAGCACTTGGTTGTGCCTCCATGTGTACCTTCCTTGAGCCAGGGCTACTTTACATGAGCTTAGGACATGCTCTACTGTTTGTTTTTCATGGCAGAGGGGGCATGCAGGATCGTCTGTTTTCCCCCACTTCACCAGGTTTGCATTTTAGGGCAGAAGGTCATATGCAGATCTGAGAATGAAGCTGATCCTGAGAGGGGCCATGCGCCAAATGTCATTCCAAGTGAGACTTCTTTGGAGTGCATTCTCCCACGTTGTCCATTGCCCTTGCTGGCTCTGCTGGACTGCTTTTTGGAGTCTTTTTTGGTCTTCTTCTTTTCTCATTTCCTGAATCATCATGTCTCTTTTGGCTTTTCCTTTGGCCTTTGACCACCATTCAGTTTTGGTCACCCCCAGTCCTTGTCTGTTGGTCTGTGTGTGTCCTGTTATTTCTCTGATCTTGAGACTTTCTTTTGCAGAATCCATCGCCTCTTGAACTTTCCATTTTCTGCCTGTCTTCAGCTGGGGCTTGATTGCTTCTACCACCTTGTCTCCTGAGTCCTCCAGCATGCTTTGAAGTCTGATCTTCCCTGCTTTGTATTCCTCCAGGATGGATTTCAGTGGTAGTTTCAGCTTTGCTTGGCGACAGTACAGCGCTATGTCAGTCAGACAGGGTGGGACACCAAGCCATTTCCTTGTGAACTTGTTGATTTTGGCTTCCATTGCCTCCACTATGCTGGTGCAGATGTCGTATATCATCAGAGGCCACAGGAGCTTTGGTATCAGCATGAACTGCAGACACCAGACCTTGTATTTGCCAGGGAGCCCACACTGGTCAATGGTCTCCAAGCCTTCCTCCGCCATCTGCTTGGTTTCTTTTGCTCTCTGTGTGTCTTTCAGCGTATCATCATACCATCTTCCAAGGCTCTTGACTGGTTCTTCTGTGACTGTTGGAATGGCCTGGTTGGCAACACTGAAGACCACAGATCCGGCCACTTTTCCTTTCCTCAGTGAGAGACTCCGTGATTTCTTTGGCTTGAACTTCATTCTGGATGAGGCAACTATGTCGTCCAGCCTCTCCAGCACATGACGTGTCTCGTCTTCTCTGGATGAAATCACTGTAGTGTCATCCATGAAGGCCTTGAGAGGAGGCATCTTGTATCCATCGCCAAGGTCTGTTTGTCTCGCGTTGTTTGTTGCTGCTTTCAAGATGAGTTCCATTGCCAGCACGAACAGTATTGGGGAAATTGCACAGCCCATTGCAATACCCACTTCCAAGTTGATCCAGTCTGTTGTGTACTCCTTGGTAGAGAACCGCATTGAG
The DNA here is from genome assembly GCA_033310375.1 of Conus canariensis. Lineage (NCBI taxonomy): Eukaryota > Metazoa > Mollusca > Gastropoda > Neogastropoda > Conidae > Conus > Conus canariensis. The sequence goes on along the minus strand of CM065741.1, from coordinate 49,117,229 downwards.
AAGCCACTGAAGTACTTCTTGAGCATGTCGCGGATGTTCTTTGGCACATGGTACATCTCAAGAGCCAACTGTATCATCTCATGGGGCACAGATCCATATGCGTTTGCCAGATCAAGCCACACTACGTCCAGGTCTCTCTTTTCTGTTTTTGCTTTTTGGATTGCGTCCCAGATCATTGTGGCGTGTTCTACACAGCCAGCCACGCCTGGGATGCCACCTTTCTGGACTGACACATCCAAGTACTTGTTTTCCATCAGGTACTTGGTCAGCCTTGCTGCCATGACAGAGAAGAAGATTTTCCCTTCGACGTTCAGTAGTGATATTGGCCTGAACTGGCTGATGTCACTTGAGTTTTGCTCTTTGGGGATGTACACACCATCTGCCGTCATCCACTGGCCGCTGATCTTCTGGTTTCTCCAAGCCGATCGCAGCAGCCTGTGGAGCCACTCCAGGACCTTGGGACATTTCTTGTAAAGCTGGTAAGGTATTCCGTTTGGCCCTGGTGATGATTTGGCTCTGGCTTTGTCGACCACCTTCTTGATTTCCGCCAACGTTGGAGACTTGCCATTGAACTGTTCCTCAGGGTTGGTTGGCCACACCAGACCTTGAATGTCGAGTGGTGCTTTGCTCTGTGGGTCAGAGTATGTTTTCCTCAGATGCTGCTCAAGAACTCCTTTGTCCACACTTAGGGTCCCAGATTTTGGCTGCTCAAACAGTGTTCTGGCAAACTGGAAGGGGTCTCTGAAGAAGCGCTCTTGTGTCTTCTTCTTTTTGCTCTTCCTCTTCCTCGCAGATTCCGCTTTGCTGAGGGCGCTGTGTTTTTCTTTCAGGTCTTTCCACAGTTTTTCCAAGCCTTGTTTTTCAGCTGGCAGTGCGGTCTTCATTTGCATCTTGAGGTTTTTCTTTTGGACCCTGATCTTGTCCATCTTTTCTTGGCGTCTGGATTTCTTTGGAGGTGTTTTCTCTTTGGGTAGTTTTGCTCCATAGGCGTCTCTACATGTGGCATACACAATGTCCCCATATGTGGCTAGTTTGTGTTCCAGGGTGCTTTTCCCTATCAGTGCATCGAGTCTTTGGACGATTTTTGCATCCAGTTTCTCCCAATCTTCAGTTTCGTTTGCTCGTGGCAGGTTGAGTTTCAGGCGCCTGGCATCGAGGGCCTGTGCAAATTTCTCATCCGAACCAACAGCGTGGATGTCCTTGGCACTGTGGTTTAAATCCTGGCCTTGGTCTTCCGACGTCTTATCTGCTGATGCAGTGCGCTGCTGCTCATTCAGATGAGTCTTCACACATCCCATCTTTGTTCTGTGGATCTTCATGCCACGGGTGGTAGCGAAACGCTTTCCACAGACACATGGATATTCCATTTGGTCCATGTTCATAGTCCGTTTGGGATTTGCAGTCATGATTGGTTGAGCACCGATGGATTCATCATTCTCTCCCCCTTTCGGGAATCTTGGGAGCATCTTTTCCTTTTATTCTTAGTAGCCACATGTTTAAGGCAAAGTGGGGAGCCAGCCCACAGAGCCCTTGGTTCTGGTCTTTCCCAGTGTCCTCCGGTCTTTCCAGGACGTCCTTCGGCCTATTCCCGGAAGTCAATGGTTTACCCATGCATCAGTAGAAAGAAACTCGTGGAGAGCGTGGCATGTTGTAGTCTCTACTCAGGGCGAGGACTGGATGTAAAAAAGCAAGTCAGTGCTTATCTTTTATCCTCGTTAATAAAGAATTTTGTCTTGTCTTGTCTTGTCTTGTCTTGTCTTGTCTCTCTCTCTCTCTCTCTCTCTCCTCTCTCTCTCTCTCTCTCTCTCTCTCTCTCTCTCTCTCTCTGTATGTGTGTGTGAGTGTGTGTAAGTCTCTCTCTCTCTCTCTCTCTCTCTCTCTCTCTCTCTCTGCGTGCGTGCGTACGTGCATGCATGTGTGTGTAAGTCTCTCTCTCTCTCTCTCTCTCTCTCTCTCTCTCTCTCTCTCTCTCTCTCTCTCTCTCTGCGTCCGTGCATGTGTGTGTGTGTGTGTGTGCGTGTGTGTCTGTATGTGTAACTCTCTCTCTCTCTCTCTCTCTCTGTCTCTCTGCGTGCGTGCGTGCATGTGTGTGTGTGTGTGTGTGTGTGTGTGTGTGTGTGTGTGTGTGTGTGTGTGTGTGTGTGTGTGTGTGTGCGCGGGCGCGCGCGCACGCGCGAGCGTGTGTGTGTGTGTGTGTGTGTGTGTGTGTGTGTGTGTGTGTGT
>CM065741.1:49110006-49112506 GCA_033310375.1 Conus canariensis | reverse complement strand
TTCTCTCTCTCGTATGTCCATTTATTCACACAACCTTTTGAAAATGGCACTTTTCCTCTAGAATGGGCTAAATCGATTATCATACTAATACATAAGAAAGGAGATGCTAACAATCCGGATAACTATCGTGGAGTAGCACTTACCAGCATTTTAAGTAAAGTTTACACTCACATACTAAATAAAAGATTAACAAAATGGGCTGAAAATGAAGGAAAGATAGTTGAGGAACAAGCAGGTTTTAGAACCAATTACAGCACCATAGACCATATATTTACACTTTACTCACTGGTACAGAAATACTTACTCTGTAATACGAAGCTTTATGTTGCATTTGTTGATTTTAAGAAAGCATTTGATTCTATAAATCACAATGTATTGTGGAATGTACTTCGTAAAAGTGGTGTGAATGGTAAATTGTATAAAGCCATTAGGAGTATTTACAACTCGGTACTTGCGTGTGTACGTGTCAAGAGTGAGTATTCAGATTATTTCGATTGCCCAAATGGAGTTAAACAAGGGTGTCTGTTGAGTCCGCTGCTGTTTTCTTTTTTCATAAATGAACTAGCAGTGGAGTTACCTAGTAAAGGTAGACATGGTATTCAAATAATACCTGGAGCAGTCGAGATATTTTTGTTACTGTTTGCTGACGATGTTATTCTTTTATCTGGCACAGTTGTAGGTTTACAAACCAGTTAAATATCTTAAAAGAGGAAGCAGATCGTTTGTGTTTAACAGTTAACTTGGATAAGACAAACATTGTGGTCTTCAGAAATGGTGGACATCTTTCTTTACACGAAAGATGGTTTTATGGAAATACAGAAGATCAAGTAGCCAGTTCATACAAATACTTAGGAATGATATTTTCAACAAAATTGACGTTAAGTTATGCGTGGGAAGAATCTTTAAGGAAGGGTAAAAAAGGTGTCATTGAAATTATGAGATCCTTAAGGAAGCTGAAATGTATTGATTGTAGTATATTTTGGAGAATGTTCGATTCACAGATAGAACCTTTACTTACTTATGGAGCTGAAATTTGGGGGTTGCAAAAAATTCACAGATAGAAAAAGTACACACATACGCTATGAAGCGTTTTCTTCAGGTACCAATTCATGCATCTGACACTGTTTTATACGGAGAGGTGGGCAGATACCCTCTTTATATAAGATCTTATGTGAAATGTGTTAGGTACTGGTTGAAAATGTTGAAGCTCCCACAGTCACGATTGTGCAGACAAGCTTACGATATGATGCTGGTACAAATGGAACGAGGTCAAGAAAATTGGGCTTATAATGTAAAGAAAGTGCTATCAGAACAGGGCTTTGGAGTAGTGTGGATGTCTCAAGGAGTAGGAAACGAACAGCAGTTTATTGCAGAATTTAAGGATAGACTCATTTGTTCTTTTAAACAGAACTGGCATTCTGATATGGAAACCAAAGAAAAGTATCGTTGGTTCTTCTCCTTTAAGAACATATTCCATTCGGAAAAGTTTCTTAATGTTATTAAAGATAAATGGCAAAGAAGTTGTTACGCCAGATTCAGGTTACGAACCGTAGGTTTCAATGCAAACAAAAGATGGTTCGAGTGTGGAACATCCACAGAATCACCATGCCCTTCATGTGGATATACTATTGATAATGAAAAGCACTTCTTATTTCAATGTACTGCATACAGTGATGTGCGTGCAAAATGTTTCTTTTTTACTTTGGATGTTTGTGAAACGCAAAATGTTGCTTCTTTGCTATCGTCTGATGACGACTGTATAATCAAGTCAGTCGCTGAATTCATTACAGAAGCAATGAAAATAAAACAAAAGCATTTATAATATTGCATAGAAAAAGGACTTCAACTCAAAAATATGACTAAAAGCATGTGGAATAGTTTAGTAACATAGTCATCGCCTAAAAGAGTGGATGGTCGGATCAATCTGTAATATTACATTTTCCTCGTGTGTGTGTGTGTGTGTGTGTGTGTGTGTGTGTGTGTGTGTGTGTGTGTGTGTGTGTGTGTGTGGTTGGGTGCGTGCGTGCGTGCGTGCGTGCGTGTGTTGTTGTTGTTGTTGTCGTCGTTTTTGTTGTTTTTGTAGTTGTGGTTGTTGCTATTGTAATGTTAAAAGGGTATTCGTGTCTCAGAGGATATTCGAAGATTCGTGTCTACTTTTTTCTTTATGTTTTGCTTGTTTTGATTTGATTGATCATTGGGAATAACTGTGTAATATCGCTTGTAGTGTAAGGAAGAGGAATGAGTTATTACCCTGTTACCCCCCTTGTCATAAGACCTTTTGGTAATGACAATAAAATATCAAAGTGTCAAAGTGTCCCTCGTATGCCCACTTGATAGTATAGTAAATTGGGGAAGTAGGACGGAGAAACGTGTGAGCGATTTTGTCCTCCGTCGCTGGCGTTTGCAGCCTGCCAGGAAAGGGGAGGAGGACCAGACCTAGTTCAGCATCCCTGGACTTGGCCTTGACTTTCACATACTACTCCTGGTTACACAACAGCCA
>CM065741.1:49090006-49100006 GCA_033310375.1 Conus canariensis | reverse complement strand
AATTTAAATAAACCAATATCCCTTTTTCGAAAATCCTCAAATCACCGTAGCTTGTGTATCTGTACGTAGTGTCCAAGTGCCTCAGCGTTTGGGATGACCCTGCAGTTTTTATTAGCCAAGGTATCTCTTCCAAATGCTGACTCCTTGAATCTGACCGCTTATCTCTGTGTGACCTTTGCCTTATACTTTAAATATAATCAGCAGATGGATGTTTGTTGTGCAGTTTCAAAGCAAAAACCTTTGCAAAGGGTAAAGCAGAGATGTCCTACGTCTGAGTTGACAACAATCAGCAACCAATGTCTTTTCACCCAAAGTTGGAGTGTGGCTGCCTATGTGGCGGGGTATTTTTTTTTTTTCGTGTTCTAGTATCTGGTAGCTTGTGAACTCGTTTTACCCTGTTGGGCCACCCATACTATACTTGAGAGTATTGTCAGTTTTACTCCAACTTTGTTGGGTGTTTATAATAATATAATAATAATAATGTATAATACTTATATAGCGCATTTCTTGTTGTACAACTCAATGCGCTTACATCCACCATTTGCACTTATTCATACAATATTCATGCACACAGCAAAAAGAAAATACACAATGGCAGACGCACCTACATGCATAAACTGTCTCACCGAACTAGTTGTGGAGGAATTTAAGAGAGATCTAGTCATCTACAGAAGAGAATAGGCTTTTTGAAGAGGTAAGTTTTGAGCTGAGATTTAAAAGAAGAAAGAGTAGGCTGATTACGAAGGTCTTCAGGGGGTTTATGCATGTCTGTATAGTTGTTTTCCTACGAAAGTGAAGTTTTCCAAATAATTTTGCCAGGGTCAACTTCCTTGTTGCTGTGGGATTTTTTACGTGCGCTAAACGCATGCTGCACACGGGACCTCAGTTTTTCGTCTGATCTGAAAGACTAGCACCCAGCCCACTGCCAATGGTCTAAGGGTTGGGGAAAGAGTCCAGGCTCAGACGGGACACACCCGGCGGGGTAATAGACAACAACCACATTTGTAATGTTCTCATCCCTATCTTGTGCATCTGTACATAGTGTTCAAGTGCTTCAGCATTTGGGATGACCCTGCAGTCTTTATAAGCCAAGGTACAAGAACAGAAAGAGAAGGTCTCTTTAAGTGTCATCCCGAAATGAAACTGGAAACAAAATGAATTAAAAAAAGAAAAGAAAAAAAAGAAGAAATTTAAGTGAACGTTTACGAGAAAAAACTGTTGTTTGTGTTAATGATGAAGAAAGACAAGGATGGGCGTGCAGAAAAATGAAGAATGGAAGGTATGTGTCTGACGGCATGAAGAAGAATGAAAACTAGACAACAATGTAAAATTGCAAACACACATAAAAAAGAGGAAGAAGCAAATACACTCGTCAACAAAAGTCACTGACCCTTTTATGAATTAGTGAAGTTTCTTGATGCTTTTTCTTTAGTTTGAAGATTTTGTTGATTTCCAACTGCATCTTTTCAAAATCTAAAATCATTTCTTTCATTAATCCTTGTTTAATGCTTTTTTGTGTGATGTGCTCCTGAAAAAGTGGTCCATGATTTTTGTTGAGTCTGTATACACAAGATAGCATTCAAATACTTAACAATCACTCTTTCACATAACGATGACCAGAACAAGAATGTTACTTTCAAAACTAACCGGCCTTTTTGCCGATAGACATTAATGTAAATGTAAGATTTCACCAGAGACATGTAAAGACATTTAACTAAAAGCATCTCTCTCTCTCTCTCTCTCTCTCTCTCTCTCTCTCTCTTATATATATATATATATATATATATATATATTATATATATTATATATATGCTGAAAGAATTATATTTGAATAATTACACAATTATTTAAACCTAACCTATTCATCCTTTATCTTCACAAGATATTTCAATAAAAATATTTGAAATTTCTAAACAAATCTATAACAGGTCAATCATTGACAAAATAAACAAAAAATTAGCAGTCATTCTTAAAGAGAAATGAACAAAGGGCAATAATAATAATTAGTTCACAAGTGCAAATACACAGAAAAAGAAAAAAAAAAGAGAAAAACTTTCATGAACCATAATTCCCAATTCAAGGCACTGATGCGAGCGTCTGAAGTCAATCTGAGAAAATACAACACAATGGGTGTTGCCGAAATTAAGCATTGACACTAGTGAAACACTTCTTGGCATTGTGCATATCGACTTCAACATGTAATCCACCTTAATTAACAATTTTTCCATTGATACAGTCACAATGAACATTCAACATCACCAGTCCCCAGAGGCCACATTCATGACTGCAGACCAGTCAATCAGATCAGCGATCTGTATGCAAACTAGGGCAAAACCATACAAAAACTGGGTGATTCACTCAATTTGCACTGCAATCGCCAAAGGGAATATCCAACCTGCACCCACAATCATGGCCGCAGCTGCCAGCACAGGAAAAATGCGCATAAGCAGCGACTGGTCTAAAGGTAAAACAAGTCGCTTACAGTTCAAATTGACAACATTAAATGTCACATAGTATGGGAAAACCTGGTTAAAGTCGATGAGAAACATTCTTAGCAATGAACAGAAAGAGATAAATTGATTATACTTGATTCTGTGTATCTTGTCAAATTAAAACAAAATGAAGCAAAGACTATACAGACAAATCATTTCTGTTTAGAGCTTTTCAGTCTGTAAAACTTCAAACTTTCAAATAATGTAGCTAGAACTGTGGTGTCCGAATGTAGCATTAATTTGAGCGTCACCCGCATTGGCTACCTCCCTTCATGATTTTCAGTTTTCAAGGTCATGAATGTCAAGGTCATGACCTTGAACCCAAACGGCACATCCACAATACATAACCTACATGCCCACCAAGTTTCCTCTTCCTATCTTTACTCCTTCATGGTGTTAAGCTGCAAACAAGCATACACACACACAGAGCTACTTACACAACAAAAAACACCGTCACTGCACAAACTCCGGGGTCATAAAAATGTTAAAATAATGATTTTGAACTTTCGCCTGGTTTTCCTGTACTTTGTCACAATTGTTTAAGAAGCTGGAATGTCTCTACTACAATGGAGTAAGGGGGGAGGCAAAGTCAGATAGAAGAAAGAATGCACGGATGAAGAATTCTAACCCGCATATTAACACGGAAGCGCTCCGGCCTTTCAAACTTTAGACATAAGTCATGCACTCATTATAATGTCAAAAAGAACAAGGTATAAATGTATCAATAAACAATCAACCAGAATTAATTATTATTGTAAATATTTACCCATCAATGCGCAGACAAAAAGAACAAGGTATAAATGGATCAATAAACAATCGACCAAAATTAATTATTATTGTAAATATTTACCTATCAATGCACATAACGAATAAGAAAAAAAGTAACCTTTCACTGGCATACTTCTAGCAAGAACGTAGCTTTACTTTTCGGTTTCTGTCGTTGAAATGGGATCCATTCACATTCATAAACAGGTTAACGTACATAATGACACAACTGATCATGGCATTGCCCCTTCGACTTACAGAGGAAGGGAGAAAAACACTTAAGAAAGACTAAGTACAAAGAAGAAGGGGTACTACAAGCGAAAAGAATGAGAAAGAGAGGGAGAGAGGAGAGAGCGACAGGGAGGGGAGTGGCAGATATTCAGAGAAACCGACAGTTAAACTGAGGCAGCCAAGCAAGAAACGTGAAAGAGTTACATCTGTCCATGTCGCATGAACATAACTGTATAAGCTTACAGGGCATATATATTTGAAAATTGTCATCCAGTCTTGTTTACACTCGGCCGTACAACAAATGATTTTGCATATAACCCGTCTATCATCACCATATTCAATTAGTGTCTATCCTTGAAGAGAGAGGAGATTGGGGGGAGGGGAGTAACAGTCTCACTGGATCTAATCTAATCCAATCAGACATTTTGATTCATTCTTTGTTTCTTCAGTAAGTTGTACACATAGTATTTCACGCATGTCCAACTTCTGCGGCGAAGATCTGGTTCTGAAGCTACAGCTTTCTGTGCATCATGCTTCTGGGGGACTCTGTTCATCGTAATGCAATGGGACAACTGTCTGTGCACAGCAGCTATCTCATATTTGCTCCATGGTCTCTTAGTCTGCTTTGGTGTCTTTGTCTGCGTTGGCGTCTGTGTCTGCTTTGGGGACTTGGATTTTGAAATGCACAAGTCAGGCTCTGAAGTACTCACGGTTGAGACAATTGCGGTGGATCCGGTGTGTTTTGGGGCATGACACACCGACATTCTTTCATCTGACATCTCAGCATTTTCCACCTCTACAATGTTGCTGGAGAAATCTTCATCATCTTCATCAGCGTCCTCAACATTATTTGCTTCTTTGTCAGGATCCAGCTCCTCTTTATCCAAGTCTTCACCATCTTCGTCTACGGTCAATCCCCGATTCACTCTGAAGAGAATGCTGGCCACTTTTGCTTTTTGCAAAATGTCAAGTGGTTGGCGATAAACTGACCTGTGGACACGAATGTCATGGCCAAGGAAGGACGCCAGTTGGTCTTGCTTTAACTTGGAGATCTCCATGGCTTGACTTAAGGTCGCCAGCTGTTTGCGAAGAGCCGTTGCAGTGAACAAGGATGGATTCGTAACACCAGCATTCAAAGCATATTGTTTCAGAACTTCAGGTCCCCTATAAGGGTGTGTTCCTGTCGGGGTCATGAACATGTATTCACTTTCAATCCCTAAGATGCGGCGGAGGTCAAGCAGCTTTTCAATGCTTTGAACCATCTCAGGAGTCAAAAGAATGGGCACTGCTCTGTTGAACTTGCCTCTGATTTCCACTCTGTGAAGCACATGAACTAATTTCTTTTCAGTGACTGTTAGGTCATCAAGAAGCATTTCTTCTGGTGGAGCAGCTTCTGTGGCTCTGCTCTGATGGTAGTCTGACCACTTCATTCGTTGCACTTCTCCACCACGTTTTCTGTTAAAAACTGTGATGGATGCTAGTGTAGCTTTTGCCAATGTTCCATAAGAGTCACTTTGGTTGTCTTTCTGAAGAAGGGAATTCACTTTCTGGACATCTTCCAGAGATGGGATCAGTTTTGGCTTGTTCATCTTTGCTCTCTGGACGGATTGTGAAGCGCAAGCTGACACACGGTCAAACCAGTCACTTTGATACAGTGTATCAAAACGTTCACATGTCTTGTTCAGGGCAGTGTCGTCCATCATAACAGCTTCTGCTTTGAGAATCTGGGATGCTTTTTTCAAGCTGTACCCCAACTTTAACACAAGTGATCCCTTTTTACACATGTTTGTGGAGTCACTGAATTCACCTAATTGTCTGGTGCAGGTGATCAGCAAGTCAAAATTGACAGGGTCAATAGCTTGAGCCAGAGATGAAACCTTCATGTTTGAATGTTTTCTCATTAACTGAGAAAGTCTGCCCAATTCTCGAAGGCGTGAACGGATCTGACCTGGTGTATTTTCTTCAATGTCCCTGCGGTAAAATAATCTTTCGCCATATTTCAAGATCAGAGAATCGTTTCTTATGACAGAACTTATCTCATCATCTCTCATGTTTGAAATGACTTTCTGGAAGAAATTCCGTGAGACACTGCTTGACAAAGGCATCATCATTTCACCTTGCTTTACACATTGCCCTCTTCTAGGTTTAGGAGCAGTGTCAGGTTTTTGTGGACAGGTTATGTCATGTTTAACAAGAAGATATCTCAGGAAAAGTGCTTTGCAATACTGACACGCCACATACTCATTTTGCGTTGTACAGTGTTCCTTCTTTTGGTATTTGGGGATTAAGCTGCCTTCTTTGTTTTTGATGGCTTCATAATTATGTTTGAAATCACCTTCATCTTGCAGTTTTATGAACGCTTTTCTTCTTTCAGCACTCCCTTTTCTCATTTGAAGGATGACTGCAACTTCTGGTTCTAGTCGATGCACTCGTGTCAAATGTGTCGACATTTTTGTGTTCATTTTTTGACAAAACTTGCAACAATGCTGTTTACTTTTGGAGCTTTTATTCCCACGAGCAGGCTTGCCAACTGTAGCATCACCACATTTTCCACTTTCATTAGCCGAATCACTTTTTGTGAGTTTACTTTTTTCTCCATGGAGCACTGGAAACACAATACTATCAGAAGAACTTTCATCAGTTTCTTTTATAATTTCCTTACAAGACATTTCATTGTCTGTGTCAGGTATTATGTCAGGGTCATAATGGGATGGAAGACTTGCATTACATTCACTGTCTGATTCAAAATCTGATTCAAAATCATTGTCTCCCGAACCTGGGGCCCAGTCTGATTCAGAATCAACGAAACTAAACAAAGATATGTCACTGTCCACTTCGCTTTCATAGCCCTCCTCAAAGGAACTGGAGAAGGGATCTGCTGGTTGAGGCTGGTCTGGCATTGAGGTAGCATTGCTGCAGAATCCAGGACCAGCTTCCATGACTCCCTCAGCACCCTTCACCAAGTTGTCCCCAGCTTCATCACAACTGAAAACACATACACACACATTTATACTGAGTTGTTTTTGTATTTGTACGTGCAATACTTAGTTCCAAGAAGTACAATCAAACAATACAAAAAAATGATATGTATCTCTTCATGACTGTCAACCTGTGGATAAGGACAATGGGTGTATGGTCTGTCCGTTGTGTGGATGTAACTGCAAGCCTATGTGCGTCCATGTAAGACAAAAATGTTTCCCAGTCAACAATGCTAAAATAACTACCATAATTTGCAGACTACAATGCAATACATTTTTCCAAGACTAAAACTCTTCAGCATTATTTATTTACGTATTTATAGTCCTGTCGACAGCGACTGACCCTTTATGATTAACCCACCATGTGGGCAACCACACTCCACTTTGCATGGTGTTAATGCTATGCGAGACAATACCTGCATAAAGATGCAAAACATAACATACATGAAGCTTTACTGCTCTAGCCTATGTCAATATGTGTGACAGCCTTCAATAAAGGCCCACATGCTCTATATTCCACTTTTATTTACCCATCTTACAAAAACAAAAAATATCAAAATCTTAATTTTTTAAACACAATTTCAAGAACCCACGCCTCCTGGATACCAACTTTTCACAATTTCAAACGAATGCAAGCCCAGTGGTACAAACACTCATGCATCACTGAAAGCAACCAACCAATTGTTCTGCTTGTACCCTGGCCTGTGATTCATAATCAGTTTCTCCAGGTGCCCAGGCTGATTTTGAGTCAATACAAATGTCTGAAGACAGTTTACTGTATACTTCATTTTCATACCTCTCCTCGGTGGAGAAGAAGGGGTCTGCTGGTTGAGGCTGGTCTGGCATCGGGGTAGCATTGCTGCAGAGTCCAGGACCAGCTTCCATGACTCCCTCATCACCCTTCGCCAAGTTGTCCCCAGCTTCACACCGAACTCCACCAGAACTGAAAACAAAAACACACCTTTATACGATTTTAAGGAAACCATACAGGCATTTATTATTCCTTTGACCATCTTTTTGGTGCAGTGGTCAGCATCTCAGATTACAGACTGTGAGGTCTACAGTTTGAATCCCATCACCGTCAAGGGATTTTTTTTGTCCTGGTCCAACCCTGCCCAGAGTGGGTGGCTATGAGCTCATAGGGGAAGACTGAAACCAACAAATCGAGCTTCATCTACTTAACGGATGGGATTCTGAGAGTGTTGCTTTAATTCCATGACCAACACTGTAGATATCTGTAGTTCTCGGGCCTGGTTAATGCCAGGATAACACCTAATTAATGCCGGGCTATTTGAAAGGAAGTGTAGAATACAAACCTGTCGCGTAGTCTCAGACCGAAAATAGAATTACACAACATAATTATTATGATCCGTTTCATTACCATCAATCATAAAAAATAAGAAACAGACTCAAATTCTGCGGCCTTGCATGCCCTGCTCTTGGTGACTTCAGTTTCAATTACCAATCCAGTTAATACCCTTGGTGTAGTCAGGTCAAAGTCATGGTGATCAGTGTGTTCTTGGGAGCTGTTGTTGGATGGTCATGGCGATTATTGTCGTCAGTAGGGCGATTAGTAGGTGGTGTCCTAGACTCCACCGAAACCCACAAATTTGTTTCAGCAACAGTGCAGTGTCTTCACGGTTGGTGGCCTCCTGATCATCCAACAAAGATGTGCTCCACTTGGACAGCTGGTGTTGGATTCTATAACTTGAACAAGCTGGGATGTGACTGTGTGTTGGGACTCGGAATGAGCGGTTTGTGAGCAACGCCACTTTACAACCCAGCAAATGAGACAGTAACAAATGTAACTCAAATGAGAAAGAATATGTTTTTAACTTAATCACTGTAGTAAGCCTCCTTCGATCATGGCTGAACATGGATGAATCTTTCCAAGGTTTATGCGTGGACGGTTATGAGCCTGGGCATTGTAATGTGGATGACAGGCTGCTGCCCATGCAACTTGTCTCCCATCTCAACCTTGCTGACGAATCCAAAGGAACAGCAAGACTACTGCAGTGCTACTGTAATGTGATAAGAACTTATATGAAGCTTTTAATTCTCTCTCTCTCTCTCTCTCTCTCTCTCTCTCTCTCATCTCCCATCCCACATACACACACACACACACACACACAACTGCCCCCATTTTCCAGAGATATATCCCGACAAGGAAAAACTCCAGTTTATCAACCCTCCAATTTTCAGGGTCCACTGATCTCTTTGACCTTGATCGGTACATAAGTGTCTAATGCACCATAAGCTGCTTCTTTTTATTTTTCTCGATCGTCAAATGGACAGGCCTGTCTCCATGGTGAAGGCAGCGGTGTGCTGCACCTCCAGGCTGCCGTAGAGCTTTTAGGCCAGAGGCATGGGGTCAGGCCAGGTCCTCTGTCTGAGCGCCTCGTACGGCAGGCAGCACTGGAGCAGATGTTCTGTTGTGTAGCTGCTATTCCTGCATGGGCACTGCCCTGTGTGGCCGATGCGGATTTTGGTGTAGAGATGGTGGTTCAGGCGATTGAGGCCAGTCCTCATCCTGAACACTAGGACCTGCTCTCGTCTTGTCAGTTGGTAATACAGCTCTGTCCTGTTGTGGCATGGGTGTTCCTGCATCCATTTCTTCTGCTGCATGGCCTTGATGACGGTCTTGGCTTCAGAGTAGGATGTAGTCCTGTCCAGCACCATAAGCTAAACCACCTTCACACCATGTTTCAACATCAAGTGTCAACCAGTGCTTGAGATATGGCTAAAAATAGATTTCCGGTTATCAGTTTCATACACCAAGGTAACGACTTTCACCTTAGAATGTAATGTTTGGATCTCTTTCCATTAAGGTGGCACACTAACACTCAACATTTAAAGCGATTCTATCAACCCGTTTGGAAAATGTACTTGGGACAGTCAGAAGAAGAAATAATGATACTGATTTTCAGCAGCCACGATCCAGCAATCAACTTGACCTGAATCTTGACCTTAATAGGTACACATTATTCAGAAGCACCATAAACCAAACCAACTTAATATCAAGCTTCAGCAGCCTACATCGCCTGGTGCCCGAGATATGGCTTAAAATACATTTTCAGTTTTCAAGTCCATATGACAAGGTAATGACTTTGACATTGATAATTCATGTACTAATCTCTTCCTATCAAGAGTGACACACCACACAAAATTTGAAGCAATTTGGCCAAGCTGTTCTAGGGATATCCTTGGGACAGACAGAAGAAAAAAAAACGCCCATCGCAAAGGCTGATCACCGACAGTGACAGACAAAAAAAAGCACATCAAACATTACACTGAACTGTACCTCTTTCCACGTAATACTCCTTCCTTCCTTAGAAAGCCAAACACTTCGTTGGCAGTCATGAAAACCTGAGGAGAGAAAGAAAATGGTAGTTATCACAAAAGCTACAACAAAAATTAACAGTAAACACAACAAAATCCTTACAAAGGATGGATTTTGCGTGTGTCATTACACTTTTTTCCCTTCAAGGGCGTGGAGGGGTAACAGCAGAACGTGAGTGAGTGGCCACGGCTCTG
>CM065741.1:49080006-49085006 GCA_033310375.1 Conus canariensis | reverse complement strand
AACACCCTCCTTCCAAAAGACACAAATAACTAAATGAATCCACTCTCTTTGCCCGCGTATATTTTAACAGAGCTGGGTTGTTGTTTTTTTTTTTTCTATAACGCACCCCAGGGAGAAGATGGCGAAGGAGAAGGGGGGGGGGGGGGGAGGGGGGAGGGGGGATTTCTCTGAAAGTGGCCGACAGTGTTGTGCCGTACTGGCAGTGTGAGAAGGCCAGTCAAATCTCTCTCTCTCTCTCTCTCTCTCTCTCTCTCTCTCTCTCATCTCTCTCTCTCTCTCTCTATTTCTATCTATCTATCTATCTATCTATCTATCTATCTGTGTGTGTGTGTGGTGTGTGTGTCTGTGTGTCTGTGTGTCTGTATGAGTGAGTGAGTTTGTAGATGTGTATGTTCGCGCGCGCGCGCGCGCGCGTGTGTGTGTGTGTGTAGTGTGTGTGTGTGTGTGTGTGTGTGTGTGTGTGTGTGGTGTTGTGTGTGTGTGTGTGTGTGTGCCTGCGTGAATGCACGTGTGTTTAGAATTAAACACACATACCCGTCTCCCTCCCCGTTTGTCCAAACTACCTTTTACCCATCATCCCAATAAGGCATGTATCTATCACATGCAAACCATGTCGGCATTGCTTGTATCAGCAAATGTATTATTACTCTTTCCCGTTGTTCACCGCTTTGATGGATTTGATAGTTTTCGTGCTAAGGGAGGTAAGGCACACCATGTACACTCTTCATTTTTCTTATGTCTCCATGCAGCTGTAAATACTAAATACACGATGCTTAGCATCAAAATAACCTCATTTGCATCTCTTTTTTGTCAGAAGCAAATCACTCTATAACAGTCTTTATAACACTTTCTGCATTCCCTGCACAGCTCCTAAAATTTTGGAGGAGTATTTTGGATGTGTGCATTGCTATTATCTTTTTGTTATTACCGTTGTTACAGGTATTTCTATTATTTCTGATATGTGCATCATTACTCGTATTTCTGTTATTTCTGATATGTGCATTGTTACAGGCACTTCCATTATTTTAGTTACTTGGATTATTACAGGTATTTCTATTATTTCTGTTAATTACATTATTACAGGCATTTCTATTATTTCTGTTATTTCCACTACCACAAGCGTTTCTATTATTTCTGTTATTTCCAATAAGACAGGCATTTCTAATATTTCTGTAATTTCCAATGATACAATCATTTCTATTATTTCTGTTATTTCCAATATTACAGGCGTTTCTGTTATTTCTGTTATTTCCAATAATGCAGGCATTTCTATTATTTCTGTTATTTCCAATATTTCCAATATTACAGGAGTTTCTGTTATTTCTGATATTTCCAATAATACAGGCATTTCTATTATTTCTGTTATTTCCAATATTACAGGCGTTTCTATTATTTCTGATATTTCCAATAATACAGGCATTTCTATTATTTCCGTTATTTCCAGTATTACAGGCATTTCTATTATTTCTGATATTTTCCTTATTACAGGCGTTTCTATTATTTCTGTTATTTCCAATAATACAGGCATTTCTGTTATTTCTGTTATTTCCAATAATACAGGCATTTCTATTATTTCTGTTATTTCCAATAATACAGGCATTTCTATTATTTCTGTTTTTTCCATTATTACAGGCATTTCTATTATTTCTGATATTTCCACTATTACAGGTATTGTCCCTGACTTTTAGAACATTTGTATGGGCAGGCTTCATCAAGTCACTGCAGAATTTCCTACAATAATTTGTAAGACATTCTGTAAGTTTGCAGCATCGACTGGAGTAAAGATACAACAAAATGTTCTGTATGAATGCTGCTGTCCCAGTTGCATTGCTTAACCTTTATCATTGCATTTCTTATTTTCTCCTTATTGTTCGTCTTTGTATTTGTCTGACTTAGTTCAAGTTTAAAAGGCTGTGCCAGTCTTGAATAAAAGTTACTCTGAGTTAGGTTTCCTTATGGGAGCAAGAGTTGCCCTACTTGTTTATTGTTTACTGTTCCCTGCCTTATTTCATGTTCAATTTCGTTTCAGTTAAACCGAGGTTATTTGTATTTGTTACTGTCCGTCTTTGTGTTTGTCTTTTGATCTCCCTTGCATCCTTGGGTGGATCCTCAGGCGTAGGCTCATAGATTGTCCCCTACATTTTATACTGTTTGCATAATGTCTTTAGTTTTTCAGCAACTTTTTTCCTCCCACACTTTCGTTTTGTTTCATTTACTAGCCTTCGCTGGCTGCTTTTGGGGTGCTGTTGGATTCTTTTTTGAACCCTTGGTGGTGAGAACACCACAGTATTATGGACTGTGGTGTGTCTTTATTTGACGCCGGGAGCACAAACACAATCAGCCCTGTCTCCTTGATGAGTCCGATCCGGTGGACGTGGGGCTTGGGAGTAGCATTTGCAAATGGATCTGCATTGAAGAAAGTTTGCGATGTTTCCTCATGTAACTAGTGAAGAGTTTTCATATTTATAATATATTTTCTAAAATTTTACCCCCCCCCTTAAATTCAAATCTTTGCCAGGTCATTACTGTGATGACGGAGTGGTTGTTGGCCTGCGCTTGGTTTTTTCCCCACTATCAGATTGTTTGTATTTGTCTTGTATTTGTTCAAGTTTAAAAAGGCTGTGCCAGTCTTGAATAAAAGTTACTCTGAGTTGGGTTTTCTTATGGGAGCAAGAGTTGCCCTACTTGTTTACTGTTCCCTGCCTCATTTCATGTTCAATTTGATTTTTTTTGTCTTTTCCTTATTGTCACGAATATTCAATTCGTCATCAAACCGAGTTAGGAGGTATAATGGTTACTACCTTAAATGGCAATATCTGTGTTACAAATACTGTAGAAACGCTTTTCGAGTTGGTTCAGTTGTGGTGACTGCTTTTTTTAGTGAAACTTTGGCCCTGCTTATATTTTGTTATTATCATTATTATGGTTATTCAGTTGCAGCCTAGTGTTGTTTTGGTGTCTGCTCTTTTAGTGTAAGTTTGCCCCTGCTCATATATTGTTATTAGTATTAGAGTTATTATTATTACTGTTATTGTTGTGTTATTATCATTATTATTATTTATGAGTTGACTTCAACGCGGCGACAGCCCTGAAATGGTCTTTTGCGGTCGGCTGCTCTATAAGCAACATTACCTTACCCTGTTATTTTTATTATTATTGTTGTTGTTGCTGTTGTTGTTGCTGCTGCTGCTGTTATTCATTATCATCATTATTATTATTAATCATAATATCCTTTTCGTTATTAATATTTTTGTCATCTTAGTTTTCTCCTCGATACTGCTGTGAAATCTGACCCTTCCTATGTCGGCTTTCTCTGCTGACCCTGCAAGCGGACTGCTGTGAAACACCATTGTGTACATCGTCTTCAAATGACACGACACTAAGTATTGCTACGACGATCTTTGAAAATGGGACTGTCGACATTTGATCGTCACTGCTGTCCGCCAGAGCGTGCACACAACGACGAGACGGCCACATGGAGACTGCCACTGTGGTTTGGAATAGACACCTACATGGTCAACACCTGCATGGTCAACACCTACATGGTCAATTCCCAACCCCGGTGTTTGTACGGACATTCATTCTTCCCTGATAAAAGAGAAAGCTAGCTTGGGACAGATTATATTATATATCACTATACCACCCACATGGTTTAAAGAGAGAGAGAGAGAGAGAGAGAGAGAGAGAGAGAGAGAGAGAGAGTGAGTGAGTGAGTGAGAGAGAAAGAGTGAGATAGAGTGAGAGAGAGTGAGAGAGAGAGAGAGAGAGAGAGAGAGAGAGAGAGAGAGAGAGAGAGAGAGAAGCTGAAATCTGTTGAAGAAAAGCGGTGCATGGAGTGTGGGAGATGATTCTTATACACATTCTTCGTTGTGCTATATACAGAGTGTCAATTAGCTGGGGCGGGGGGGGGGGGGGGGGGGGGGGGGGGTTGTTGTTGTTGTTTTTTTTTCGTTTTTCTGTTCATTATACACACAGGGCAGCCGCTAATGATCTAACGCTTTGTTCTCCTGAGATACCAACAATGTACACACGTGAAGGACACAGAATAGGACATGCTTGGAGGCGATCATATTCCTACAGTTCCGAATCTGAATAATACAGTAGCCATGCATCCTAATTAGGAACTCGCATAATACCTGTGTTCTCGTTCAGTGTCGACTGTTTCATTTTTTTTTTCCAAAGCGCAATGTTGATTTGTTGAATTTAAAAAAAAAAAATCTTTTATGCAGTTAGTGGCAGCTGGGAAAACAGACAAAAAAAAAAAAAAAAAAAAAACCCAAAAAAGAACAAATAAAAAGCACATACCGAAGAAAGGGTTTGGTAATTCGGAATGTACCTAGCCGCGCTGCGTGTACAATTAAAGAAAATTGGAAATGAATTGAGGCAGGGAACAGTAAACAATAAACAAGTAGGGTAACTCTTGCTCCCATAAGAAAACCAAACACAGAGTAACTTTTATTCAAGACTGGCACAGCCTTCTAGGTTGTTGGCCTGCGCTTGTTTTTCCCCCACTATTAGATTGTTCGTCTCTGTATTTGTCGGACTTTATTCAAGTTTAAAGGCTGTGCCAGTCTTGGATAAAAGTTACTCTGTGTTAGGTTTTCTTATGGGAGCAAGAGTTATCCTACTTGTTTATTGTCAATTAAAGAAAAGTCAACCTTGATGGCTAAATTCCAGACCTGTGGAGCGTTACACTGTAGTGAAACAAACAAACCGACAAGTCTGCCTGGGCGTTCGAACAGACAAATCGTCAATATTGAAATACATGTTGTCGAACAGCCTTTATTGATAACAAAGATGGTGCATGATAAAGTTACTGATGGAACATACTCTTCAGGTCATCTGACCTTTTACTCATTTGTTTCTGTACCGAGTATCAATCAAATGTTTAGTTTAAGACAACTTTGTTTGTGTGTCTGTTTGTTTCTTTTAATATCGAATTCTAATCAAATAAGTAGAGAAATTACAGATGCCCCAAAAGAAGACAGTGGGTAGAGATT
>CM065741.1:49065006-49072506 GCA_033310375.1 Conus canariensis | reverse complement strand
GTTTGTTATGGGGGTTTTTTTGTTTTTTTTTTTTTGTTGTTGTTTTTTTTTTGGGGGGGGGGGTTGCCAGCCAGGTGGACAGGTTGAGTGAAGGAAGCCCACCAACCCCCTCCCCCTCCTCCTCCCTCCAACCCTGCAAATCCTCGCCGCATCAACCCACCCCCCACCCCCACCCCCGCCTCCCCCGCCCCCGCCCCTGCCCCCTACCCTCCCCTCCCCTCACCTTCAGCCTGGACTGGCGTTTGAAGGAGCGGACCAGGCTGATGCAGATGGCGGCCATCAGGAAGACGATGACGGCGGAGGGCAGAGCCAGCGTGACGATCATGTCGGCGTACACCAGGGCCTGGAAGACCCGCAGGAACTGCCCTTTGTTGCTGCAGTAGCGCCGGCCGCCCAGGCTCACCACGTGTGTGGTCCACAGCGGGAAATGGTAGAACACCACGCTGAGGAGGCCCAGCCCCGCCAGCACTCTGCGGGCCTGCCACAGTGGAGTGGTGCGGGAGTGGGGAGGTGGGTGGGTGGGGAGGTCGGGGGGAGAGGGGTTGGGGGGGGGGGGTAGGTTGGAAGTTTGATAGTGAGTGATGTGATGTTTGATTTTAGTTTATTCTCTGTGTGTGTGTGTGTGTGTGTGTGTGTGTGTGTGTGTGTGTGTGTTGTGTTGTGTTGTGTTGTGTTGTGTTGTGTTGTGTTGTGTGTGTGTGTGTGTGTGTGTGTGTGTGTGTGTGTGTGTGTGTGTGTGTGTGTGTTGATATTGATTTTTTTTCAGTATCATGGTTTTAGTTGTAAATTATCTTTTCTTGTTCTCGTTCTTGTTCTTATTCCTCTCAATATTACCATCATCATCATCATCATCATCATCATCATCATCATCATCATCATCATCCTCGTCGTCGTCGTCGTCGTCGTCGTCGTCGTTAACATCATCATCATCATCATCATCATCATCATCATCATTATTGTTGTTGTTGGAGGTGGTGTGTTGTTGTTGTTGTTATTATTATTACTATGGTTGTTACTACTACTGCTACTATTACTACTATTGTCATAATTATTATTATTATCATTAATATCATCGGCAGCAGCAGCAGCTATAGTAGTAGAGTAGTAGTAGTAGAAGTAGTAATACTAGAAGTAGCAGCAGCGGCAGCAACAGTAGAAGAAGCAGCAGCAGCAGCAGCAGTAGTAGTAGTAGTAGTAGTGGTGGTGTTGTAGCAGCAGCAGCAGCAGTAGTGGTAGTAGTAGTAGTAGTGGTGGTGGTGTTGTAGCAGCAGCAGCAGTGGTAGTAGTATTAGTAGTGGTGGTGTTGTAGCAGCAGCAGCAGCAGCAGCAGTGGTAGTAGTAGTAGTAGTGGTGATGTAGCAACAGCAGCAGCAGTAGTGGTAGCAGTAGTAGTAGTGGTGATGTAGCAACAGCAGCAGCAGTGGTAGTAGTAGTAGTAGTGGTGATGTAGCAACAGCAGCAGCAGTAGTGGTAGCAGTAGTAGTAGTGGTGATGTAGCAACAGCAGCAGCAGTGGTAGTAGTAGTAGTAGTGGTGATGTAGCAACAGCAGCAGCAGCAGTGGTAGCAGTAGTAGTAGTGGTGATGTAGCAACAGCAGCAGCAGTGGTAACAGTAGTAGTAGTGGTGATGTAGCAACAGCAGCAGCAGTGGTAGTAGTAGTAGTAGTAGTGGTGATGTAGCAACAGCAGCAGCAGTGGTAGTAGAGTAGTAGTAGTGGTGATGTAGCAACAGCAGCAGCAGCAGTAGCTAGTAGTAGTGGTGTAGGAGCAGTGGTAGGTAGTAGTGGTGATGTAGCAACAGCAGCAGCAGCAGTGGTACAGTAGTAGTAGTGGTGATGTAGCAACAGCAGCAGCAGTGGTAGCAGTAGTAGTAGTGGTGATGTAGCAACAGCAGAGCAGCTAGTGGTAGTAGAGTTAGTAGTAGTGGTGATGTAGCAACAGCAGCAGCAGTGGTAGTAGTAGTAAGTAGTGGTGATGTAGCAACAGCAGCAGCAGTGTGGTAGCAGTAGTAGTAGTGGTGATGTAGCAACAGCAGCAGCAGTGGGTAGCAGTAGTAGTAGTGGTGATGTAGCAACAGCAGCAGCAGGTGGTAGTAGTAGTAGTAGTGGTGATGTAGCAACAGCAGCAGAGCAGTGGTAGCAGTAGTAGTAGTAGTGGTGATGTAGCAACAGCAGCAGCAGAGTGTAGTAGTAGTAGTAGTGTGATGTAGCACAGCGCACAGGTGGTAGAGTTAGTAGGGTGATGTAGCAACAGCAGCAGCAGTAGTGGTAGTAGTAGTAGTAGTGGTGATGTAGCAACAGCAGCAGCAGTAGTGGTAGTAGTAGTAGTAGTGGTGATGTAGCAACAGCAGCAGCAGTAGGTGGTAGCAGTAGTAGTAGTGGGTGATGTAGCAACAGCAGCAGCAGTAGTGGTAGTAGTAGTAGTAGTGGTGATGTAGCAAACAGCAGCAGTAGTGGTAGCTAGTAGTAGTAGTGGTGATGTAGCAACAGCAGCAGCAGTAGTGGTAGTAGTAGTAGTAGTGGTGATGTAGCAACAGCAGCAGCAGTGGTGGTTAGTAGTAGTAGTGGTGATGTAGCAACAGCAGCAGCAGTAGTGGTGTAGTAGTAGTGTAGTGGTGATGTAGCAACAGCAGCATGAGCAGTAGTGGGGTAGTAGTATAGGTAGTTAGTGGTGATGTAGCAACAGCAGCAGCAGTAGTGGTAGTAGTAGTTAGTAGTGGTGATGTACCAACAGCAGCAGCACAGTAGTGGTAGTAGTAGTAGTAGTGGTGATGTAGCAACAGCACAGCCAGTAGTGGTAGCAGAGTTAAGTAGTAGTAGTGGTGATGTAGCAACAGCAGCAGAGTAGTGGTAGCAGTAGTAGTAGTGGTGATGTAGCAACAGCAGCAGTAGTGGTAGTAGTAGTAGTAGTGGTGATGTAGCAACAGCCAAGCAGTATGGTGGTCAGTAAGTGTAGTAGTAGTGGGTGATGTAGCAACAGCAGCAGCAGTGGTAGAGTAGTAGTGTGGTGATGTAGCAACAACAGCAGCAGTAGTGGTAGCAGTAGTAGTTAGTGGTGATGTGTAGCAACAGCAGCAGCAGTGGTAGCAGTAGTAGTAGTGGTGATGTAGCAACAGCAGCAGCAGCAGTAGTAGCAGTAGTAGTAGTGGTGATGTAGCAACAGCAGCAGCAGTGGTAGTGTAGTAGTAGTAGTGGTGATGTAGCAACAGCAGCAGCAGTAGTGGTAGTCAGTAGTATGTAGTGGTGATGTAGCAACAGCAGCAGCAGTGGTAGCAGTAGTAGTAGTGGTGATGTAGCAACAGCAGCAGCAGTGGTAGCAGTAGTAGTAGTGGTGATGTAGCCAACAGCAGCAGCAGTGGTAGCAGTAGTAGTAGTGGTGATGTAGCAACAGCAGCAGCAGTAGTGGTAGCAGTAGTAGTAGTAGTGGTGATGTAGCAACAGCAGCAGCAGTGGTAGTAGTAGTAGTAGTGGTGATGTGTAGCAACAGCAGCAGCAGTGGTAGTAGTAGTAGTAGTGGTGATGTAGCAACAGCAGCAGCAGCAGTGGTAGCAGTGTTAGTAGTAGTGGTGATGTAGGCAACAACAGCAGCAGTAGTGGTAGTCAGTAGTAGTAGTGGTGATGTAGCAACAGCAGCAGCGAGTGGTAGTAGTAGTAGTAGTGGTGATGTAGCAACAGCAGCAGCAGCGCAGTGGTAGCAGTAGTAGTAGTGGTGATGTAGCAACAGCAGCAGCAGTGGTAGCAGTAGTAGTAGTGGTGATGTAGCAACAGCAGCAGCAGTGGTGTAGTAGTAGTAGTAGTTGTAGTGGTGATGTAGCAACAGCAGCAGCAGTGAGTGTAGTAGAGTAGTAGTAGTGGTGATGTAGCAACAGCAGCAGCAGTGTGGTAGAGTAGTAGTAGTGGTGATGTAGCAACAGCAGCAGCAGCAGTGGTAGCAGTAGTAGTAGTGGTGATGTAGCAACAGCCAGCAGCAGTAGTGGTAGCAGTAGTAGTAGTGGGTGATTGTAGCAACAGCAGCAGCTAGTGGTAGTAGTAGTAGTAGTGGTGATGTAGCAACAGCAGCAGTAGTGGTAGCAGTTAGTAGTAGTGGTGATTGTAGCAACAGCAGCAGCAGTGGTAGTAGTAGTAGTAGTGGTGATGTAGCAACAGCAGCAGTAGTGGTAGTAGTAGTAGTAGTGGTGATGTTAGCAACAGCAGCAGCAGTGGTAAGTAGTAGTAGTAGTGGTGGATGTAGCAACAGCAGCATGCAGTAGTGGTTAGCAGTAGTTAGTAGTGGTGATGTAGCAACAGCAGCAGCAGTTAGTGGTAGTGTAGTAGTAGTAGTGGTGATGATGTAGCAACAGCAGCAGCAGGGTGGTAGCAGTAGTAGTAGTGGTGATGTAGCAACAGCAGCAGCAAGTAGTGGTAGCAGTAGTAGTAGTGGTGATGTAGCAACAGCAGCAGCAGTGGTAGCAGTAGTAGTAGTGGTGATGTAGCAACAGCAGCAGTAGTGGTAGCAGTAGTAGTAGTGGTGATGTAGCAACAGCAGCAGCAGTGGTAGCAGTAGTAGTAGTGGTGATGTAGCAACAGCAGCAGCGCAGTGTGGTAGCAGTAGTAGTAGTGGTGATGTAGCAACAGCAGCAGGCAGTGGTAGTAGTTGTAGTAGTGGGTGATTGTAGCAACAGCAGCAGCAGTGGTAGCAGTAGTAGTAGTAGTGGTGATGTAGCAACAGCAGCAGCAGTAGGTAGTAGTAGTAGTAGTGGTGATGTAGCAACAGCAGCAGCAGTAGTGGTAGCAGTAGTTAGTAGTGGTGATGTAGCAACCAGCAGCAGTGGTGGTAGCTGTAGTAGTAGTGGTGATGTAGCAAGCAGCAGCAGTAGTGGTAGTAGTAGTAGTGTGGTGATGTAGCAACAGCAGCAGCAGTAGTGGTAGCAGTAGTAGTAGTGGTGATGTAGCAACAGCAGCAGCAGTAGTGGTAGCAGTAGTAGTAGTGGTGATGTAGCAACAGCAGCAGCAGTAGTGGTAGCAGTAGTAGTAGTGGTGATGTAGCAACAGCAGCAGTAGTGGTAGCTAGTAGTAGTAGTGGTGATGTAGCAACACAGCAGCAGTAGTGGTAGCTAGTAGTAGTAGTGGTGATTGTAGCAACAGCAGCAGCAGTAGTGGTAGCAGTAGTAGTAGTGGTGATGTAGCAACAGCGCAGCGAGTGTGGTAGAGTAGTAGTAGTGGTGATGTAGCAACAGCAGCAGCAGTGGTTAGTAGTAGTAGTAGTGGTGATGTAGCAACAGCAGCAGCAGTGTGTAGTAGTAGTTTAGTGGTGATGTAGCAACAGCAGCAGCAGTGTAGGTAGCAGTAGTAGTAGTGGTGATGTAGCAACAGCAGCAGCTAGTGGTAGCAGTAGTAGTAGTGGTGATGTAGCAACAGCAGCAGCAGTGGTCAGTAGTAGTAGTGTGATGTAGCACAGCAGCAGCAGTAGTGGTAGTAGTAGTGTGGTGATGTTAGCAACAGCAGCAGCAGCAGTGAGTGTAGTAGTGTGTGATGTGCAACAGCAGCAGTAGTGGTAGAGTAGTAGTGGTGATGTAGCAACAGCAGCAGCAGTGGTAGTAGTAGTAGTAGTGGTGATGTAGCAACAGCAGCAGCGTAGTGTGGTAGCAGTAGTAGTAGTGGTGATGTAGCAACAGCAGCAGCAGTGGTTAGTAGTAGTAGTAGTGGTGATGTTAGCAACAGCAGCAGCAGTTGGTAGTAGTAGTAGTAGTGGTGATGTAGCAACAGCAGCAGCAGTAGTGGTAGCAGTAGTAGTAGTGGTGATGTTAGCAACAGCAGCAGCAGTTGGTAGCAGTAGTAGTAGTGGTGATGTAGCAAACAGCAGCAGTAGTGGTAGCAGTAGTAGTAGTGGTGATGTAGCAACAGCAGCAGCAGTAGTGGTAGGTTAGTAGTAGTGTAGTGGTGATGTAGCAACACAGCAGCAGTAGTGGTAGCAGTATGTAGTAGTGGTGATGTAGCAACAGCAGCAGCAGTAGTGGTAGTAGTAGTAGTAGTGGTGATGTAGCAACAGCAGCAGTAGTGGTAGTAGTAGTAGTTGTGGTGTAGCAACAGCAGCAGTAGTA
Organism: Conus canariensis; assembly: GCA_033310375.1. Taxonomy (NCBI): domain Eukaryota; kingdom Metazoa; phylum Mollusca; class Gastropoda; order Neogastropoda; family Conidae; genus Conus; species Conus canariensis. The sequence continues at coordinate 49,066,428 of CM065741.1, read as the reverse complement.
GTGGTGGTGGTGGTGGTGGTGTAGCAACAGCAGCAGTAGTAGTGGTGGTGGTGGTGGTGGTGTAGCAGCAGCAGCAGTAGTAGTGGTAGTAGTAGTAGTGGTGATGTAGCAACAGCAGCAGTAGTGGTAGTAGTAGTAGTAGTGGTGATGTAGCAACAGCAGCAGCAGTGGTAGCAGTAGTAGTAGTGGTGATGTAGCAACAGCAGCAGCAGTGGTAGCAGTAGTAGTAGTGGTGATGTAGCAACAGCAGCAGCAGTAGTGGTAGTAGTAGTAGTGGTGATGTAGCAACAGCAGCAGCAGTAGTGGTAGCAGTAGTAGTAGTGGTGATGTAGCAACAGCAGCAGCAGTAGTGGTAGTAGTAGTAGTAGTGGTGATGTAGCAACAGCAGCAGTAGTGGTAGTTGTAGTAGTTGTGGTGTAGCAACAGCAGCAGTAGTAGTGGTGGTGGTGGTGGTGGTGTAGCAACAGCAGCAGTAGTAGTGGTGGTGGTGGTGGTGGTGGTGTAGCAGCAGCAGCAGTAGTAGTGGTGGTGGTGGTGTAGCAGCAGCAGCAGCAGCAGTGGCAGTAGTAGTAGTAGTAGTAGTAGTTTATCAAACATTTCCCTCCCACCTCTCCTGAACACTACCACCACCACCACCACCACCGCCACCCCTTTTTTTTTTCTTCAATTGTATTCCACAAATTTAATGAATCCAAAAATCACACTTCTAAATCTGATTTTGTTTTTTTAAAGTGTTCCTGTTTGTTCGTCTTCAGCCTTTTATGAATGTTTCTTTTTTTTTTATTGTTGTTTGTTATGCAAGACCAGTAGGTCGAAACACGTCGAGTCTCTTTCGTTCCTTGCTTGTTCCACGCGTTTAGTGGTGAAGTAGTTTGACCTGTGCTCTCGCTTGGTTTGACCTCTGCTCTCGCTTGGTTTGACCTGTGCTCTAGCTTGGTTTGGGGGAAGCTGATTTTGCCTCAGTGAAAGACCCAGACCTCGGCACATAGTCCACGGGACTGGAAGAATCTGATTGTGGAGAACCCCCAGGACTTATTAGGGACTTCAAGCAGGAGGAGGAGGAAAACTTTAGTGTGTGTGTGTGTGTGTGTGTGTGTGTGTGTGTGTGTGTGTGTGTGTGTGTGTGTGTGTCCGTCCGCGCGCACGTGTGTGTGTGTGTGTGTGTGTGTGTGTGTGTGTGTGTTGTGTGTGTGTTGTGTTGTGTGTTCGTTCTGTATATTGGTGTGAGTGAATGAGTGTGTGTGTGTGTGTGTGTGTGTGTGTGTGTGTGTGTGTGTGTGTGTGTGTGTGTGTGTGTGTGTCTGTGTATGTGTCTGTGTATGTGTGTGAGAGAGAGAAAGACAGAGAGACAGACAGTAGATAGACAGACAGACAGACAGACAGTCAAACAGATAGCGTGTAAGTGTGCGAGTGTGTGTGTGT
>CM065741.1:49030006-49032506 GCA_033310375.1 Conus canariensis | reverse complement strand
TCATCCGTGTCGTTAATACGTCAATGTATTCTTGACTTATCATCCGTGTCTTAATACGTCCAACTGTATTCTTGACTTATTCATCCGTGTCCTTAATACGTCAACTGTATTCTTGACTTATTCATCCGTGTCGTTAATACGTCCAACTGTATTCTTGACTTATTCATCCGTGTCCTTAATACGTCCAACTGTATTCTTGACTTATTCATCCGTGTCGTTAATACGTACAACTATATTCATGACTTATTCATCCATGTCCTTAATACGTCCGACTGTATTATTGACTTATTCATCCGTGTCCTTAATATGTCCAACTGTACTCTTGACTTGTTCATCCGTGTCCTTAATACGTCCAACTGTATTCGTGACTTATTCATCCGTGTCCTTAATACGTCCAACTGTATTCTTGACTTATTCATCCGTGTCCTTAATACGTCCAACTGTATTCTTGACTTATTCATCCGTGTCCTTAATACGTCCAACTGTATTCTTGACTTATTCATCAGTGTCCTTGATACGTCCAACTGTATTCTTACTTATTCATAAGAGTCCTTATTGATCCATCTGTATTCTTGACACTTTTTACGTCGATCTGTATTCTGGACTTATTTATCAGTGTTCCTAATACGTCCATCTGATTTCTTTCCACATTCATCTGTATACTCAGTATGTCCACCTGTATTGTCAGCATCTTCATCTGTTTCCTGAATACGTCTCTCTGTATTCTTGGCAATTTGATCTGTGTCCTTTATATGTCGATATGTATTTTGGATACATTCTTCGTGTCCTTAATATATTCATCTATATCCTTTGACACATTCATCTGTGTCCTTGGTAAGTCCATCTATATCCTTGAGATATTCACCCGTGTCTTTCACAGAAGTTGATTAGAGCCGGAAGAAGGGGGAAGGATTGATCAGAGTGGGAAGAAGGAGAAAGGATTGATCAGATTGGGAAGAAAGGGGAAGGACTGATCAGAGTGGGAAGAAGGGGGAAGGACTGATCAGATTGGGAAGAAGGAGAAAGGATTGATCAGAGTGGGAAGAAAGGTGAAGGATTGATCAGAGTGGGAAGAAGGGGAAAGGATTGATCAGAGTGAAGAAGGGGGAAGGATTGATCAGAGTGGGAAGAAGGGGAAGGATTAATCAGAGTGGGAAGAAAGGTGAAGGATTGATCAGAGTGGGAAGAAAGGTGAAGGATTGATCAGAGTGGGAAGAAAGGTGAAGGATTGATCGGAGTGGGAAGAAGGGGAAGGATTGATCAGAGTGGGAAGAAAGGTGAAGGATTGATCAGAGTGGGAAGAAAGGTGAAGGATTGATCAGAGTGGGAAGAAGGGGAAGGATTGATCAGAATGGGAAGAAAGGTGAAGGATTGATCAGAGTGGGAAGAAGGGGGAAGGATTGATCAGATGGGAAGAAGGGGGAGGATTGATCAGATTGGGAAGAAGGGGGAAGGATTGATCAGATTGGGAAGAAGGGGAAGGATTGATCAGATGTGAAGAAGGGGAAGGATTGATCAAGTGAAGAAGGGGAAGGATTGATGAGTGGGAAGAAGGGGAAGGATTATCAGAGTGGGAAGAAGGAAGGATGATCAGAGGGAAGAAGGGGAAGGATTGATCAGAGTGGGAAGAAGAAGGGAAGGATTGATCAGAGTGGGAAGAAGGGGAAGGATTGATCAGAGTGGGAAGAAGGGAAGGATTGATCAGAGTGGGAAGAAGGAGAAAGGATTGATCAGAGTGGGAAGAAGGGGAAGGATTGATCAGAGTGGGAAGAAGGGAAAGGATTGATCAGAGTGGAAGAAGGGGAAGGATTGATCAGAGTGGGAAGAAGGGGGAGGATTGATCAGAGTGGGAAGAAAGGGGAAGGATTGATCAGAGTGGGAAGAAGGGAAGGATTGATCAGAGTGGAAGAAGGGGAAGGATTGATAGAGTGGGAAGAAGGGGAAGGATTGATCAGAGTGGGAAGAAGGGGAAGGATTGATCAGAGTGGGAAGAAGGGAAGGATTGATCAGAGTGGGAAGAAGGGGAAGGATTGATCAGAGTGGGAAGAAGGGGAAGGATTGATCAGAGTGGGAAGAAGGGGAAGGATTGATCAGAGTGGGAGAAGGGGAAGGATTGATCAGATTGGGAAGGAAGAAAGGATTGATCAGAGTGGGAAGAAGGGGAAGGATTGATCAGAGTGGGAAGAAGGGGAAAGGATTGATCAGAGTGGGAAGAAGGGAAAGGATTGATCAGAGTGGGAAGAAGGGGAAGGATTGATCAGAGTGGGAAGAAGGGGAAGGATTGATCAGAGTGGGAAGAAGGGGAAGGATTGATCAGAGTGGGAAGAAGGGGAAGGATTGATTAGAGTGGGGAGAAGGGGAAGGATTGATCAGAGTGGGAAGAAGGAAGGATGATCAGAGTGGAAGAAGGGAAGGATTGATCAGAGTGGGAAGAAGGGGAAGGATTGATCAGATGGGAAGAAAGGGGAAGGATTGATCAGAGTGGGAAGAAGGGGGAAGG
>CM065741.1:49017506-49025006 GCA_033310375.1 Conus canariensis | reverse complement strand
CTCATTGGTCATTATTTCATGTTGTAGAGTTTAAATTTTGTTTAACCTTCCATTATTTATTCATAAGCGGGCAGAATTGTGAAAAGGCCTTTAATGTGCCTAATTCTTAACCTATTAAAGATTCAATCAATCAATCTTCTCCTTCTCCTTCTTCTCCTTCTTCTCCTTCTTCTCTTCTTCTTCTTCTTCTTCTTCTTCTTCTCCTCCTCCTCCTCCTCCTTCTCCTCTTCCTCCTCCTCCTCTTCTTCCTCCTCCTGCTCCTCCTTCTGTCCTCCTCCTCCTCTTCCTCCTCCTTCTCCTCCTCCTTCTCCTCCTCCTCCTCCTCCTTCTTCTTCTTCTTCTTGTCCTCCTCCTCCTCTTCTTCTTCCTCCTCCTCCTCCTCCTCCCTCTTCTTCTTCTTGTCCTTCTCCTCCTCCTCATGCTCCTTCTTCTTCTTCTTCTTCTTGTCCCCCTCCCCCTCCTCTTCCTCCTCCTCCGCCTTCTTCTTCTTCTCCTCCTCCTCCTCCACCTTCTTCTTCTTATTATTATTATTCTTCTTCACTCCTCTCATGGCCACACCACAAAGGCTGCTGTTGTCCACAGGTCCTCTATCCATACTGCCAATGTTATCAGCCTGGCGAAAACCTAATGTCTAAGATCGTTATCTGACAGGCATCCCTACAGTGGATGTCCTGATATCGTACCACTGATATTCGTCTATAATCTGACCCTCTACTGGTCCTGTTATCTGCACATGGTATCGATCTTATATCACGTAGCATTACTGATCTCTAACTTTCAGTTTCAGTTTCATCAAGGGGGCGTCACTGCGTGCGGACTAGTCCACATACGCTGCACCACATCCACTAAGTTTTGAGACCACACTACGCATGATTTTAAACTGATGGATAAATGAATTAACAACTAAGATGAGAGAACTGAAGAAGAGGGTCTCGTGGCTATGACTTAGCAGATGTCTGCCCTACGCATTAGCCCAATGCGCTGGTCAGACCTTGAGTGCCTACCTAACATTGGTTGTCTCTTTACTTTCTGATCTCTAAACACAGCTGAAGATTCTGTACAATACTGCTAAAGCGCAGTCAATCAAACTTGATCGTAAACTTTCATGAATCAAATACTATTATCTTCAGAAATGATAGGTGTCTTAATGAACATGAAAATTAGCCACTCAAAAAACATACTCCAGATATTGTTAGTGTGTATGTATAATTATCACGCTTTATTTCATGACTCGACATATATTTCAACTTGTGAGAATGTGCTGAGAAAGATATTGTAGCTGTAACAATGTCACAATAGCTCAGTTGGTAGAGCGCCTGACTCGTAATCCAAGGGTTGCGGGTTCGAATCTCCGCCGGGCCGTTTCGATACAGGGGGATTTTTCCCTCGGAGTTAACATTGGTTCTGACTCCATTTGCCACACAGTCTTTCGAATGAGACTATAAACCGAGGTTCCGTGTGTGAACGCACGCACAACATCTTGCACACACGTAAAATCCCATCACCAACTTTCGGAAGAGAAGGCCAGTTTGGCCGTTGGTATGGAAGACACGTTACACATAGCATGCACCTTCCCCGAAGTTGGAGTATGGCTGCCTTAATGGCGGGATAAAAAACGGTCATACACACAAAACTCCGCTCCCTTTGTTGGGCAGATGGGATTAATCCTTACCTGTCTATACAGGGAATGTCCGCAGGAGTATCAGTCTGCGTACGCAGAAGAAGACGACTTATGTGAAACATCAAGCTCAATTATCTAAACTGTTGGCAGTCAAATACAGACAATTTGAACCCGTTGCGAGATATTATGGGATGTTGTGAATTCCCATGATGCTACTGGGTGAATTTATTTGTCGGCTTCAAAGCGGTCGATCAGAGTTGGCGAAAGAAAATAACAGCGTTTCGTTCATGGCGAACTGGGAAGATAACTTCCGTAGAAGAATATTTCTGCAGAGCGTATGACACTTCTTTAACCCATGCTTAGCATGAAAGATTCTATATCCCCATTTTTTTAAAGAAAAAAGCATACTGCATGCTTTTATTTAGTATTAAGATATGTATTTCACTTGGATGTGTATGGTTAGACATGTGCTGTTTATGTGTGCTTTGGAAGTTCTGCCCGTGAAAAATTCTCTCTCTCTCTCTCTCCTCTCTCTCTCTCTCTCTAAATGGAACCGGTGTAACAGCCCGTTCTTACCCCCCTCTGGAACTTACTCCGGGGTAAGTCTGGGCTAGCCTGCTTTTACCCCCGGGGGTCATTCTAGGACTAGCTAGAACTTACCCCCCCTAGTTGGAACTTACCCCCGTGGGGGTAAGTGTGGGCTAGCCTGGATTTACCCCCCCCCCCCCCAAAGGGTCAGTCTAGGACTGTTTGGAATCTTCCTCCACCCCACCCCACCCTTCAAACAAGAGGGTTATTCAGGGTTTTCCTCTGCCTTTTCCCAACACGCACACCCGCCTTCAAAAAAAATGTGTTAGCCTGCATATTTACCCCCCCCCCCCCCCTCCCATTTCCTATATACAGTCAGTTGGGTTTAGACAAAGTGTAGTTTCTAAACTCTTCTCAATAGATGGACCTCCTACTCCCCCCCCCCCCCCCCCCCCTACACACACACCCTGGTTCACTAACAGATAGGTATTAACATTTCTCGCGCTGGCTCACATGCGTGGGTCAATATTCGGGTGTGTGAGTACGCCCGTGCATGCGTGGGAAAGAAAGACGGCTACATGCCAATGTGACCAAGTGCCAATGTGACCAAGCGTAGTTGTGACAAAATGTCGGCGTTGTGACCACGTGTCGTTGTGACCAAGTACCGTTGTTGCTTCATCCCGGTTTGCCTCTTTTAACTATTTTACAGTTATTTAGTCTCCTGAGTACCTGTGTACCTTAGCTTGTACAATGCAGATGACTAGTGGTCAGTGTCACTGACCATGGTCATTATGACGTAAATCGGAGATTTTAACTATTTAACAGCTAATTAGTATTTCCCGAGTGCTTGTGTACTTTGTACAATGTAGATTACTTGTGGTCAGTGTCACTGACTACTGGTCATTATGACGTAAATCGGAGATTTTAACTATTTTTACAGCTAATTAGTGTCTCCTGAGTGCCTGTATACCTTGTACAAGGTATACCTTGTACAATGGACTGGGGGGGGGGTCAGTTCCAACTAGGGGGGGGGGTAAGTTCCAGCTAGTCCTGGAATGACCCCGGGGGTAAAAGCAGGCTAGCCCAGACTTACCCCGGGGTAAGTTCCAGAGGGGGGGTAAGAATGGGCTGTTACACCGGGATAATCTGGCAAGGTTTAGAACTAGAACCCTAGGATTTTATGTTCGGCATTCCATAACAGAGTTCACGTGAAGATTACGATCAGTGTGCGAAAGCGGGTGGTGGAAACTCTCAACAGCGTTGATGGACCAAAGACGTGGACTGATCAGGACATATAGGCAACGGGTCTCCCAAGCCAGTGATTGCTAAATTTCGCAATTGGAGAGACAAGCTGGAAATCATCAAAAACAAAGACTATAGGGCGCAATTACAATCGCAAGGCATACGTGTTGCAAACGACTAAACGAGACGGCAAGCGGCAATGGTGGCGCAAGCAAAACGTGATGGGTTGTCCGCCTACTTCGTACGCGGCGTCCTGACGATCGGGCCTAAACAAGACCGGAGACCTCCCTCGGTGGCGCCGACCAACATCGCACACGTCAACACGGAAGACGGGCAGAAGGGTCAGAACCAGGCAGCTGAAACCGACAACCAGGAGACAAGAGATCCGGACCCGAGTCAAGCTCAAAGCGTCTACACACCTGTGAAGGGTAACGGAGATTCCCCCCCCGGTCACGTGATACTACCCACCCAACCAGTTTTCAGCGTGCCAGTGAGGACAGGGAAGTGGAGAGAGGGGTGGGGGCCAGCAGTTGTGCGAACACTGGAACACGGGAGGGCAGGAACACGGTGGACGGGAAGGGGAGGGGTGGTAGACAGCCTGCACGTGGAAACCGTGATGACACAGGGAGAGGCAGGCGGCCACAGACGGGATTGAAAAACTATCTGTCAGTTAGTGACAACACACCTCCTGCAGCTCGTGGCAGTGACAGGCCGGCACTGCGCTCTGGGTCAAGTTCTAGTGAACAGGACAGGCAGGGCCATCCGCCAACACAACTATCATTTTTTAACTGTAATATTGAAAACCTGTTTAGTAAGATTGGTGATATTTTGTTTATGAATTACGTGTGTGCTTTTGGTGTTGTGTGCTTCACAGAGACTTTCGTTGACAACACATACGATTTCAGTCATATCTTCCTTGATTATTTAAAATTTAGTTCCCCCGCAAAGAAACTCTCAGCACATGGAAGAAACTCTGGGGATGTATTATTACTAATAAAGTACTGTTTCTCTCATCTAGTGAAAAAAATTGAAATAAAGTGTGATAATACTGTTGTAGTTATGCTTGATAGATGTCTGTTTGGTGTTGATAAAAATGTTTTGTTTATTGCAGCGTATGTACCCCCAGAAGGTAGTCCATGTTACCAGCGTACAGAAATGAAGGATGGCATACTTATTTTAGAAGAAAATCTGATGCACTTCATTGAAAATGAAAATGTGTATGTTATACTTTGCGGAGGTCTGAACGCTACGACAGAGAGAGAGCAATCAATAACTGAAAATATGACAAATTATTTGAACCCACGGGATGAGTTTGATTTTGAAGAAGAGACCTTTTTCAGATGTTCCAAAGATGAAACCATAAACGGGTTTGGTAAATCACTGTTAGATTTTTGTTTTATGCATGGATTAGGAATACTTAATGGATGCTGTGCAGGAGACCCACAAGGTGTTTTCTTTTTCATTTCACCCAACGGAAGCAGCGTTATCGACTACTTTATTGTGTCTGAAGAACTGAAAATTAATTGTGATGTTTGTATTGCGGACATGTATTCCTGGCACCAACCAGTCGAATTAAGATGGAAAAAAGGGAAGGCTATAGAGGACGGGAAAGAAACTGGTAGACGTAGAGAACAAAGAACTGTGTGGTGCGATGAGATTGTACATATTTATAGAGAGGAGCTTGTGTCTGATATGTTTAAAGAATGTATGGAAAGAGTGAACCATGTTTTATACACTGATGTAAATGAATGCACTGAGCTTTTCTCAGGAATACTTTACGGCATGTATGGTCCGTATGGTTGGGGGAAAGAAAGCGGACAAAAACGAATGGTTTGATATAGAATGTGAAGCTGAGAAAAGACGCGTCAAGGCGCTTCTCAAAAGTTACCAGCGCTCAAAAACCGGTTTGAATGAACGGAAAGAGGCATACGTAAAGGCAAGAACAGGTTATAATAAATTGAAAAGAGAAAGAAAGAAAGCACACGACCTCAACAAACTGAATAAACTGAAAGCGTCAGTTAAAGATCCACACTCGTTTTGGTCAACAATAAGATCCATCCATAAGAAGTCTGTAATTTATAATTACATATCAATACAGCAGTGGTATGACCATTTTCATAGTGTTTTTACCTCAGATTCAAATGTTGATAGTCAAGACGATCATGCCGAAGAGAATGACGAAAATTCACGAGAACCTTTGTTCAATGATCCAGTAACAAAAATAGAAGTTGAGAACAGTATCAAATGTTTAAAATGTGGTAAGAGCGCTGGACCAGATGGAATCGTAAACGAAATGCTGAAAAATTCAAATGATCTAGTGATTGAATTTCTATGTAATCTGTTTAATAAGCTCTTCCAAAGTGGAACCTTCCCAGTCGAATGGTCAAAATCTATTATTGTACCTTTGCACAAAAAAGGCGATCACAATAACCCTGATAATTATAGAGGTGTAACACTGTCAAGCGTGCTAGATAAAATGTATACGAACATTTTAAATAAACGACTCACGAAATGGGCGGAAAGGGAAGAAAAAATTATTGAAGAGCAAGCTGGGTTTAGACGAGGCTACAGTACAGTTGACCACATTTTCACGCTTTACTCCTTAGTTCAAAAGTATCTTTGTAGAAACTCAAAACTGTATGTTGCCTTTGTCGATTTTAGGAAGGCCTTCGACTCTGTCAACAGAAATATACTATGGGAAATCTTGAGGAAAGCAGGCATTGATGGGAAGTTATATCAAGCACTGAGAGGAATCTGTAGCACTGTCTTGGCTTGTGTACGTGATAGATGCCTATATTCCAAGTATTTCGATTGCCCAAGAGGAGTTAAGCAAGGCTGTGTGCTAACCCCTCTACTCTTTTCATTTTTTATTAATGAACTTGCTGTAGAGTTGTCCAAATGAGGAAGACATGGCATACAGTTAGCTCCACAAGCCGTGGAAGTGTTTATATTACTCTTTGCTGATGACATTATCTTATTATCAGATACTTCGATCGGATTACAAAATCAACTTAATGTGTTAAAAACTGAATTAGACAAACTAAACTTAACAATAAATTTGGATAAAACTAATATTGTGGTTTTTCGTAAAGGAGGATACCTTGCAGCAAACGAAATCTGGTGGTATGGGAATGAAAAGGTGAAGATAACAAACAAGTACAAATATCTAGGTATGATTTTTACTACAAAACTAAGCTTAACGACAGGCTGGTCAGAAATAGCGAGAAAGGCCAGAAAGGGGGTAATCAAAATTCTTCGTACTATGAAAAGACTAAGCTCTATCGATCCTTCGATATTTTGGAAACTGTTTGATACTCAGATAGCGCCCATTTTAACATATGCTGCTGAGGTCTGGGGACTCTGTGAAAACAAGCAAATGGAAAATGTACATACTTTTGCAATCAAGAGATTTCTAAATGACTCTCTTCACTCTTCGAATAAAATGTGCTATGGAGAATCAGGCAGGCTCCCTTTGTTTATTACAAGCTACGTTAAACGTATTAGGTATTGGTTAAAACTAATTCGACTTTCTGAAAAACGTTTATGTAGACAGGCATATGAAATGCTCTTCAGACAAGATGAAACTGGATATTGTAACTGGGTGTCTGACATAAAGAGTGTTCTGATAAAAAAAAGAATGGATTTGGAATAGTTTGGGTTACTCAGATGGTAGGTAATGAAAAGTGTTTCTGTCGGAATTCCGACAACGGCTGATTGATTGTTTTCTACAGAACTGGCATGCTCATATAACAGAGACAGAGAAATATGCTTGGTACAGCTCTTTTAAAGACATATTCCAACCGGAGAAATACCTCAACGAAATAACACATAAATGGCACCGGGATAATCTGGCAAGGTTTAGAACTAGAACTCTAGGATTTTACGCGAACAGGAGATGGTTTGATACAAATCTTTGCGTCCTGTGTCCTTTATGTTCAAACGGTGTAGAAGATGAAGGCCATTTCCTGTTCGACTGTAGGGAAATGAAGCTTTACGTTTGACATCAATCGTTTTTCAGCAGTATGATATGAAAAGATATAACTTTGTTCGGATAATGTCGTCAGCAGATGGAGATACTATTAAATCGCTTGCGAAGTTTATCGCTGAAG
>CM065741.1:48997506-49000006 GCA_033310375.1 Conus canariensis | reverse complement strand
ACAGACTTAATCCATTTAGCTTCATATAATCCACCATCTTATTTAGTTCTCCTTGATAGATCTTTTTGACGAATTTTATATCTCGCTGTGAAGTTTTCTTTTTTAACGTTACATCCATCCACATGCATATATCATCTGCATATTGGACAAGAACAACTTTTTTTGATAATTTGTTTGGCAGATCATGCATTAATAACGAGAAGAGAAGTGGCGCTAATACTGACCCTTGAGGGATTCCCATTGAAAGTGTTCTACTTGTGGAATATGTTTTTCCTATTCTTGTTCTTATTACCCTATCCTTTAGAAAACATCTGACATAGTTGTATATATTTCCTGTCAAGCCAATGTTTTTAAGTTTATTCAATAGCTGAAAATGCCACACTTGGTCGTAAGCCTTATTTATATCGAAAAAGGTAGCAAGAACACATTTTCGTCTAGCAAACTGTTTCTTTATATTTGTTGATAATTTCACTAAAATTTCTGTAGTGGATCGACCTTTCTGGAAACCAGCTTGATTGATTGGTATGATGTTATATTTTTCGCAGTAATGTACAAGTCTATTCAAGACAATTCTTTCTGAAAGTTTACATACATGTGAAGTTAATGCAATGGGTCTATAATTCTTAGGATCCTTTGTAGATTTTCCTTGCTTATGAATTGGAACAATAATCGACTGTTTCCATATTTTTGGCATAACACCATTGCTCCAACACGTACTAAATAATTTATGAAGAAACTCTACAAAATGTTCAGGCAAATTTCTTAACATTTGATTAGATATTGCATCTAAACCAATAGATGATTTTCTTAATGGTATGGATCTAATGGCTTCTTTTACTTCTTGGATAGTTATAGGAGCATTGATATTGTTACTATTGTCTGCTGTAGATTCATCATGTGCTTTACTACCTTCTTCTTTCTCTCTGTATATTTGGTCAGTACTTGTTAGACCTTCAGAGCGGCTTACCTTAGCAAATATGTTTACAAAAGTTTCTGCTTTCTCATCAGCACTAGGAAGACTGTTGTTATCTATTGTTATAGGGTACTGTGTCGATGTTAATCCATTTTTCATAGCTTTCAGTTCCTCCCACACTTTCCCAATATCTTTATGATTTTTAACTTCAGAGTTACAAAATTCATTCCAATGCTGCAGCTTTGCGTCATCTATGACATCTTTACTTTCTTTATCTGCCTTTTTCATTTCTTTATGACTACTTGCCGATCTCTTTTTACAGTAAATCTTGAATCTTTCTTTTTTCTTTTTATTGGCAGTTTCACATTTTGTGTTCCACCATACATTTCCATTATGTTTTTTTGACTTTGTGTTTTTTTATCTTTGGGATCGACTTGTCAGCTGCTGCTAAAATATATTTACAAAATGCAGTGTATTGGTCATCTACGTTTTCATTAGCTGAGAACACTGTCTATGTTGTTAAGATTGGTTTGAAAAAAGACCAATCTGCTTTTTTGTAAATATATTTTGGAATAATATCTTCTGAGATTTCCTGTTCTAATATGTCATTCAACAGTATTATTATTGGAATATGATCTGATCCCAGTGGATTATCTCCTGTTTCCCACATTAAGTTTACTACAAGTGATGGAGATGTAAAGGTTAAATCAATGGCTGAGAGGTTATGGGTGGCTATATCTGGAATGCGAGTAATATTTCCATTATTTAGCAAATATAGCTTAGAATCAGCTATGTTATCTAATAATCTATTACTTGTAACATAAGAGCAGCCATGGTCCCAAAAAGGAGCATGTGCGTTAAAATCTCCTCCAATAACCCATTTGTCTCTTTGGTCTTGGAACCCTTTTAGCCATTCTGTATTCACATCATCAGGTCCTTTTGGAAGGTAAACTGAGGCAATGTTCAATATCAAAGAAGAAGTAAATTTGACCATTGCTGCACAGCATGAAGCGGAAGGGATGTTATTGGATACTGGTGGAGTTCTTTCACAAAAATCCAGGCCTTCACGCACATAGATAGCTGTTTGTATTCGGTCTGCACATTGTTCATAAACTGGGGGGTGATAGAATCCAGGTAAATGTGGTAGATTATCGCTGTTGACATTTAGTGATTGTAATAATAAAACATGAAACTTATTTATTCCAAGATATTGATTCAAGTATGATATATTTTTTGTTATGGAGCGACAATTCCATTGGAGAAGCTTAATAGTTGGTCTCTTTTTTGTTGTCATGATAAAGATGCATATAATAAGTGAAGTGACTGAGAAATTCCCTTCTAACGTATATAAACAGGTAAGGACATGCACGATACCCGTAAGACGTAAAACAAGAATTACGAAACAGAAATGCAAAGTAATAAACTTAAATAGTCTTCAGTAATAAAATTCAAATTGTCACGTTAACAAGTGAGGTGGAGGTATATAACTGGGCTCCACTACATGACTAGATTTCAGTCAATAAAGAGTCTTGAGGGAGATGCTCCCGAACATTTAGAGCATTTCATAGGGGTTCCACCAAGGTCCCC
>CM065741.1:48966727-48969227 GCA_033310375.1 Conus canariensis | reverse complement strand
TAAACAGACACTAACAAGACAGCGCTTTATGGCATACATCAGCCATGATAAATTGAATCAACGTGCCTTTGACAGACTAATGGCGGAGAGGGGGCAGGGGTGGGGGGGGGGGGGGGGGAGGGCGGGACTCAGGGCAGATGATACACAGAGCTCCTGAAATCCAGCAAAGACACGGCCATCAGATGATCCAATGGCATCTAAGTTGTTTTTCTGTGATGAGAGCTCCAGACATCTATACAAGACATCTATGTTTGGTTTGGATTGTGACGTTAGATGTGCTGATAGTATTCTGAGTGACCAATGCTAGAGTTAGAAAAAATGACAGATGACGATATGGTTGCAGCAGATTCTCAGTATTATTTAAATTGCTGAAATCTGTCCATTGGCGCGTTGAAAGTTTAGAGAAGGAGATCAGCAGTAACATGAGAGCCACTTCTGCTTTTCATGGAACTGTCTTTGTTGATGTGGCGTCATATAGTCAGAGTTTTGATGATCACTCAGTGACAGCCCCTGTATTACAAATGCCACAGTGATATTCACTGTACAAGATGACACTATAAGGCCTTGGAATTGAGTGTAATGTGCACTCTACAAAACTCAGTTAAAATTTACTGGCTGTTTATCTTCAGTTAGAAGAGAGTAGCTTAAATTATGGGAAAGACCACACCCTTGTTTTTAAGATCGATGTGGAGCACGCTCTAAACAAGGTTGTTGACCATGATTCTGATGCTCTGCTGCTTGCATCTGCTGCTGAAATTGTCCGCAGAGATAAGTTTCTAACACAACTTTCAATGGAAACTTTTTAGCTAATTGCCAAGAAAATGCTGCACTCTCTGTGTTCAAATCTCTTGTTAGTATGATTTTAGATGGACCTGGAACTTCACTGAAAACAAGGGAATAAACACAAGAATAGACTATGCGGAATCCAAAGCAGACACAAGCAGTACTGACGATGTCTCAACTTTCTAATATTTAAAAGCAGAAAGTCTGCACCAAGAAGTCCTCACAAAGAAACAAGTCGTCACCATTCAAAGGACAAAAGAAACACCAGTTCTGTATATTTCAGGGCTGAAAGTGCACGCCAAAACCAGCCAACAGGGGCTTGTTGACACTTTGAACAATTTAGGACAGTCTGTGTCATATGATGGAGTGTTAAGCACTTCAAATGACATTGTAATCACCATGGGCTTCAAATTTCAGAATGATGATGGTGTTGTTCCCCCACAACTTGAGAATCATGCATTTACTGCGGCTATGTTTGATACCACTGATCACAATCTGAA
Source organism: Conus canariensis (assembly GCA_033310375.1). Taxonomy (NCBI): domain Eukaryota; kingdom Metazoa; phylum Mollusca; class Gastropoda; order Neogastropoda; family Conidae; genus Conus; species Conus canariensis. The sequence goes on along the minus strand of CM065741.1, from coordinate 48,967,944 downwards.
CTCCACACTAGCCCATGACTCCTTTCGTGTAAGCAGCATACCAGTAGTTCAACAAAGATCTGATGCTGAATCGAGCACAGAAGTTCCTTTCATTGAAAATGCTGTTCAAGGGCGAAGGTAACGTTTAGCACTTCCCGCTCCATGGACGCCTGCCTCTCCTGTACAACTGAAAAAGAACTCAATTCGTAGTCCATCCTGTATCTGGGTTCTGTACACCTTTGCAAGTACAGGATCATACCAACATTCTGAACAGTACAATTGGCTAGAAACAGTGAAAACTCACATCTGTTGCTGAGTGGAAGATGATGGAAAACTGTTTCATGGGGAGCATACCATGCCAGTAAATAAAACAGTGATCACCAAAGAGAGGACAACATTGCGCTTCTGCCACTTTTGGTGGACAATGCATACTCTTCATTACTCATTAAGCGTGTGGTGCAAGTGGTGGAAGATGGCACCAATGTATGTCAATCCAAGCGAGTAACAGTTGTAGCACTGGATCAACGACTTCATGTCACAGCCAAAGACATTCTGTGGCCCTTCATGCCCTGCTCTCTGTGTGACCTTAGTTTCATCTGTGGCCCTTCATGCCCTGCTCTCTGTGTGACCTTAGTTTCATCTGTGGCCCTTCATGCCTGCTCTCTGTGTGACCTTAGTGTCCATTTGGTCTCCATGTCTATGCCCTCAGTTGGGTTCTGTTGGCGTCATTCTGGACCCCACCCACCACCCCACCCACCCCCGTCACAGCCACGCCCGGCCGCCGCAGCCCGGCACCGACAATCCACAGGAAGCAGTCAATGTCAAGTCGTCAAGAGACAACCACCGGTGGAGACACTGCACTGCTGCCGAGTCACTTCGGTGGTGTTTCAGTGGTGCCTGTTCTGATCCGACATACGCAGGACACCACCTTCTAGGCCCCGGATGACGACAATGATTGCTTAGTCGGGGAGCCGGCGTGAATGCTCCGAAAACAAGCAAGTTGGAACACCACCGGATGATTGGACAGCAGTGGACGTGTCCTTCATCAGTTGCCCATGATTCATTGGACATTGCTCCCTGTGGATTGCCAGTGCGGGTTTGTGGCGGGACGGGCCAGGCTGTGGCTTATGGACGGGTTGGGGGTGGGGGTGGAGGGTGGGCCGGACTGAGCGGTGTAAGGCCACTGAAGTGGCCCGGAAAACAGAAACAGTGAACCGTGGCGGTAGCGGCTCGGCTGC
>CM065741.1:48939227-48961727 GCA_033310375.1 Conus canariensis | reverse complement strand
AAGACGAAGACGAAGAAGAAGAACAACAACAACAATAACAGCAACAACAATAACAACAACAACATGACGACGACGAAGAAGAAGAATGTATTGTAGACGGAGAGACTGCCAGTGAAACCGGATTTTCCTTCATGGTCTGGCTAGTTGTTGTTGTTGCTTTTTTTTTTTTTTTTTTTTTTTTTGGGGGGGGGTGCATTTAAGATACAAACACATTTCCAAATCACGGCAAATAAAAGGCAAAGCGATCAGTTCATTAACTGAAGGTACAATGCATTCCATCAACACGAGTTGTTGCAGCAATCCCAATCAATTCGTATATACAATAATCTGTGGACAAAAATATTCTAAACTGCTTCCATGTTGGGCAATTACTGGACCGTGGGTAACTTGAGAACAATCTGTGGAAAAACATATTCTAAAGGTTCTCCATGTTGGGCAATTATGGGACTGTGGGTAACTTGAGAACAATATGTGGGAAAAACATTCTAAAGTTTCTCCATGTTGGGCAATTATGGGACTGTGGGTAACTTGAGAACAAATATGTGGGAAAACATTCTAAAGTTTCTTCCATGTTGGGCAATTATGGGACTGTGGGTAACTTGAGAACAATATGTGGGAAAAACATTCTAAAGTTTCTCCATGTTGGGCAATTATGGACTGTGGGTAACTTGTGTATCCCACTGATTGAGAACAATGTGTTAGCAGCAGTGCTGTTCACATGAGTCTTTGAGCTGATGTCGCCTGGGTTCACTGGGCGTTGCTTCATCCCACAGTGGAGTCCTGTGTGTAAGGTAAGGTAAGGTAATCATGTTTATAGCGCAGCCGACCGCAAAGGGCCATATCACCGCGTCGAATTCAACTGACAAGGCATTTAAAAAAACAAAAAAAAAAAAAAACATTTATTCACGCAACCCTTTAAACTATACCTTCTAAAACAACACCGGAAATTTCGTGGAAAATCTTTCTTTGGCCAAATCTTAGATCAGATGAAAAATGTCGTGGTGTTTTGGAGTCAAATACTAATGCGTTGATCGATGGCTTGGCTACATTACAGAGGAAAATCCGCCTGTGTGCACGGATGACAGTCGGTGTAAGCTATTTGAATTCAGCTAGCAGGATTGTTGTTGAAATGATGTCGGGACAGTTAATTAACGAAAATATTCATCGATCAACAACACACACACACACACACACACACACACACACACACACACACACAACACACACACACAGAGGCACGCACACACGCACGCACACACACACACACACACAACACCACACACACACACACACACACACACACACACACACACACACATTCAAACGGACGCACAAGCACACACGTAGTGGCACCTGGGTGTGACAGACAGACAGACAGACAGACAGACAGACAGACAGACAGACAGAGGGTTGGAAGGGATGCGAGGTGAAGAAGGGCAGGGAGAGGGGGATAGGGGGGTGGGGGTGGGGGAGGGAATGAGAGGTTCGTGGTATGGGAAGGGGGGTGGGGGATGGGGAGGGTGGACAAAAAGATGGAAGGACAGACAGGAGGGGGGGGGGGGGAGATGCACCACAATGACATTCTCTCCTGAACACAAGGGCTTACCATGTTGGTCGTTCCTGTCTTTTCTGTAGGGGTTACTGTAGGCGGGCTAGTCGGGTTTTTTTTATTCCGTTTCTTCTTAACGACCCCTTTCTTCTGTTGTTGTTGTTGTTGTTTCTTGTCTTTCTCCTCATCGTCCCAATTGTCCTGTTGATTAGACATCAGAAAGGGAAACGATTCATTGTCGAAGAAAACAGATATCACAGAGATGATGATCTAACAAACAGGTATTACAGATGTTATACCGAATCACCGCCTTGGCTTAAGGCTGTGTCAGACCAAGTGACCTAGGCTAGAACACCAAGGCAACATCAAAATGGTGTTATTGCTCTGCATAGTTATGCGAGGATTGTCTTCAGTCGTGACAAGCTCCTAACATCACATTATCAGTCTCCAAAATCCCTCGAAGTCGGAGTGTGGCTGCCCACGTGGCGGGGTAATCAAAAACGGTCACACACGTCATGTTCTCATCCCCAGCTGATGCATTTGTACCATAGTGTTCAAGTACTTCGGCTGTTTGGATGATCCCTGGAGTCTTTTAGCCAGGGTATGACGACAACAACATACCGAATCACTTGTCTTAACAGATATCGGAAATGCTATGATTGTCTTGTGAGCAAATACCAGAGAGATACAAATCTTTTGTCGCCGCAAACAGACACCAGCAACTATAACTGCCTACATAACTGCCTCAAACAGACACCAGCAATACTATAACTGTCTTGGCAAACAGGACACCACAGCAATACTATAACTGTCTTAGCAAAAAGACGTCAGTGACGTCATGATCTGTGGTCATAGCAGACAGACAACAGAGGTGTTATGATCCTGATAAACAGTCATGGCGGAGTTGTTGTTTTTTAATCAGCGATGTTATAATCAATGATGTCATCATCAGTTTCCTGGTAAACACACAAGTTTTTTCATCATAAGCTTTTTAATCATTTGTTTTAGTAATCAGACAACAGAATATAGCAATCACGGAATACTTGGTGTGGTTGTGTGTGTGTGTGTGTGTGTGTGGTGTGTGAGTGTGTGTGGGTTGTGTGTGTGTGTGTGTGTGTGTGTGTGTGTGTGTGTGTGTTTTCTTTTTTTTGTACAAATGGTAATCAGGAAGGCGTTTTAAAACAAAACGACATTAACTGCGATTTACAATTTCCATTTCTTGTTTCCTTTCCACAATGAAGACATGCTTGACAAAAAGATGACAAAAAGAGAAGTTATATCATAATGGGAGACTTTGACTTAGCGCCGGATCCATTGCCAGATAATCATATTTTATGAAAATATTATTACCCGAAAGCAAGACAAACAGTAAACAACATGATCAACGACCTGGACATAATGATATCTGGAGGATTCCACCAATTCTAAACACATGATCAACGACCTGACATTAATGATACTGGAGGGATTCCAACCAATTCTAAACAACATGATCAACGACCTGGACATTAATGATATCTGAGGATTCCAACCATTAACAACATGATAACGACTGGCATAATGATTGGGTTCCAACCAATTCTCTAAACACAAACCAGGATTATCAACGACCCTGGACATTAATGATATCTGGAGGGATTCCAACCAATTCTAAACAACATGATCAACGACCTGGACATTAATGATATCTGGAGGGATTCCAACCAATTCCGTTCTAGATACACACAGAGAAGGAGTAATTCTCTTCTGCAATCAAGACCCCAATCTTTCTTAATTCAGATCTGTTGAAAATGCAGATACTTGATGTGGTGATAGGACTGAGACCAGTCTATGATTTTGTAAAGCTTATGGCTTAGTGAAAGAATCAAAATCAATTCTTTTCGGAGATTTACCTTGTCATTATCGAAAACGAAGGCTCGTCTTGACAACATCAATAAAGAAATCAAGAATGCCAATCTTGAGTATGCAGTAATCCCATATGCAAGAGAAGCAGTCAACATCATTCCTCTAAGCAAGTTACAGTTTACAATTCCTGATGCTCCGGTTTCTTATTGATGAAAATAAAATCAAAACTGTTTCCAACGCAACCATGAACAAGAAGAAAACCAAAAAACATACAAATGAAATACTACAGCTCGAAAGAAAACGAAGAAAAACTTGGTTTTTTTTAAGTCAAAATCATAGATTCAAGAAAGGAAAGAGTTGAAAAATTACGCGAGAAAAAAAGCTAAGAATGGGAACGAACTTTTTAACTTGAAAATTATGCGAGGAGGAAAAATAGAAGGGGGTACTTTTAAGGTAGAGAGCACGGTGGATAACTGGAGGGGAAAATGTGATCTATGACCAGATTAATTGACAATCATCGGTAATGTTCTAAATGATTAGAAAATGAATTTCTTCAAGAGGTCCGAGGCTTTTATGAATCCTTGATGGCAAATCTGAAGATAATGACTGTGATGTACATGAGCTTGTTGAAAATGATCCACATTTAGGTCTTCATAAAGCAAATAATTTCAGATGGGATATCCACAGGAAGAAGCACAAATAGCAATAAGAACCTGAAGAATAACAAATGGTTTTACAGCAAGAGTTTTGCAAGTGCGGGCGCGCGCAGCACGCGCGCGCGCGCGCGCTGTGTGTGTGTGTGTGTGTGTGTGTGGTGTGTGGGTGTTGTGTGGTGTTATAATAAAATATTTTCGTTGTCAGAGCTTTACATGCCGGATTTCAAAATCTTGTGTTCAAAGACAATAAGTGATTGGATGGATTCCAAAATGAGATAATCAAGGTATCTCGCAAATGCCAGGCGGGCCAGTTTCATTGTTAAATGTTGTACGTATGAGGCAGGGTCTTGTGACATCCAACCATCTAAAACTCTCATTTACGAGGATCAACCGAGTCTTATTGAAAACTGATACATACAAGACGATGTAAGATTCGTTTACGATACAATGACTTACTTAAAACAACACAACAGGGCTTTTTACTTTTTTTTAACTGACTCCGAAGAAAGCATTCAATTTAGTCAGCTAGGATTCTATGTTTAAAAGTTTGAAAGCAGTTGGTTTTCAATAAGCGTCTGCAAATGGAGGGAAAAGTTTTATAAGAACATTAGATCATGTGTCCTTGTTAATGGTTAAGTTTCCAGTTGGTTTAAGATAGATTGAAGATATAGGGAAGGTGATCCACTATCTCAATACGTATTTATCTTATGTATTGAAATAATGGAGTTGATGACTCGTGAAAATGTAGACAAACGTTAAATAATGATGGTCGAACATAACATTTACCAATACGCAGATGATACAGAATCTCTTTTAGCAGTCGGCAAAAAAAAAAAAGAAATCATTTGCGGCACATAGAAACCTAGCGGTAATGACTGGTCAAAACTCAGGTTTGTGAATGGATCGAGGTAAAACTAATGCTGTTGGTTGGGGACCCCCAAAACCCCGCAGGGTGCTGCAAACACAATTTAGGTTAGGAATGGAACCCCCAAAGGTTACGTGTATAAGATTTTGTTTTAGCAATGACTTACAAAACTGCAGACACAAGACATTTGCTCAGTGTTTGAGCGAGAAGACAAATAAGTCCTTTGTTAGGGTGACGATTTTAAAACTGTAGACATGAGACATCTGCTCTGTGTTTGGGGAGAAGACAATTAAGTATTTAAGGTAGGGTGGTGATTTTAAAACTGCAGACACCAGACATTTGCTCAGTCTCTCTCTCTCTCTCTCTCTCTCCTCTCCTCTCTCTCCCTCTCTCTCTCTCTCATCTCTCTCTCTCTCCTCTCTCTCTCTGTGCGCCAGGTATTTTAACCTGTCTTCTACGAAATGTAAACTTAAGTTATAAGTATGACTCATGTCTAATTCAAACAAGCTTTTCCTATTTTTTGTCATTCGTTTACTAAGTCGGGTACCTTGATGTGTATGGTATCGTGAATAAAATTTTCAGTTTAAAAAAAAGACTTTGCTGCGGCTATAGTCGATTTATTTACCATCCTCACCGCCTAGTCATAAAAGGACCTTTGCAGCTTTGAAATGATTGTTGCTGACGTCCTTCTGAACCTAATCGGAGTTGAAATGAATGAGCCTAGATGACACATCAATTGTCAAATTTCATTGTTCTGAAACAATACTTTTAACACATCTGAAATACATCGTGGGTAGGGAGGGCACAGAGAGAGAGAGAGAGAGAGAGAGAGAGAGAGGAGAGAGAGAGAGAGAGAGAGGAGAGAGAGAGAGAGGAAGAGAGAGAGAGAAGAGAGAGAGTAAGAGAGACAGGTGAAAGGAAAGGAGGGAGGGAGGGTGGGATAGACAGACAGACTTACAGAGAGAGAGACAGAGACAGATAGACAGACACAGACAGACAGACAGACATCAGACAGACATGGAACTGAACACGGTCACTGCTTTACATGACAGAGAGTGGAGAGAGAAATTAACATGGTTACTCCTTTACATGACAGAGAGTGGAGAGAGAAATTAACATGGTTACTCCTTTACATGACAGAGAGTGGAGAGAGAAATTAACATGGTTACTCCTTTACATGACAGAGAGTGGAGAGAGAAATGAACGCGGTCACTACTTTTCCGTCGCGATTACTGCAAGCGTTTGCCGTTTCTACCTGGGGACCGGAATAGCTCAGTGGTAGAGCGCCGGACTCGTAATCTTGGTGATCCTGGGATTGCGGGTTCGAATCTCCGCCGGGCCGTTTCGGTACAGGGGGATTTTTCCCTCGGAGTTAACATCGGTTCTGACTCCATTTCCCGTACAGTCCTTCGAATGAGACTATAAACCGAGGTTCGGTGTGTGAACGCGTGCATAACATCTTCCACACGCATGAAATCCATCACCAACTTTCGAAGAGAAGGCCAGTTTGGCCGTTGGTATGAATGACACGCTACACATAGCATGCACCCTGCGTGAGAAACGGAAAGAATGAAGGAAGTAAGGAAATTGAGTGAACGATATTGAATGATACTGACTGGATGACACGAGGAAACAACTGAATGAAGCGCCAGCTGGCAGCTCTTCAATCGGCACTACCCAGGTAGGCAGCCCGTTGTGTAAATGCGTGTGGATTGTAAAGCGCTTAGAGCTTGGTCTCTAGCCGAGGATAGGCGCTATATAAGTATTCATAATAATAATAATACAACTGCCACATGGAAGAGAGGACAAATGAACACAGTCGTTTTTCTAACGGTGAAACTTCCACCAGTCGCCATTCATTAGCCAGACTACAACATGTCAGAGAGTAGACAGGGGAAAAAAAGAACATGGTCAACAATAATTTTCCAATGGGACAATGCTCAACATCTACATCGCCGTGACTCCAACATGACAGAAAGTGCAGAGAAGGAAGGAACACCATCAGTACCATTCCAGGGGGCGGTGGGGAGGGGGGTGGGGGACTCTCAGCATTTAACCGTCACTGTGACCACAACATTGACAGACAGAAGGAAGAAAACATGAGGACTCACTTTGACATTGGCATCTTCATCTTCTCCCTCCCACCTGTCGTTCACACAGGTGACGTGACTGGGCTCGAAGTTCTCGGCATCTGAATGTGGGCACAATAGTATCATAGCATATCACCCGAAAATTTACATGAGTCCGAGATTTATTGTAAAGGAATTATAATCCTTTATCTCGTGTAAATTAGCCACACACACACACACACACACACACACACACACACACACACACACACACACACACAGATTTGAATGCTCTAACGTATCCCCTCCCCTCCTTCCCCTCCTCCCAACTCTCCAGTTGTATTTCATAATCTCAATATCCAGGAATGAGGGGAGAGAGAGAGAGAGAGAGACAGAGAGAGAGAGAGAGAGAGAGAGAGGAGAGAGAGAGAGAGAGAGATTTTGTTCAGTAATAGGCCATTGTCCCTACTGAAGGGGGTGCAACACAAAAATCGTTCCAAAAGAAATGTAATACAATATAACTGATCAAAATTGATACATTAAGTAACAAACACAGAACGTAGTTTAAACGCTTTATATAGATAAATGGACAGATTTTTAATTGTTCTTTCATTAGGCTATTTGACGCTAAAAGTAAACCAAGACGAAAAAGACTCGGATATTTATAGTACTTTAGATGTATATACCTTACTCTTAAATCCTGTAGAACGGGACAGCACAAACAAAATGCACCTCATCTTCTGTCGCTTGTTTATACAATGGACAAATTAAATCAACAGGTGCGTGTTGTTTGTACCGAAACTTAGGAACAGCGATTTCTAAAATGGCAAGTCGAAATTTGAGAGAGAGAGAGAGAGAGAGAGAGAGAGAGAGAGAGAGAGAGAGAGAGAGAGAGAGAGAGAGAGAGATTTGTTTGCTATAATGTACACCCTCCTTTCTCTCTATTTCTCTCTCTTTCTCTATGTCTTTCCATTTTTCTGTCTTTCTCGCTCCCCTTTTGCCTCCCTTTTCCTGTTTGCCTCTCTCTCTCTCTCTCTCTCTCTCTCTCTCTTCTCTCTCTTCTCTCTCCTCCTCCTCTTCCCCCCCTCCTCCCCACCTTCACCCTCTTCCTCGCTCTCTCACTAAAGAATTAGACGATCGGTTCGATAGTGAACGTGAGGTAAAGATGTGCGCAAGTGATGGAAACCATGTCAAAGGGCTGAATCCAAAGACTTGAAAGAAGAACATAAAGTAGCCTGTGTTACAGAAAGGAAACGGTGTACTACGACGGAAAGGGAGAATCAAGATTAACCCGATGAAAAGGCACTGGACAACTGACAGTGTCAGTGAAGGATCCAAATCAGTCTGGTCGATGAACACAAATCAAGTCATTTACAACGTAAATAAGCTTCTAACAATAGCATCAACACTTTGTAAACAATCTGTGTTGTATTATTTTGAAGACATTTTTTTTTTCAGCTTGAATATATTTATCATCGAAAAATGATTCAGCAAGTTATTCAGCAAAATGTGGGTATTATGCATTTGCAATGAAATACATAGTGAGAGATTACAAAGACTGCCATCATTGATCATGATACACGTCTCTTGAGTCGTCGACTTGGCCGTTTTTTACTGGATACAATATGTGCAGTTGATCGTGAAACACATATTAACTGAAGTGAAGGCCATTAAATGTAATATTCTACATGACAAACATTAAATTACCCATCATTCTGTTAGAATGCATTTTCTATTGAGTTTGGTCATGTGTTATTTGTCATCAAGTAGGAGTAGTAATATACGAAACAAGTACAATCTTTCAGACTTAGTTTCCGAGTAAAAGAACGTTCTTACTGACAAATCTTATTACGTTTAGTACATACGTTAAGAAAAAAACATTCTTTGAGACAGAAACTTTCCGATCTACATACCGTATTTTTTTTCTTAGAGACACAAACTTTCCGATCTACATACAGTATTTTTTTTTTTTAGAGACAAACTTTCCGATCTACATACGGTAATTTTTTTTTTCTTAGAGACACAAACTTTCCGATCTACATACGGTAATTTTTTTTTTTCTTAGAGCCAGAAACTTTCCGATCTGTCTTTCTCTCCCACATTTCGCACAAAATTCAAAATGATGTAAAATCCAGTGTATGACAAAACAATAATATACTCAAGCGGAAAAAAATAACCACACACACACACACAGGCACACACGCACACACACACACACTCACATTCACTCTCTGTCTCTCTCTCTCTCTCTCTCTCACTCTCACGCACACACACACACACACACACACACACACACACACACACACACACACACACACATGTGCGCGCGCACGCACGCACGCACTCACACACACACTCACATTCACACTCTCTCTCTCTCTCTCTCACTCTCTCTCTCTCTCTCTCTCTCTCTCTGTCTCTCACACACACACACACACACACACACACACACACTCACACACACACTCACACTCTCTCTCTTTCACACACACACACACACACACACACACACACACACACACACACACACACACACACTCCCATACAGATCAGTCGCATGAATGAAAAGAACACACTCACCCCATGAATCCATGTTTGACGAAAGCTTGCGAAACACTGTAAAATCCAAAGTGAAACCTTGTGAAACACTGTAAAATCCAAAGTGAAACCTTGTGAAACACTGTAAAATCCAAAGACACGATGTGCAGAACACGTTAGACCAGAAACCAGCAGCCTCAATGTCACTCTTTTGTTGGAATTCTATCTGTGTCTTCCCTTGCCGCTTACTCCAACTTTGCCACGAAGTTGATTTTATTCTCCTTCTCTTCTGTTTTTTCCTTATATAGCTGAACAAGTCTCGTGGACACACGAGATACCGTGACGTACGAGGTCACGTGACACAAAGTCATTGACTGCCTCGAGGCTCGTAGTCCCTAAGTGTTGTCATCTGGTCAAGTGTTGACACTACAGATAAAAGCCACCCGGTTTCAGTCAGTGAACAATTGGGGTTGCTGATAGGGGGCCCGAAGGGAAGTGCCCGCCACCTATCAGAATTGGGGGCCGGGGGGGTATGATAGGTCAGAGATACAGGAGGGACACCACAATGACATTCTCTCCTGAACACAAGGGCTTACCATGTTGGTCGTTCCTGTCTTTTCTGTAGGGGTTACTGTAGGCGGGCTAGTCGGGTTTTTTTTATTCCGTTTCTTCTTCTTCTTCTTCCTCGTTCGCCATCCCGTTAGATGAGCAGCCCGGTGTCCTCGATGAAGGCTGCCGTCCGTCGCAGCTCCTCCAGGGTGCCATACAGCTTGGCTTCCACTGCTGTCGGTGTTGGCCAGTACTTTCTCCTGGATGCTGCATACGTCGTACAGACTTGAAGGATGTGGTCAGTTGTCATTGGTCCCTCACTACAAGGGCACTCTCCACTCTGTCCAATGCCAAATTTTGTGTGCATGTGGTGGAGCAGGCGATTGTGTCCAGTCCTCAGGCGGAAGATCTTGACCTGTTCCCGTCGTCCCAGCAAATGGTATGTGTCTTCTGGGTTGTATTTGGGATGCAGGAGGCGCCATTTTATTCCTTGTTGTGCCTTGATGATTGTCTTAATTTCATCGTATGACACCAGGTTGTTGGCCTGCTCCTTCTGTGCACCATCTTTTGCCAGAATGTCCGCTTTTTTCGTTGCCTCTGATGCCACAGTGTGCTGGTACCCATTGTATCACCACTTTCTCCACTCTGGCACTCAGGGCAACAAGGGCTGAAGTGATATGGTTCTGTTCTTTGCAGCGGGAGTTCTTGAGGGCTTGGAGCACGGAGAGAGCGTCAGAGAAACCACCACCTGCCCTGTTGTTCTTTTGGAGTTCTGCAAGACTGTTGTGGCTGCCTCACAGAGGGCTTCTCGCTCAGCTCGGAAGTTGGTGGAGTATTTTCCTGTTGGAATTGCAATTTCTTCATCTCCGTCTTTGTATCGAAGGAAGATTCCAGCTCCACCATCCCTCGTTGCCTCTGTGGCGGAGCCATCTGTGAAGACATGGGTCCAGTCTTCCTGGGGATATTGGTTGCAGATGTACTCCATGGCCAGGGCCTTCCTTTGGGTGTCTGACTGTATTCCTCTCTTCTCCACTCCGGGAATGCTGGTGACGACTGTTGGGAACACCTGCCTCTTCCAAGATGGGTGGGTGACATTTGCCGGGATAGGCTTTGCTTCGTGTTCCATCAAGACTGGGCTTTGTCTTTCAAGGCGTCTTGACTGGCAGATGAAGCTGCCTCTTTTCAACCGGCTCTTGGTGGGTCTGCTCATTCTGTTGTTCATTGGATGGTTTTCAAGGCGTTTGAATTTTGCTGCTTGGATGAGGATCTTTGTGTCCCTTCTGTCCTCTAATGACTGTAGCCCAGTGGTCTCTTCCATCTTCAGGATTGGGGTGGATCTCATGGCGCCAATTATGACACGCTGAGCTTGGTTCTGTATCTTATTGAGGTGGTTGAGGTTAGACTTTGCAGCTGATGCCCATGCTGACGTCCCGTACTCAACTACAGGTCGGACTCTCCCTGTATAGAGTCTCTTCAGGATACGTTCGTCAGCCCCCCAGTTCGTCCCCGCAAGTTTCCTCATGATCACCAGTCTCAACTTGGCCTTGCTACAGCATCTGGTGATCTGCTGTTTCCAAGTGAGCCTGCGATCAAAGGTCACTCCCAGGTAGGTAGGTGTGGGTTCCTCTGCAAGCCTTTGGTTGTTCAGTGTCAGCTTCGCCTCTTGCTTCTTGCTGGATAGGCTGAAGACTGTGTAGGTTGTTTTGCTTGAGTTGACAGAGACAAGCCATTCCTTGGTCCAGTCGCTGATCTTGTTGAGCGCAGTCTGGAGGCGTACCTGTGCTGTGGTGGTGTACTCTTCAGAGCACCAAAGCACCAGGTCATCTGCGTAGATCGCTCCTCTGACCCCTTTTGGCAGTTCTCTGACGATGTCATCCATGAAGATGAGGAACAACGTTGGCGAAAGGACTCCTCCTTGTGGTACTCCCTGTCTCAGCACCTTCTTCTTGCTTTTCTGGCCCTGAATCTTGACTCGGGCTTGGCGATTGTGTAGGTACTGGCTGATCCAGGTGTACATCCCCCCAGACACACCACATCGCCGTAGTTTGAGCCTAAGTCCGTCCTTCCAGACTTTGTCGAACGCCTTCTCCATGTCAATCCAGACAGCAAGCGTGTTCTTCTTTTCTTGGAAAGCGTCCTCAATGCTTTGCGTGATGAATGTGATCTGGTCTTCTGTTGATCTGTGTTGGCGGAAGCCTGCCTGTTCAGGGCTCAGCAGCTGATGCTCCTCAAGGTGCCAGACAAGCCTTGTGTTGACAAGTCTCTCCATCAGCTTCCCTAAGCAGCTTGTAAGGCTGATGGGTCTGTAGCTGTCAGCCTTCGACTTGTCCTTTCCCTTTTTGTGAATGGGGATCATGTCTGCTTCCCTCCAACACTGTGGTACTGATCCTGTCTTCCAGCTGGAGTTAAAGATTTTTAGAAGGACTGCCTTGCTCTTCATCCCAAGATGCAGAATCATTTCATTTGTGATTCCGTCTGGTCCAGGTGACTTCTTCAGGTTGAGGCTCTGCAACGCTTCCTCCAGCTCTTTCTCTGTGACAAGCTCCTAGCATCACATTATCAGTCTCAAAAATCCCTCGAAGTCGGAGTGTGGCTGCCCACGTGGCGGGGTAATCAAAAACGGTCACACACGTAATGTTCTCATCCCCAGCTGATGCATTTGTACCATAGTGTTCAAGTACTTCGACTGTTCGGATGATCCCTGGAGTCTTTTAGCCAGGGTACGACAACAACAGCATACAGAATCACTTGTCTTAACAGATATCAGAAATGCTATGATTAATGGACTTAGTTAGCAAATACCAGAGAGACTGAAATCTTTTGTCGCCGCAAACCGACACCAACAATACTATAACTGTCTTAGCAGACACCAGCAATACTATAACTGTCTTGGCAAACAGAGACCAGCAATACTATAACTGTCTCAGCAAACAGACGCCAGCAATACTATAACTGTCTTAGCAAACAGACGTCAGTGACGTCATAATCTGTTGTCATAGCAGACAAACAACAGAGGTGTTATGATCCTGATAAACAGTCATGGCGGAGTTTTTTTTTTTAATCAGCGATGTTATAATCAATGATGTCATCATCAGTTTCCTGGTAAACACACAAGTTTTTTTCATCATTAGCTTTTAATCAGTTGTTTTAGTAATCAGACAACAGAATATAGCAATCACGGAAATCACGTATATATGTGTGTGTGTGTGGTGTGGGGGGGGGGGGGGGGGGGGGGGGGGGTTGTACAAATGGTAATCAGGAAGGCGTTTTAAAAACAAAACGACATTAACTGCGATTTACAATTTCCATTTCTTGTTTCCTTTCCACAATGAAGACATGCTTGACAAAAGATGACAAAAAGAGAAGTTATATCATAATGGGAGACTTTGACTTAGCGCCGGATCCATTGCCAGATAATCATATTTTAAGAAAATATTATTATCCCGAAAGCAAGACAAACAGTAAACATGATCAACGACCTGGACATTAATGATATCTGCAGGGATTCCAACCAATTCTAAACAACATGATCAACGACCTGGACATTAATGATATCTGGAGGGATTCCAACCAATTCTAAACAACATGATCAACGACCTGGACATTAATGATATCTGGAGGGATTCCAACCAATTCTAAACAACATGATCAACGACCTGGACATTAATGATATCTGGAGGATTCCAACCAATTCTAAACAATATGATCAACGACTGGACATTAATGATATCTGGAGGGATTCCAACCAATTCTAAACAACATGATCAACGACCTGGACATTAATGATATCTGCAGGGATTCCAACCAATTCTAAACAACATGATCAACGACCTGGACATTAATGATATCTGGAGGGATTCCAACCAATTCTAAACAACATGATCAACGACCTGGACATTAATGATATCTGCAGGGATTCCAACCAATTCCGTTCTAGATACACACAGAGAAGGAGTAATTCTCTTCTGCAATCAAGACCCCAGATCTTTCTTAATTCAGATCTGTTGAAAATGCAGATACTTGATGTGGTGATAGGACTGAGACCAGTCTATGATTTTGTAAAGCTTATGGCTTAGTGAAAGAATCAAAATCAATTCTATTCGGAGATTTACCTTGTCATTATCGAAAACCAAGGCTCGTCTTGACAACATCAATAATGAAATCAAGAATGCCAGTCTTGTGTCTGCAGTAGTCCCATATGCAAGAGAAGCAGTCAACATCATTCCTCTAACCAAGTTACAGTTTACAATTCCTGATGCTCCGGATTTCTTACTGATGAAAATAAAATCAAAACTGTTTCCAACGCAACCATGACCAAGACGAAAACTACCAAAGAACATACAAATAAAACACTACAGCTCGAAAAGAAAGCGAAGAAAACGTTTTTTTAAGTCAAAATCATACATTCAGGAAATGAAAGAGTTGAAAAATTATGCGAGAAAAAAGCTAAGAAGGGGAACGAACTTTTTAACTTGAAAATTATGCGAGGAGCAAAATAGAAGGGGGTGACTTTTAAGGTAGAGAGCACGGTGGATAACTGAAGGGAAAATGTGATCTATGACCAGATTAATTGACAATCAGGTAATGTTCTAAATGATTAGAAAATGAATTTCTTCAAGAGGTCCGAGGCTTTTATGAATCCTTGATGGCAAATCTGAAGATAATGACTGTGATGTACATGAGCTTGTTGAAAATGATCCACATTTAGGTCTTCATAAAGCAAATATTTAGATGGGATATCACACAGGAAGAAGCACAAATAGCAATAAGAACCTGAAGAATAACAAATGGTTTTACAGCAGAGTTTTGCAAGTGTGCGCACGCGCGCCGCGCCGCGCGCGTGTGTGTGTGTGTGTGTGTGTGTGTGGTGTGTGTGTGTGTGTGTGTGTTTATAATAAAATATTTTCGTTGTCAGAGCTTTACATAGGCGCTATATAAGTATTC
Organism: Conus canariensis; assembly: GCA_033310375.1. Lineage (NCBI taxonomy): Eukaryota > Metazoa > Mollusca > Gastropoda > Neogastropoda > Conidae > Conus > Conus canariensis. The sequence continues at coordinate 48,946,712 of CM065741.1, read as the reverse complement.
ATAATAATAATAATACAACTGCCACATGGTAGAGAGGAGAAATGAACAAAGTCGTTTTTCTAACGGTGAAACTTCCACCAGTCGCCATTCATTAGCCAGACTACAACATGTCAGAGAGTAGACAGGGGAACAAAAGAACATGGTCAACAATAATTTTCCAATGGGACAATGCTCAACATCTACATCGCCGTGACTCCAACATGACAGAAAGTGCAGAGAAGGAAGGAACACCATCAGTACCATTCCAGGGGGCGGTGGGGAGGGGGGTGGGACTCTCATGCATTTAACCGTCACTGTGACCACAACATTGACAGTCAGAAGGAAGAAAACATGAGGACTCACTTTGACATTGGCTCTTCATCTTCGTCTTCCCCTCCCACTGTCGTTCACACAGGTGACGTGACGACTCACTTTGACATTGACATCTTCATCTTCTCCCTCCCACCTGTCGTTCACACAGGTGACGTGAATGGGCTCGAAGTTCTCGGCATCTGAATGTGGGCACAATAGTATCATAGCATATCACCCGAAATTTTACATGAGTCCGAGATTTATTGTAAAGGAATTATAATCCTTTATCTCGTGTAAATTAACCACACACACACACACACACACACACACACACACACACACACACACACACCACGATTTGAATGCTCTAACGTATCCCTCCCCTCCTTTCCCTCCTCCCAACTCTCCAGTTGTATTTCATAATCTCAATATCCAGGAAAGAGAGAGAGAGAGAGAGAGAGAGAGAGAGAGAGAGAGAGAGAGAGAGAGGAGAGAGAGAGAGGATTTTGTTCAGTAATAGGCCATTGCCCCTACTGAAGGGGGTGCAACACAAAAATCGTTCCAAAAGAAATGTAATACAATATAACTGATCAAAATTGATACATTAAGTAACAAACACAGAACGTAGTTTAAACGCTTTATATAGATAAATGGGCAGATTTTTAATTGTTCTTTCATTAGGCTATTTGACGTAAAAGTAAACCAAGACGAAAAAGACTCAGATATTTATAGTACTTTAGATGTATATACCTTACTCTTAAATCCTGTAGAACGGGACAGCACAAACAAAATGCACCTCATCTTCTGTCGCTTGTTTATACAATGGACAAATTAAATCAACAGGTGCGTGTTGTTTGTACCGAAACTTAGGGACAGCGATTTCTGAAATGGCAAGTCGAAATTTGAGAGGAGAGAGAGAGAGAGAGAGAGAGAGAGAGAGAGAGAGAGAGAGAGAGAGAGAGAGAGAGATTTGTTTGCTATAATGTACACCCTCCTTTCTCTCTATTTCTCTCTCTTTCTCTATGTCTTTCCATTTTTCTGTCTTTCTCGCTCCCCCTTTTGCCTCCCTTTTCCTGTTTGCCTCTCTCTCTCTCTCTCTCTCTCTCTCTCTCTCTCTCTCTCTCTCCCCTCTCCTCTCCTCCTTCCCCCTCCTCCCCACCTTCACCCTCTTCCTCCTCTCTCACTAAAGAATTCGACGATCGGTTCGATAGTGAACGTGAGGTAAAGATGTGCGCAAGTGATGGAAACCATGTCAAAGGGCTGAATCCAAAGACTTGAAAGAAGAACATAAAGTAGCCTGTGTTACAGAAAGGAAACGGTGTACTACGACGGAAAGGGAGGAATCAAGATTAACCCGATGAAAAGGCACTGGACAACTGACAGTGTCAGTGAAGGATCCAAATCAGTCTGGTCGATGAACACAAATCAAGTCATTTACAACGTAAATAAGCTTCTAACAATAGCATCAACACTTTGTAAACAATCTGTGTTGTATTATTTTGAAGACATTTTTTTTCAGCTTGAATATATTTATCATCGAAAAATGATTCAGCAAGTTATTCAGCAAAATTTTGGGTAATACGCATTTGCAATGAAATACATAGTGAGAGATTTACAAAGACTGCTATCATTGATCATGATACACGTCTCTTGAGTCGTCGACTTGGCCGTTTTTTACTGGATACAATATGTGCAGTTGATCGTGAAACACATATTAACTGAAGTGAAGGCCATTAAATGTAATATTCTACATGACAAACATTAAATTACCCATCATTCTGTTAGAATGCATTTTCTATTGAGTTTGGTCATGTGTTATTTGTCATCAAGTAGGAGTAGTAATATGCGAAACAAGTACAATCTTTCAGACTTAGTTTCCGAGTAAAGAACGTTCTTACTGACAAATCTTATTACGTTTAGTACATACGTTAAGAAAAAAGCATTCTTTGAGACAGAAACTTTCCGATCTACATACGGTATTTTTTTTCTTAGAGACACAAACTTTCGTCATTACTACATACTTTTTTTTTTTTTAGAGACAAACTTTCCGATCTACACACGGTAATTTTTTTTTTCTTAGAGACACAAACTTTCCGATCTACATACGGTAATTTTTTTTTTCTTAGAGCCAGAAACTTTCCGATCTGCCTTTCTCTCCCACATTTCGCACAAAATTCAAAATGATGTAAAATCCAGTGTATGACAAAACAATAATATACTCAAGCGGAAAAAAATAACCACACACACACACACACACACACACACACACACACACACAGGCACACACGCACACACACACACTCACATTCACTTCTCTCTCTCTCTCTCTCCTCTCTCACTCTCTCACACACACACACACACACACACACACACACAACAACATGTGCGCGCACGCAGCACGCACTCCACATCACACACATCACACTCTCCCATCTCTCACACTCTCTCTCTCTCTTCTCTCTCTCTCACACACACACACACACACACACACACACACACTCACACACACACTCACACTCTCTCTCTTTCACACACACACACACACACACACCACACACACACACACACACACACACACACACACACTCCCATACAGATCAGTCGCATGAATGAAAAGAACACACTCACCCCATGAATCCATGTTTGACGAAAGCTTGCGAAACACTGTAAAATCCAAAGTGAAACCTTGTGAAACACTGTAAAATCCAAAGTGAAACCTTGTGAAACACTGTAAAATCCAAAGACACGATGTGCAGAACACGTTAGACCAGAAACCAGCAGCCTCAATTTCACTCTTTTGTTGGAATTCTAACTGTGCCTTCACTTGCCCTTACTCCAACTTTGCCACAAGTTGATTTTATTCTCCTTCTCTTCTGTTTTTTCCTTATATAGCTGAACAAGTCTCGTGGACACACGAGATACCGTGACGTACGAGGTCACGTGACACAAAGTCATTGACTGCCTCGAGGCTCGTAGTCCCTAAGTGTTGTCATCTGGTCAAGTGTTGACACTACAGATAAAAGCCACCCGGTTTCAGTCAGTAAACAACTGGGGTTGCTGATAGGGGGCCCAAGGGAAGTGCCCGCCACCTATCAGAATTGGGGGCCGGGGGGGGGGGGGGAGGGTAATTTCACGGTTCGAAACACAGTGAAACAATCCTCTTAGTGACACGCCGGCCACCTGCTGTGAAGATAACGCTTAGGCAAGATGACAATCTTGAAACACCCCAGTGATTAGTAAGATGTACTAAGTGGCTCGTGAAATGTCAAAGCCTTTGAATTGCAACAAACTACCTGCCCTTCACACACAATACCCCTCCCGCCCCCCCCCTCCTCCTCCCCCCCCCCCCCACCCCCCCTCCCTCGACCCCACAGCCGCCTCCTCTGCCCCTTTCCCAGCCATGCCTGAGAACTACCAATGCCTGGTGACCTGATGACACGAACGGACAATGGGTGGGTGGTGGTGGTGGTGGTGAGTTCTTGTCAGTCATGCATGGCAATGGTTTAGAAGCATTTTCAAAAAAGAAAGAAAGAAAGGAAGGCCCTCTCACACGAGATAACGATCATTCCGAAAAATGAAGGAAGGAGATTACAAAAAAAAAAAGAGAGAAGAGAGAGAGAGAGAGAGAGTAATAAGTAGAATATCAATGTCACCCCCTTCCCCATCTTTCTGTCTGTCTCTCTGCCTGTCTGACTGTCTGCCTGCCTGTCTGTCTGCTGTCTGTTCTCTCTCTCTCTCTCTCTCTCTCTCTCTCTCTCTCTCTTCTCTTGTGTCTCTGTTTCTGTGTGTGTGTGTGTGTGTGTGTGTGTGTGTGTGTGTGTGTGTGTGTGTGTGTGTGTGTGTGTGTGTGCATGTGACGTCTCACACGGTGGTCCCGGTGGTCAGTCTCATTATTGGCTTGGGTCACAACTGAACAATTCATAGAAGACAATAGTCCCTTCATCGGTAGAATAAGAGAGAAAGAGAGAAAGAAAGAAAGGAAGAAGAAGAAGAAGAAGAAGAAGAAGAAAGGGAAGGCGAAAGAAAAGCAGAGAAGAAAAAAACGTTTGAATGAAAAATAAATGAAAGAAAGTAGGAAGAAAAAGGAATTAAAGTAACTTAAATGCGTGAAACCCCGTAACAAACACACACAAAAAAGGACAGAAAAGTAAAGGAAAGAACGAAGAGGGAAGGAACGAAAGAGACACAGAAAATAGGACTGAATGAATGGACGAATAAACGAATGAAACAGGACTTTAATTATGAATGAATGGATGATGTATGAACGAGTGAATGAAGGAAGGAAGGAGTGAACAAACGAATGAATGAAGAATTGGAAAGAAATGAATGCGAGGGAAACTGAAAGAACAAGAGGAAAAGAAAACAGGGAGGACGAACAAACGCAAACAAACAAACAAACAATGGAAGATAATGGATTAACAGAATGAACTGTGACCACAAAGCTGATGAAGACATGTAAATCCCAAGCAGAAAACCCTGACAGATTGTTACCGACGACATGCTGACCGTAGACGCGTTGACATTAGTGAGTAAAACCACACTCCATTCGTTGCCGCAATATCTGTTTTAAAGTGCATGAATGTGACATTTAAAAAAAGCAATATTCAATTTGCACTTGAATATTTTTCCAGCCATAATGATATAGTGAAGGCAGCGAGAGCATTATTTCACGGAAAATTTCCCTGAACATCAACCCTGAGAATATTACATTAAATAAGATCGGTGTTATATACAGAAGAACACATGTTTGTTTTGCTCAGGTGACATCGATGACGCAAAATATTTTGTTGTTTGAAAACACACACACACACACACACACACACACACACACACACACACACACACAACACACACACACACACCACCACGCACCAGCACGCACGCACGACGCACGCACCACGCACGCACACACACACACACACACACACCACACCACGCACGCACGCACGCACGCATGCACGCGCATCAGAATGTCTACATTGAGATTTATTGCTCACATAACAGTAAAACAGCGAAAGAAAAAGAACAAAAAAAGTAAAAGAAAGGAAAGTGAGAAAAAGAAAGAACAAAAGATTAAAAGGTACAAAGCAAATGTGAAGGGAAAAAAGGTCATGAAGTGGGGGGGGGGGGGGAGAGAAAACACACAATAAAACAACATCCAACTGGAAGACAGACCAGTAAAAAGCCTGGTAGAATGTCATAAATAAAGAAGAAAGAATTGCACAAGAATATTTTTTAAGGAAGAAAAAAGAAAAGAAGGTGGGTGAGGGTTGAGGGTGGGAGGGGGGGGGGAGGGGTGGCAGAGGAAGGAGAGACAGCTGACTGATAGACTGACGGATGAGGACTGACGACAGGAGACTGAGAATGATGAGACGGACTGAGACTGACTGACGACTGAGACGAGACTGAGGACTGAATGACGGACTGACTGACGGACTGACGAGACTGAGACTGACTGACGAGGACTGACGACGGACTGACGCTGACTGACTGACTGACTGACTGACTGACGGACTGACGACGAGACTGACTGACTGAGACTGACGGACTGAGACTGACGACTGACGACTGGACTGACTGAACTGACGATAGACTGACTGACGGACTGACTGACGCGACGACTGACGGACACGGACTGACTGACAGACTGACTGACGGACTGACTGACGGACTGACGGATGACTGACGGACTGACTGACTGACGGACGGACGGACGGACGGACTGACTGACTGACGGACTGACTGACGGACGGACGGACGGACGGACTGACTGACTGACGGACTGACTGACGGACGAGGAACTGACTGACTGACTAAGTAACTGACTGAACGAACTAATGAATGAATGGATGGATGAAAAGAAACGAAGACAGAGGATAATGACAAAAGTTACCCTACTTGTTTATTGTTTACTGTTCCCTGCCTCATTTCATGTTCAATTTTGAACTCACAAACCATTGCTTACAATTTTACAAATCACTCACCCTCAATCTGCATCTGATGAAACTGTCTCTATGCCATTTATTTGTAAGTAATGTAAGGTACTTTTCGGCCTGAAAAAATATTTTGAAAAGAACAGAAATATGTAGATTTACCATTACTGTCTGTTTCTGTGTGCCAGTTTTGCTTGAAACAGGAAATGGGTCTGTCTTTCAATTCTGCCATAAACCCATATTCGTAACCAGCTCCTTGGCTCAGCCAAACAATACCACAGCCATTTTCGGTCAGAGTCTTCTGTACATTTGACACCCAGTTAAAGTGACCACATTCGTCTTGTACCAAGAGCATTTCATACGCCTGTCTACATATTCTTGGCATGGGGGGTCTCACTACTTTTAACCAGTATCTAATGCGCTTTACAGTCGTTGTAATACGTAGAGACCATTTCTCGGTTTCTCCATACACCAGCAGAGAGAGAGATATACCAACCTTTTTTCAGAGTTTACCCTTCACAGTTTGTTCACTTACCGAAGGGTTTCTTGAATATATATCCATATATGTTTGTGTGCATCTGCGTGCATGCGTATCCGCGCGCGCGCGCGCGCGCGCGTGCGTGTGTGTAAACAAAGATGGAGACGTAGCCACACGTTGCTCAGCCTGTTAGTTAATTACTGCATGTGTGTGTGTGTGTGTGTGTGTGTGTGTGTGTGTGTGTGTGGTGTGTGTGTGTGTGTGTGTGTGTGTGTGTGTGTGTGTGTGTGTGTAAACAAAGATGGAGACGTAGCCACACGTTGCTCAGCCTGTTAGTTAATTACTGCATGATGTTGTGTGTGTGTGTGTGTGTGTGTGTGTGTGTGTGTGTGTGTGTGTGTGTGTGTGTGTGTGTGTGTGTGTGTGTGTGTAAACAATGATGGAGACGTAGCTACACGTTGCTCAGCCTGTTAGTTAATGAACTGCATGACACGACCAGCTGGAAGTGCCATGTTTTCACAGGCCCTGTGCTGGTGGTCCGCTGTTATGACATTATCCAATAGCCTACAGATGGGCTGCAGGGGGTGAAAGACAGACAGACAGACAGACAGGCAGAGGGAGAAAAAGGGGACAAGGAGGGAGAGAGAGGGGGGTAGGAGAAGAGAGAGAGACAGAGAGAGAGAGAGAGAAAGAAACAGAGAGAGAGAGAGACAGTGAGACAGAGACAATGAGAGAGACAGAGACAGAGAGAGAGAGAGAGAGAGAGACAGAGAGACAGAGAGA
>CM065741.1:48915062-48939127 GCA_033310375.1 Conus canariensis | reverse complement strand
TGTCTTTCTCGCTCCTCCTTTTGCCTCCCTTTTCCTGTTTGCCTCTCTCTCTCTCTCTCTCTCTCTCTCTCTCTCTCTCTGCCTCCCCCCCCCCCCTTCCTTACTTTCACCCTCTTTCTCGCTCTCTCACTAAAGAATTAGACGATCGGTTCGATAGTGAACGCGAGGTAAAGGTGTGTGCAAATGATGGAGACCATGTCAAAGGGCTGAATCCAAAGACTTGAAAGAAGAACATAAAGTAGCCTGTGTTACAGAAAGGAAACGGTGTACTACGACGGAAAGGGGGAATCAAGATTAACCCGATGAAAAGGCACTGGACAACTGACAGTGTCAGTGAAGGATCCAAATCATTCTGGTCGACGAACACAAATCAAGTCATTTACAACGTAAACAAGCTTCTAACAATAGCATCAACACTTTGTAAACAATCTGTGTTGTATTATTTTGAAGACATTTTTTTTTCAGCTTGAATATATTTATCATCGAAAAACGATTCAGCAAGTTATTCAGCAAAATTTTGGGTAATACGCATTTGCAATGAAATACATAGTGAGAGATTACAAAGACTGCCATCATTGATCATGATACATGTCTCATGAGTCGTCGACTTGGCCGTTTTTTTACTGATACAATGATGCAGTTGAAGGTGAAACACATCTTAACTTAAGTTTAGTTCAATGAATGTCATATTCTTCATGACAAACATTCAATTATACACCATTCTGTTAAAATGCACTTTTCATTGAGTTTGGACACGTGTTATTTGTCATCAAGTAAGAGTAGTAACATACGAAACAAGTACAATCTTTCAAGACTTAGTTTCCAAGTAAAAGAACGTTCTTACTGACAAATCTTATTACGTTTAGTACATACGTTAAGAAAAAAAACATTCTTTGAGACAGAAACTTTCCGATCTACATACGGTAATTTTTTTTCCTTAGAGACACAAACTTTCCGATCTACATACAGTAATTTTTTTTCTTAGAGACACAAACTTCCGATCTATATACGGTAATTTTTTTTCCTTAGAGACACAAACTTTCCGATCTACATACGGTAATTTTTTTTTCTTAGAGACACAAACTTTCCGATCCGATCTACATACGGTAATTTTTTTTCCTTAGAGACACAAACTTTCCGATCTACATACGGTAATTTTTTTTTCTTAGAGACACAAACTTTCCGATCTACATACGGTATTTTTTTTTCCTTAGAGACAGAAACTTTCTGATCTGCCTTTCTCTCCCACATTTCGCACGAAATTCAAAATGATGTAAAATCCAATAATATACTCAAGCGGAAAAAAACTAACCACACACACACACATGCACTCTCTCACACACACACATTCACACTCTCTCTCTCTCTCTCCTCTCTCTCTCTCTCTCTCTCTCTCTCTCTCCTCTCTCTCTCTCTCACACACACACACACACACACACACACACACACACACGCGCGCATGCGCACACGCACGCATGCACGCACTCACACATACACACTCACATTCTCTCTCTCTCTCTCTCTCTCTCTCTCTCTCTCTCTCTCTCTCTCTCTCTCACACACACACACACACACACATACACTCAGATTCACACACACTCTCTCTCCTTCTCACATACACACACACACACACACACACACACACACATACACACATCACACTCCTCTCTCTCTCTCTCTCTCTCTCTCTCTCTCTCTCTCTCTCTTCTCACACACACAACACACACACACACACACACACACACACACACACTCACATTCACACACACTCTCTCTCCTTCTCACATACACACACACACACACACACACACACACACACACAACACACACATACACACATTCACACACTCTCTCTCTCTCTCTCTCTCTCTCTCTCTCTCCTTCACACACACACACACACACACCACACACACACACACACACACACACATACAGAGTGATACTAATGAACAACGGTCAGTCGCATAAATGAAAAGAACACACTCACCCCATGAATCCATGTTTGACGATAGCTTGCGAAACACTGTAAAATCCAAAGTGAAACCTTGTGAAACACTGTAAAATCCAAAGACACGATGTGCAGAACACGTTAGTCCAGAAACCAGCAGCCTCAATTTCACTCTTTTGTTGGAATTCTAACTGTGCCTTCACTTGCCGCTTACTCCAACTTTGCCGCTAAGGTTGATTCTATTCTCCTTCTCTTCTGTTTTTTCCTTATATAGCTGAACAAGTCTCGTGAGATACCGTGACGTACGAGGTCACGTGACACTAAGTCATTGACTGCCTCGAGGCTCGTAGTCCCTAAGTGTTGTCATCTGGTCAAGTGTTGACACTACAGATAAAAGCCACCAGGTTTCAGTCAGTCAACAACTGGGGTTGCTGATAGGGGGCCCAGAAGGAAGTGCTCGCCACCCATCAGAATGGTGGGGGGGGGGGGGGGGGGGGGTAATTTCACGGCTCGAAAGACAGGTCAACAATCCTCTTAGTGACACGCCGGGCCACCAGCTGTGAAGATAACGCTTTAGGCAAGACGACGATCTTGAAACCTCCAGGTGTGATTACTAAGACTTACTAAGTGGCTCGTGAGATGTCAAAGCCTTTGAATTGCAACAAACTACCTGCCCCTCACACACAACACCCCTCCCGCCCCCCTCCTCCCCCCCCCCCTCCCCCCCCCCCCTCCTCGGCCCCACAGCCGCCTCCTCTGCTCGCCTTTCCCATCCATGCCTGAGAACTACCGATGCCTGGTGACCTGATGACACGAACGGACAATGGATGGGTGGTGGTGGTGGTGGTGGTGAGTTCTTGTCAGTCATGCATGGCAGTGGGTTATAAGCAGTTTCAAAAAAGAAAGAAAGAAAAAAAGGCCCTCTCACACAAGGTAACGGTCATTCCGAAAAATGAAGGAAGGAGATTACAAAAAAAGAAAAGAAAGAGAAAGAGAGAGAGAGTAATAAGTAGAATATCAATGTCACCCCCCTTCCCCATCTTTCTGTCTGTCTCTCTGCCTGTCTGACTGTCTGCCTGCCTGTCTGTCTGTTCTCTCTCTCTCTCTCTCTCTCTCTCTCTCTCTCTCTTCTCTCTCTCTCTCTCTTGTGTCTGTGTCTGTATGTGTGTGTGTCTGTATGTGTGTCTGTGTGTGTGTGTGTGTGTGCGTGTAGTAGTACTTTAATTTAACGTCTCTTCACCCTCAAGTGACATTAGACCAAAAACAAAAACAAAAAAAAGCATGTGAGAGTTTAAAGTGTTGAGTGTTTTTGAGTAAATGCAACATCAATGCCATACTAATGTTTTGGATTCTACAAACATAAATAATCTCAACATTACCAACAACTATCAAAGAAAAATACCAACAGAACTAGAATGCAAAGTTTCTGAAAACAACTTAAGAAGATCAAGGTCATTAACTATTTTCTGTAATGTTATCGGATTTCGATGGTTGAGCACAGTGCCTCCTTTTTTGAGCATTTGAGCTTTGATGGCAGGACAGTACAGAAGCAGATGATTCGTAGACATTTGACTCCCACAAACACAAATAATATCTTTACAAAATGTTGTTTTGAGAGCGTTTAGACGAATCTTAAACATCAAAGACGTAATTGATCTGGATTTGATTTGACTTAAACTCTCAATTATTATATCCGAATGCAGTGTATCACTAGCTTTTACACAATTATGTGAATATTGTATATCTGAGGTCTTCAACTTGTCAACAAAATTATCCTTTGCTAACTTGTCAAAGTACTTATAATATTCATGTAGATCTAGCTTAACATTAAGTTTAATTGTCCCTGCAGCATTGCGTGCTGCACTCTTGGCTGCTTGATCTACCTGTTCATTAGAGAGAATTCCACAGTGAGATGGAATCCAATAAAAAGTAACACTGATATCTTTGCTTGCTAAGTGATGTATTAAGTGCTTGATTTCGTGTGTCATTTCAACCCGTGTCTTGGTATTTTGACCTTTGATAGCATATAATACTGATTTTGAATCCACACAAAATAATACTTTGCATGCATTTAAAGGTAACTCTTTAATGTGATGTAACGCCATTAAAATGGCTATTAATTCAGCTGTGAAAATGGAATAATGCCTACCAATATTATAACGTTTTAATGTTTTCAAGGAAGGAATAAAAAATGCTGATCCTGCACTGCCGTTTTCTATTACAGACCCGTCTATGTAAATCTTGTTATAGTCAGTATACTTGTTTTCAATGCTTATGTTTACTACATTTTTCAAGATATTTGGAGATTGATTTTTGTTTAAATTTGTATCATCAATATCAAAAGCAGGTTTAATATGCTCCCAGGGTGCTACTGGTGAAACAGGTGGCTTAGTGGCTATTTCTTTGTGTTTTAATTCTTTAGAATTGATTATATCAGCGGCATAGGAATTGATTGATTGTAAAGAGTGTATTGTTTTAGCTCTTTTAGCAAAATCTTTCGCGGAGTCTAATCTAATTTCTTCCTTACAAAATGTATCAAAAGCAAAAGACTTTACTATAAATTTAGCGCAAGAATTTTTCCTATTGTCATTTAGAGGAAGAACACCCGCTTCTTTATAGGATCCTAGATTGGAAGCATGTATTGGTACTCCAAGTGCCAGTTTAACAGCTTTGCAGTCTATGCTTTGAAGTTTGGATAATAGGTGTTTGGGGGCATTAAAGAGAACTTCTTGGGCATATATTAAACGAGATCGAACAAGTGAGTTTGCAAGACATAAAAGTGCTTTAGTATCCTGACCCCAACGTTGTTTACTAATAATTTTGAGAAAATTTAATGCTTTTCGTGCTTTATCAAGTATATGATTTATATGTTGATTCCATGTAAGTTTTGATGACAGATAGACACCTAGAAACTTAACACTTTGCACAAACTTAAGGGCAATTCCATTAATGCTGAATATAGGCATTTTTTCTGGGTTATAACCAGAGTTAAAAAGGACCATGTTTGTTTTTTTCTAAAGATAGTGATAAACCATTTTCTTTCATAAAATTAGTGATTTTATCTAATTCCTTTTGGTAAACTTTTTTTGTATAGTTTAATGCTCTAGTGGGTGTATTGCGTTTCATTGTTACCTTCATCCACATGCATATATCGTCAGCATACTGGACTAAAACTGAATCGTTTGACAATCTCTTTGGGAGATCGGCTATGAGTATATTAAATAAAACAGGAGAAATAACTGAACCTTGAGGTAATCCCATCTGAAGTTCTCTGGAGTTCGAGTACGTGTTTCCTACTCTTACTTGTTACGTGTGTGCGTGTGTGTGTTTTGTGTGTGTGTGTGTGTGTGTTGTGTGTGTGTGTGTGTGTGTGTGTGTGTGTGTGTTGTGTTTTGGGTGTCTCACACGGTGGTCCCGGTGGTCAGTCTCATTATTGGCTTGGGTCACAATTGATCAATTCATAGAAGACAATAGTCCCTTCATCGGTAGAATAGAAGGAAGAGAGAAAGAGAAAAAAAAGAAAAGGAAGAGAAGAGAAGAAAAAGAAGAAGAAGAAGAAGAAGAAGAAGAAGAAAAGAGGAGGCGGAAAAAAAAAAGCAGAGAAGAAAAACGTTTGAATGGAAAAAAAAGAAATGAAAGAAAGAAGGAAGAAAAAGGAATAAAAGTAACTTAAATGCGTGAAACCCGTAACAAACACACACAAAAGGACAGAAAAGTAAAGGAAAGAACGAAGAGGGAAAGAACGAAAGAGACACAGAAAAGATGACTGAATGAATGGACGAATAAACGAATGAAACAGGACTTGAATTATGAATGAATGGATGATGTATGAACGAGTGAAGGAAGGAAGGAAGGAAAGAGTGAACAAACGAATGAATGAAGAATTGGAAAGAAATGAAGGTGAGGGAAACTGAAAGAACAAAGGAAAAGGAAAAGAAAACTGGGAGGACGAACAAAGGCAAACAAACAAACAAACAAACAATAGAAGATAATGGATTAACAGAATGAACTGTGACTACAAAGCTGATGAAGATAATGTAAATCCCAAGCAGAAAACCGAGACAGAGTTTTTACCGCCGACCCGCTGACCGTAGACGGGTTGACATTAGTGAGTAAAACCACACTCCATTCGTTGCCGCAATATCTGTTTCAAAGTGCATGAATGTGACATTTAAAAAAAAAAAATTGAAATTGCACTGGAATATTTTTCCAACCATAATGATATAGTGAAGGCAGCGAGAGCATTATTTCACGGAAAATTTCCTTGAACATCAACCCTGAGAATATTACATTAAAGACGATCGGTGTTATATACAGAAGAACACATGTTTGTTTTGCTCAGGTGACATCGATGACGCAAAATACTTTGTTGTTTGAAAACACACACACACACAACACACACACACCCGCCACCGCGCACACACACACACACACACACACACACACACACACACACACACACACACGCACACACGCACGCACGCATGCACGCATATCAAAATGTCTACATTGAGATTTATTGCTCACATAACAGTAAAACAGCGGAAGAAAAAGAAAAAAAAGTAAAAGAAAGGAAAGTGAGAAAAAGAAAGAACAAAAGATTAAAAGGTACAAAGCAAATGTGAAGGGAAAAAAGGTCATGAAGTGGAGGGGGGGGGGGGGGGAGAAAAACACAATAAAACAACATCAACTGGAAGACAGACCAGTAAAAAGCCTGGTAGAATGTCATAAACAAAGAAGAAAGAATTGCATAAGAATATTTTTTTAAGGAAGAAAAAAGAAAAAGAAGGGGTGGGGTGAGGTGGTGGGGTGAGGGTGGGGTGGGAGGGTGGGGTGGGGGGTGGGCAAGAAGGAAATAGAATATGACTGACTGACGGACGACTGACTGACTGACGGGACTGACTGACGGACTGACGGACGATGACTGACGGACTGACGCGGTGACGGATGACTGACGGACTGACTGACGGACTGACTGACGGACGGACTGACGGACTGAGACGGACTGAGACGGACTGACGGACGGACTGACTGAGACGGACTGAGACGGACTGACGACGGACTGACGGACTGACGGACGGACGGACTGACTGACGACTGACTGACTGACTGACAGACTGAGATGATAGGAGGATGAATGTGATGACTGACGATGAAGATACGAGAGACTGACGGCTGACTAATAGACGAACGATAAATGAAAGGAGAAAAAGAAAGAAGAAGGACGAAACAAAAAGGAAGAAGGAGACACAAAAGGAAGAAGGACGAACAACAAGAAGAGGAAAGAAGAAAGATTGATTGGTAATGAACAATGTACACCAAATCATGAACCCATGGCAGAAAACGTCACCCCACCACCACCACCATCCCCACCACCCACCCCCATTCCGCCAATCCGCACCTCTCTCCATTCGCCCTTTCGTCCACGTTCTCTCCCCTATCCCCTCACCACCCTCCCTTTCCCTCCCTCCCTCTACTCCTCCTGTCGTGTTGGCCCTGAGGCCCTGAAGGGTGAGCCGTCACCCGCTGTGTTGTTCATCAACATGAGGCCCTGAAGGGTGAGCCGTCACCCGCTGTGTTGTTCATCAACAGCCTTTCATCTACCCAGTTCTCCGACAAACACCCCTCCACACCCCCCCCCCCCCCACCCCCCGCCTCTTCACAAGATGTGCAATGTGTGTGTGTGTGTGTGTGTGTGTGTCGACGAAAACATGTGTGTGTGTGTGTTGTGTCGTGTCGCGCGCGCGCGCGCGGCGTGTGTGTGTGTGTGTGTGTGTGTGTGTGTGTGAAGATGGGGAAGGGGTCGGAGAACCATCAAGTGTGTCAGGTATGTGTACGCGAAAATAATCAGTATTATTGAGAGAGAGAGAGAGAGAGAGGAGAGAGAGGAGGGGGGGGGGGAGAGAGGGAGGAGTGTTCTCACAAACAGTCCACACATTTAGTTGTGGCTAGAATACATAGCGTTGCATGTTATGCATGTCAACAAAAATGGTATCCTTTTTTTTTTTTTTTTTTTACCTGTCTTTCTTTCTTTCTTTGTTTTCCTTTCTTTTTCTTTTTCTTTTTTTTTTTAACAGAGGCGACCACGCTCAATAGCGTTCTGAAAGAAGATGCACATGTGCTTATTACTGTAGCGGGCAGCAGCAAGCGCAGCATGAGCGAACGAGACTCCGCCAAAAGCGAAGAGCGTGCATGGGACCACTGAGGCCAGATACACCAATCCTGTCCCCTCTAATCTTTGGTTTGCTCTAACTTCATCAGCAAGCTTTTAAAGATTAGTCTAATCTTTGGCTTACTTCAACTTCATCAGCACGCTTTTAAAGATCTTGCGGTGTGTTTCATCTGCCACTTTGAGTCTCCGCAGTTTGTTTAAGATAAGGTAATGTTGCTTATAGCCCAGCCGACCGCAAAGGGCCATGTTTGTTTTAAGAGAAAAAGAAAGAAAGAAAGAAAATGGGGAATAGGGCAGGGGGGGGGGGGGGGGGGGTTAGAGGAGAAGTAGGGGGTGGAGTGTGAGGGAGGGAGGTGGGGTGCGGTGGGGGGAAAAGCGGTGGTATTGAAAAGAGGGATGGGGGGGGGGGTCAGAGTGAGTTGTGTAGAACAACTATTATCTCTTCGCACGGGCATGCAAGCGTAATTTCGTGTGTTTGTGTGATTGTCTGTGTTTATAATAATCAATAAATAAAGTGAAACATCAACTACGTATGGTTTTGAGTTGAAGCTATAATCCATGGCAACATAAGCGATACTTTGAGGACAGAGATGCTGTAAGATTCGTCTATAGGTGATTAATTCTTGAATTTCTGGCACTTTGTTTTCTAGGCAGCCTCGGGCCAGGAGTTCTGTTGGCCTGAATGGGTCAATGTAAGATGCTCTGAAATACAGGCCACCTTTCCAACGGTTTTTAGACCTGAATGGGTTAATCTCAGATACTTTGTCAAAGGGACCACTTCTCAAACCGTTTGTTGCACGTTTGTGGTAATTGTAGTTGGTGTGTGTGTGTGTGTGTGTGTGTGTGTGTGTGTGTGTGTGTGTGTGTGCGTGCATCATCAACTTCGTATGGTTTTGAGTTCGTTCTCATTCCGCGCCTTCCTTGCGCTGAACTCTGAAGCGATCAAAGCTAAGTGAATGTTCGTTGTCCTATTTGTTTGTATCTTGCCTGAAGAAGACCTAAGAGGTCGAAACGCGTCGTGTTTTGTCTTGTAACTCGTTTGTCCACGTTTTTCTGGGCGGTTCGCTAACATTTATTCAAGATTTGTTTAGATTTCCGCCTGCAGTCGTCTCACTTGGCAACTAGATCGTTTGTTGCACGTTTGTGGTAGATTGGTAGTGGTGTGTGTGTGTGTGTGTGTGTGTGTGCGTGCGTGCTTGCGAGATAAGGATGGATTGACGGGTGGGGTTGGGAGGAGGAAAACGGGTGTCCACCCGGTCTACGTCTTTGTGTTCACTGTCGTCGGTGACTTCAAAGACCGCTCACTCACGGTGATAACGGTGGTGTGGGAGGGAGGAGGTAAGGGAGTGGGGGGAGATAAGGGTGGACGTAACAAGTTTGGCTGGTGGTGGGGACAGCTGCAGCTTCATCTCTGTGTGTGTGTGTGTGTGGCGCGGGGGCGCGCGCGCGCACCTGTAAGCGCACACGGTGTGTGTGTGTGTGTGTGTGTGTGTGTGTGTGTGTACAGCAGTGGGCGCTTTATCACAGAGAGAGAGAGAGAGACATTTGACACTTTGATATTTTATTGTCATTACCAAAGAGGTCTTTTGACAAGTGGGGAGGGGTAACAAAACAATAACATTTCCCTCTTCCTCTCCTGCAAACAAATAGTACACATTCATCGTAGTGTGTATCAAATCACAGGTTTACAAAAACAAATAAATTCGTAACATTTCATTATGCCCTCACGCACAGGAATAATGCAGTGAGGTTAAAAAAAATCTTAAGACTGACTCGACCATCCACTCAATCAAATGATGACATTGTATTTTACTGATCTTTTCTACATGCGATGAATGACAAATTCATTCAGATATCTCTTATAATGCATTATCTTAAATTTCACTATCCTTCATCTGTCTAATTTTCAATGCCTCCGCGATGAATTTCGCGACTGATTTAATTACAAGGTCATCATCTGATGATAACACGACAGCGATGTTTTGTCTTTTCGCTATATCTAACTGGAAAAATGA
This sequence comes from Conus canariensis, assembly GCA_033310375.1. Classification (NCBI taxonomy): domain Eukaryota; kingdom Metazoa; phylum Mollusca; class Gastropoda; order Neogastropoda; family Conidae; genus Conus; species Conus canariensis. The sequence continues at coordinate 48,928,992 of CM065741.1, read as the reverse complement.
ACAATTTGTCCGCACTTCTTCATAACCAGTACAGTGGAACAGAAAGTGTTCTTCGTCATCAATAATGTGTCTACATGCAGGACAAGGAGATTCTGTGGATGTTTCACATTCAAACCATCTTTTGTTCGCATTGAAACCTAAAGTTCCTCAACCTGAAACTTGCGTAATTCATTCTGTGCCATTTATCTGTTATGACATTGAGAAACTTTTCAGAATGAAACACATTCTTAAATGAGAAAACCAGCGATATTTTTCTTTACTTTCCATATCTGAGTGCCAATTCTGTTTAAAAGAAGAAATAAAACAAGAGAGAGAGAGAGAGAGATGGGGTGGATAGTCAGAAAGGCAGTGGTAGGAAAACAACGGGGTACTATGTTCACAACGCGTCGACGGCCGGCGACATAAAACAAGCAGCCCTGCGGCATTCCTCTCCCCCCTCACGTCAACCTCTTCAAAGCCGCCGACCGCGCGCCATGAAATCGTCATCACCGGCGGGGACTTACGCCAGTTTAAGGCCATAGAACGAGTAGATGTCACCTTGGCGACTCTTTTCAAGTACTTAGCCTCGTGTCACTGTTTCGTGAATCACACACACACACAGAAGGGAAGGAGAAAAGGGTGGGAACGCACAGAGGGGAGAGAGAAAGAGGGAGGGGAGAGAGAAAGAGGGTAGAGAGAACATGTGCATACTAATCTGTGTGTGTGCTTATGTATGTGCACAAGTGTGAGTGTGCCAACGGTAGGCGCCTTACCAAAGAGAGAGAGAAACTCACATGCGATCGAGTATTTAAATACATGTTAGAGAAAGAGAGGGAGGGTGCAGATAGACAAAGACACGACAGGAAGATAGACAATGAGTCAGCCAGATAACAAACAGAGAGAGACATACATAATAATATACAGACAAACGGACATGCAAACCGAAAATTAAAGAAACGACTGTCACGTGCTGAGACAGAAATAGAGAGAGAAAGAATGAAAGAGAGGTAGAGGCGGTCGGATGGACAGACAGAGTGACCGACTGAGAGAAAAAAATAGGAATTCACAGGTTTTGTAACATACATTTCACGACGGCAGTGGTAGATATATGCAAACAAAGTAGTTCTGTAGCAGATAGTATGTTATTTTTTGCTGTGGCACAATTAAGTAGTGGGGAAAAACAAGTGTAGATTAACAATTCTTCCGTCATTACGATAATGACTTGGCAAAGATTTGAAATTTAAAAAAATATAGAAAACACGGGAAAATGTATATTATGAAAATGAAAACCCTTCTCTAGCTGCATGAGGCAACCATCGCAATCCATCTTGAAGACAAATCTACTTGTATTGCCTGCTCCTAAGGTTTTCGTCCGCTAGATCAGAACTTATCAGATAAACACGACTGATAGTGTATGTGCTCTTGGTGTCAAATAGAGACACACCACAGTCCATAATTCTGTGGTGTTCTCGCCACCAAGGTTCAAAGAACAATCCAACGGTACCCCAAAGCAGCCAGTGAAAGGTAGTAGAACAAAATAAAACGAAAGTGTGGAGAGATAAAAAGTTGGTGAAAAACTAAAAACATTATGCAAACAGTATAAAATGTAGGGGACAATCTTTGAGCCTATGCTTGAGGATCCATTTAAGGATGCAAGGGAGATTTTTAAAAAAAATATGGAACGGTCTGAGTGGTCAGTTCTGCTGTTCAATAACCCAAGCATTGTCAGCGGCTAAGAATTGTGTAGAACAACCTTTACTTGAATCTCCTGTTGTTGCAAACAGTTCCAATACTCAGTAAACGTGTGTGTGTGTGTGTGTGTGTGTGTATTTGCTTGTTTCATTTATTGGTTTATCCCATCCCATTCTCACACACACACACACGGGCACACGGCACGTTTTCTCTTACACATATTAGCACTAAAGTGTGCCCACGCATGAATGCACACACAACATACTCACATTCTCTCTCTTACTAACAAGCGCATTCAAGCACTCTTGCCAGTGCGTGGAACCCTCCCCCCCCCCCCCCACACACACACACATAGCCGCGTGTCGTGTACGTGTGTTCTCACACACACACACACACACACACACACACACACACACAACACACAACACACACACACACACAGAATATAGATACAGGTTTTCGCCGTTTAGAACAAAAAACATCAAGTACAAAAAAGAAGTTATAAAAAAGCGGTTTTTTGACGTAAAAGTATTACAAAAGCTTCTGTGAAAGTATTAATGTATCAAAATTGTCTTACCTGTACTATATTTTCTGGAACAAAAATGATAGTGTTGGTGTTTCTGCAATGTTTCTTCAGTCTTTGTGAACAGGAGCAAAAGGGTGAGACTTCACATGCTGAAGTGAAGTTTTCTCATGTCAGAGTAGATCTGGAGCTCAGCTATGGGCCAACGTTCTGCCAAACTATAAACATCCTGACAGCAACAGCCCAGCAGCTGGATACACTGGGTTTCCCTGGATCAGTTACTTTCCTTTCTTGGTGGAATCTCGCAAAATACACTTATCTCCAGATAAGTGGTAGCTTACTCTTCCAAATCACTGGTGTTTTCTGACAGCCAGAATCCTTCGTTCAAGATACAGGGTTCTGGCAGTCACTGTGTGTGAAAAGTGCTGCTCATACAACTGGGCAGAACATAGCATGCAGAGTTAATAGGTTTTAGGGGGGAAGCTACTTCTACATTTGGAAATACTTGGTTTTGGTTTTATCAACAACTGATCAAAATCAATGCCATGACCAAAAAACGTTTACTAGGTGAAAGATCACACTGGAAAAGATAGTGTAGTGTACAAAAAAAAAATGAAAATCGACAAAAATGCGAGATACTGGGTCCTCAATATATTTTATTATTATATTTTTTTACCTATTTATATATTATAATGTATTGTGTTACTGCCTGGGGATTTTGGCAGAGCTCCTATTAATTTAAAAATGTTGAATTTCATACCCTGAAACAGATGTGCCAAACATTCCTGCATTGTCTGCCTGATATGATAGACTGAATAAGCAGTAGACTGGATCGACTGCCCTGTCAGTGAAAACTTCATGCATTGTTTATTTTAATGGTTTGGTTTGGTTTTTTCTCAGAAGGTTCATTTCTTTACCATCTGTTCATCCTCGTGGATGACTGTAGACTCTAAGCAAAATTCGAATTTTATTGCATGGTCATTAAATCAATAGCCATCAAAGGTTAGAACCAAATAGACAACAACAACAACAACAAAGCAAAGAAAGAAAAGAAAGAGAGAGAGAGAGAGATAAAAAAAAGACAGAAAAAATGAAGGGGGGGGGGGGGAGGGGTGGTGTCGGCCGAAGGGGAAGAGGAAGAGGATAGAGATGTGGGATTCTGGTGACTGGAAAGATTTATAAGAAACCTGTGAGTGGACGGTGTTATCCCCCCTCCCCCCCTCCCCCCCCCCCAATCCCCATTTGCCCTTTTCATTCGTTCATTCATTGATATATTATTCATTCACTCGTTTATTCATTGATATATTATCATTCGCTCGTTCATTCATTGATATATTATTCATTCACTCGTTTATTCATTGATATATTATTCATTCACTGGTTTATTCATTGATATATTACTCATTCGCTCGTTCATTCATTGATATATTATTCATTCACTGTTTTAGTTTTCATTCATTGATATATTATTCATTCATTCGTTCATTCATTGATATATTATTCATTCATTCGTTCATTCAGACATATTATTCATTCACTCGTTCATTCATTGATATATTATTCATTTACTCGTTCATTCATTCATACTTTATGTCTTCCTTTCCCTCATCACCTCCTCTTTTAATCTTCTTTTCTTATGTCTTCTTTCTTCCATTCTGCCTGGATCTTGTTTTGGTTGGTTGGTTTGATTGCGTGTTCGTCTGTCTTCCAGGTTCATGTGGTTTTATTTCATCTTTATTTTTTTTTTTTTTTTTTTTTTTTTTATTTCTATCTTCTTTCCTTCTTTTCTTTTTTCTTGTTTTATGTCTCCATTTCCTTTTCTTCTGTCCTTACTTTCTTTTTCTTTCTTTGTTTCTGTCTGTCCTTCTTTTTTTCAACTCCATTTTTGTTCTTTCTTCATTATTAATTATTTTTTTTTTTTTTTTTGCTTTCTTTCTTTATTTCTTGATCATATTTCTTTCTGATATTTGTTTGTTCGTTGTTGTTGCTGCTGCTGCTTCGTCCCCTCTCATTCATTCTATGCGTTTGGTTTTTGTTTTTCTTAAATTTCAATTTCCCTTTTTCTTTCTTTCTCTCTTTTCGTTTCTCTCTTTTCTTTTTCTTTTCTTTTTTTTTTTTTTTTTTTCGTTTTTCTTCTTTTTCCTTTGACCTTTCGAAGCTCTGGCATTTCCCTCATGGTGTGGCACCTTGTTACCTGATCAGTAATTAAAGCGAAAATAAAAGATTTTCCTCTGGATAGGAACCAGTTCAAACTTCTGATCTAACAAAATTAATTAATCAATTAATTAGATTAATAAAATGAATGAATGAAATAAAATAAATAAAATGAAATTTAGAAAAAAACGAGTGTCAGACAGGGCCAGTGGGTGAGCAACCTCTTTGATGACAGCAGTGACGATCGACTAACCCTCGGCAATGCACCACACAAACAATCGACAAACAACAACAACAACCTGAGATCGGTAGAGTCGTGAATTAACAGTCTTTCTACCCCTCCGGCATCACCGCAGTCTTAGGCCCCGGTTCTCATTATATAACAGGGGTGGGAAAGAGGGCGGCGAAAGACGGGTGGATTGTGGGATGATAGGGACTGTGTGTGTGGGGGGCGGGGGGGGGGATGGGAGGGAGAGATGAATGGGAGGGTGGTCGGTTACTGAAGAAGACAGCAGGACGCCAATCAACAGCACTTGAACAGTCAAGTACTCTTCTTGAAGTCTTCGAATGGAGAGCGGAGGAGGAGGGAGGGGGAGAAGGAGGTGGAGGGAGAGAATGGGTAGAAAAGGGGATAGGTAGTGGGGGGGGGGGGGGCGGAGGGAGGGTGAGGGTGGAGGCGTGAGCGTCGTTCAATCACGAGGACGGAGAAATGACGTGAACGCCAGGGGGGGGGGGGGGGGGGGGGGGGGGTCTTTGTGCAACAAATTCGATGGCTCTTCACAGCTGAGTGAACAACGGCTAGGTGTCGTTTCTAGTCTCTTCGTCTTTCGATCTTTCTTCCTTCTTTTCTTCCCTCGTTTGCTTCTCTTTCTGTACTCCTTTTCCATTCATTTTTTTTCCTTCTGTCTTTCCTTTCTCCGTCCACTTCTTGTCCTTTTTCTCTTTCCATCAGTTTTAGAGACTAATAATATGCGGGCACTAACCCACCATCTTATTTTGCCCGAAACCCCCCTTTTCACAAACAATCTCGTCCATCTTATGCTACTTTTTGCCAAAACTAGCACCTTTTCCACAATCAAAATTAACATGCAAAAACCTCCAAAAATTGACGTAATCGTTATTTTAAAATGGGGTTTTCGTGCAAAACAAAGATGGTGATTTAGAGGCCCGCATATTATTAGTCTCTCTCCTCTTCTGATTCTTGCGCAAAACAATAGGAACGGCTTACTTAATTTTTTAAATTGGTGTTTTTAATTTGGCATAAAAATGAAGCCCGAAGTTGCAGAGCTTATTGATATATTCAGAATGTGGGAGTTGGAGGAAAGGAGCTGGGGGGTTGATGTAGAAGAGTTTGAAGAATTAATTACGGATCTTTTTGAGCGCGCCGATATGCGAGAAAGCGTAAGGAACGCAATCAGTAAACTACCGCATTCTTGGCCCCATCCAGTTATAAAGTTGTTTGCCATTTTAATTGATCAAATAGCTCCTGAAGATCTTGATCTGACTGCTTCTACTGACCCTGAAGGAGTAACTGTTACCTTTAAACCTGGACAGTTTTTAAGATTAGTAAAAGACTATGAGTAATAAATAACAGCTGAATTTACAATTATTTTTTTTATTTATTTAATTTTAGGTTTAAAAATGACGACCAAACACAGCGAATCTGATCTAATGATTTTAATAGAAAATTGTAATGAACTATTTGACGAAACGATGAAAGTGTTAAACATTGATTTTAGTAAATCTGGGTTTGAGAATGATGTAAACAATTTAATAAAAAATCATAGTGAACTATTTGACGAAGCAATTAAAGAGTTAAACATTGACTGTAGTGATTCAGAAAAAGCTAAAGTATTAGCAGACGTTCTTGTAAGATTAGGGTGTCTTGAAGTATTGCAACGCTTGGGTGAAGAATAAAAGAGCATTTACTTATTTTTACTTACATTTATTTTTTTTAATTTACGTAAATATTATGGGTTAAAAATGAACCCAACAAGTGAGTCTAAGTTTGAAAAACTACCCAACAGCGTACTGTTGGAAGGTAGTAACAGCCCATTAGGCAATATGTTCAGCGAACTAGATATGAGCATCATTAACCCCACAAACGTTCAGGAAAGCGTAACACATGCTATCTCTAAAATCCCAGGGTCTCTTCAAATTGACCCGCCAGTAAAAGTGTTGTTGGCCATTCTGATTGATTATATAACCCCCGATGATAGTAGTATACTAGTCTGGGTTTCAACTAGACAGAAAGAAGTAATGAGTTATCACGACTTTACACCTGAATGGGCTGATTACATGCTTACACAGTTTAACCATGCGAGTGAAGAAGCGAAATTGCGCGGCTCCGGTTGGTCTGAAGGAACAGTCATTGAAATCAGATTAAGACAAACAAAGTTCTATCCTATAGTCGGCAATTCTTACATCCCTTTCCCGAGAGAGCTAGTGTTAAAACGAGCAGTCCTAAACATAAAAAATTCTGACGATATGTGTTTCATGTGGTGCGTTTTGGCGCACTTACATCACGTTGGAAAGCACGCAGACAGAGTATCTATTTATAAACCTTATCTTCATGAGCTGAACTTTAATAACATAACCTTTCCAGTGAGTGTAGAAAGTATATCTCAGTTTGAAGAGCAAAACAAACCAATAACCGTAAGCGTATACACATGGAATCCAGTAAACAATCTAGCCCCTCTAAGAATTTCTCCCAACGCTCCCACTTTTGGCGAACTCCTTAACAAACATGTAGACTTGATACTGTTTGCAGATGGTTCCAAGAGCCATTATGTATTAATTAGATCAATTAGCAGACTGTTAGAATATACATCAAAGCATAAATCTAAACAAGAGCTTTGTAGAAGGTGTTTGATCAGGATCCCAACTATAGAGGCCGCTGCCCGCCATAAGAAGCATTGTAAAAGTTTTGTAGACTGTAAAACCGAACTTCTTACGCCCCCACCCGGATCTAAAGTTAGTTTTAAGAATGTACACAAAATGCAGATGAGGCCATACGTAGTCTATGCTGACTTTGAAGCGATTTTGCCGCAGTACTACAGCCCCCAGCAAGACCAAAAAACAACCTTATTATCCCGTCATCAGATCTGTTCTTACGCGTTTGTTGTTGTTAGGTCAGATGGCGGACACACACAACCGGAGATTTACAGAGGCCCCAACGCAGCCGATCGATTTTTGGAGCACATGAAGCATCTTCGCAATCAATTCTCCAATCAGCTGAACCTTTCAGACATTAAGATGACTCCCGAAGATCAAAGGCGCTACGAATCAGCCACCTACTGCTGGATATGCAAATGCAAGTTATTAGGCGACACTGTAAGAGACCACGATCACATTACTGGCAAATTCAGAGGGGCGGCACACACAGTTGTAATCTTCAACTCAAGGTTGACCCCGAAAAATGGAAACTGCCAATCTTCTTTCATAACTTACGAGGCTACGATTCGCACTTTATCATGCAAGCAATAACTTCTGAATGTAAGAGGGTTAGCTGTATTGCACAGTCATCAGAAAAGTACATGACCTTTACTGTAGACTGTTTATCCTTCTATGACTCTGCCCAGCATCTGATGGGGAGCTTAGATAAGTTAGCGGGATCTCTGCAAGACTATCCAATCACTAAAAAATATTTCGACTCATCTTTAGTCCGTAAAGGCGTTTACCCTTATGAATACATGGACTCGTGGGACAGGTTTGACGAGCCGGCGCTGCCACATAAAGACGATTTTTATAGCCGTCTTAGAGGCGGAGGCATATCTGACGCCGACTATGAATACGCGCAGAAAGCCTGGACAGAATTACACTGTCGAACGATGGGCGATTATCACGATCAATATTTATTGGCCGACGTGTGTTTATTGGCGGATGTGTTTCAGAATTACAGGGCTACTTGCATGAAACACTACGGTCTAGATTCATCACAGTACGTCTCTGCCCCGGGCCTTTCTTGGGACGCATTCTTGAAGTCTACAAACATTCAGATCGACTTAATATCTGATCTGGATACACTCCAGATGATTGAAGATGGGCTGAGAGGAGGCATTAGCATGGCCTGTCATCCTTACCGCAGAGCCAACAACAAGTATTTAGACGATTATGATCCAACTAAACCATCCAACTATCTAATGTACTTAGACGCCAACAATCTGTATGGGTGGGCCATGAGCCAGGCACTGCCATTGAGAAACTTTAAAATGGTCGTAGGACCTCATGACGTTGATCGGGTGGTAGGACTATTGTCAGATCTTACACCCGATAATCCAATAGGATTAATCTTAGAAGTAGACTTAGATTATCCTGCAGAATTGCACGGCCCCCATAACGATTTCCCCTTAGCCGCAGAAAAATTAAAGATGAGTCCCGCAGAGCCGCCTAAACTTGTGCCTAACCTCTTTAACAAAACTAAATATGTCTGTCATTACAGGCTGTTACAGTTTTACTTAAGACACGGACTGAAACTTACTACCGTTCACAGAATAATTACTTTCGACCAAGAGCCTTTCATGAGACCATACATCATGAAGAACACTGATCTTAGAACTAAGGCCACTGACGCTTCAGAAAAAGACTTTTTTAAACTAATGAACAACAGTTGTTTTGGTAAGACGATGGAAAATCCACACAAGCGTAAAGATGTAAGATTAGTTACAAAAGAAAAACAAGCAATTAAGCTGGTCTCCAAACCTAATTATCAAGACTTTAGACGGTTTAGTGACAGCCTGGTTGGCGTTATGATGAAGAAACAGAAAGTCAAGTTGGATAAGCCGGTGTTTATCGGGTTTGCCGTGCTAGAGCTGTCAAAGTTATTAATGCTAGAATTTCTATACGACTACTTTAAGCCGCTGTACCCAGAATCAAATGTCCTTTGCACAGACACCGATAGTTTTATTCTGGATGTTCCAACAGAAGACTTTTATAAGGATTTAGAAGCGGAGGTGGCTAAAGGAGCTGATGGGTGGTACGACACATGTGACTACCCAAAGGACAGCCCTTTACATTCAACTGTGAACAAGAAAGTGATTGGAAAGATGAAGGATGAACTTAATGGGACGGTTATACAAGAATGTGTTGGCCTGCGGTCGAAGATGTATAGTGTTGCCACCCAGACTTCTGTAATGAAGAAGGCTAAGGGTGTAAGTAAAGAAGTTGTCAAAAAAAAAAAAAAGTCACGACAACTACAAGCAGGCTCTCTTTGAAAACAAAGTATTTCATCACACAAATGTTAACCTGCGCTCTACTCTGCATCAAGTAAACAACTGCTGTTAATAAGAAATCACTAGTCTCTAACAGTAGCAAGCGAACTTACGTTAATCCCGAGTTTACATACGCTATAGACGACTGGAGAACCAACTTGGCTGACTTAAATTAAGATCTTAACTAGTACTTAACTAGTACTTTACTTAAGATCTTAGCTAGTACTTAACTAGTACTTTACTTAAGATCTTAGCTAGTACTTAACTAGTACTTTACTTAAGATCTTAACTTATTATGTACTTAACATAACTTGCACTTAACTTGCACTTAACTTGTTATAACTGACTTAACCAGTACTTAGCTTGTACTTAACCAGTACTTAACCAGTACTTAACAACACATTAAAAAACTAATTCAGTAAAAATAATGGGTTTATAGAAGGAGGTTGTGCTTTTTTGCAGAAGCTGGTTCTTTTTCTTTTACTGTTTTTGTGGGGATTTGTGACTTTGTTGCTAAGTATGGGGTTAGACACTTGTATGCCAAAAGCCCTCCACCAACAACAATATCCCCAGCACATAATAATACATCTTATAGTTTGATTGTGTTGTTGGTGGTGGCGGCGGCGGTGCTGGTGCTGATGTTGTATTACTATCTAATAATTTTTGTTTTGCTGCTTGGTTGCTTTTTGCAGTCTGTTGTATTCAGCTAGTTTACGACCGGCCTCAACACGTCCAGCACTTTTAGACTTAGTAACACTACTCACCTGCGGGACACTCAGTTGTGGGACACTCGCCTGGGGGACACTCGCCTGTAAATTCACTTGTGGGACATTCTGCTCCTGTGGAGTCTTCTCCTGCTCGCTCATTTTTTTTAGTGCGATTAAAATTAATATGATTGAAATTAATATGATTGAAAGTAATTAATCCCATGATGAATGGACATAACAACGTCCCAAATCTATAATACATGTCACATGCAAGAGATTCTAGGGACTTGGTTAAAACCGGATCTTGTGTTAAGTCATATTTTAAATCTTCTTCTGAATCAATCGGTGCTATCTTGCCTACTAACTTAGCATATAAACTAATCATTGTTTGTCCCACCGATCTAACCATTTTTTTTATCCTAGCTGTGCTTCGTACCTAGCGTAATACTTCTCAACGTCTGATGTAGACAATTGCTGAATCTGTTCAATACTTAGTTCAACGCCCAAATACTGCCTGGTTTTCCCACATGCAGCCAGAGAGTATAATCTTTCTTTATGACAGAGGTCTGTTGCCTCCTCACACTTTAATAGCTCGTCGCAATCCATTTTTTAAAGCCCTTTTTAAAAGCAATAAAAAAAATAAAACCATGAGTTTAACGCTGGTTAATTATGCAGTGCCCATTGTCGGTGTTATAGTTTATTCAACCCTAGCAAAATGCTTGTTAAGAATAAAACCACCCAACATGGGAAAGATAGAAGATTCGCCGAAACTAGTTACATCCTTATTTTTAGCTCTGGCAACAAAAGATTATCTGATTAAAAAGCACATAGACAGCCTTTCATATTATGATTATTTTAATTATTTTTTTAGTTAATAAAAAACATGAGCACTGCAAAGATCATCAATACTATTTACCACTCTGCTGTAATCAGCGGTCTTAGTATAGGGTACAGCATGTTAGCAAAAAACATGTTTAAGATGAGGCCGGCTGATCTGGGAAGGTTAGACATTGAGGATGTTGTTAAGGTTATAGCTGTAATAACGGCGGGGATTGCCTCAAAAGACTTTCTTGTTGCACAGGGGATTATCCCAGAAAACATCAATGCATAGAAAGATTAATGCAAAAGATAATGCATAGAAGATGATTCAACCTTTCCTTGCCTGAACCTACAGTGATCGAAGCGATAAATAAGTGAATTTCTTTGTTTTATCGTAATGTTCACTGTGAAGACTAGAGTCGAATAGTTGTTTTGTTGTACGTGTCACTCTTGCGGTCGCTAACATTTATTAAGATTATACAAAAAGATTCATTTAGAAAATATTGATTTATAAAAAAGATTCATTCATTTATAAAAAGATGTCTGGATTAGTTCTGATGGTAGGAGGAGCTATTGTTAATGCATTGGCTTTCTCTGGCAGCAATTATATGTTTAGTAAATTGCGGTCTGATGAAGAGAGAGAACGCCATAACAAGGCAATGGAAGATTTAGCTAAGGCAAGAGACGCTTACGAGAAAAGGAGAATTGCTCACTTAGACTTTATTAATAAAAAGTTAAGAGAACAGGGACATGCAGAGCACACATTTACAGACGTTGATGAAGCAATGAATGAATATTACTTAGTGACAGGAAAGAAGTTTCTAACATCGTCACCGCCAGAACTGTCTGACTTTTATGAACCATCTGAGGATCAGAAAATGGTAGAAATAGGCTTTATTATAGGGGCTATGGGAGCAATCTTTCTTCTTGCATATTCAATCTAAAAACATAGTTAAAAATGTAATAAAAACAGTCCCTTCTTATGGACGATACGAAGTACAAAATATATTATTCTCCTAGAGGGTATTGGAAAGGAAAGGCTGCTATTGATAAACTGAGTAAAGCTGCTAGGGTGTCTGAATCAGAAGCGAAAGACTGGCTTTCAAAACAAGGATCTGGCAAATATATCTGCCTGCCCCAAAAAGAATAATAAGGCCTCGATTTGTTAATTCAGTTCCTAATGACACCCACCAGATGGACTTGTTGTATCTTCCACATGACAAAGTTAGAAGAAAAAAGTTTAAGTATGCTCTGACTGTTGTTGACATGGCTTCGAGGTATAAAGATGCTGAGCCTTTAACAGATAAAAGCTCAACTGCTGTGGCTGTGGCTTTACAACAAATATACATGCGAGGTCCATTAAAGTATCCTAGGTTGATCCAGGTTGATGATGGAAAAGAGTTTAAAGGAGCTGTAAACCAACTGTTTTTAAGACATCGGGTTACAGTTAAGAGAGGGATCCCAGGCAACCATCGCTCCCAAGCTCTAGTAGAAAACTTTAATAAGAATCTAGCTGAGCGTCTGTTTACCTATCAATACCACAGAGACCTTATGGACAAAACACGCAACACAGAATGGGTTAAGAGATTGCCGGCAGTCTTACGCGCCATGAACAATGAAGAATTTAAAGCAACAGGCCTTAAGCCAGTAAACGCGATCAAATTAAAAAAAATAAGTATTGCTGAAGACATCCAAAGTAATCAAAAACTCTTACCTTTTGGATTAAAAGTAAGATACTTGTATGCGCCTGGAGAGGCAGAGGGTGATGTTAGAATTAGAGCCACAGACCCCATATGGAGCGTAGATGTATATGAAGTTGAAAGAATTATGAAAACAACCCCTCCCGTATATTGTTTAAGAGAGACTCTTTCTTCTAGCGGTGCTACTACGTCTAAAAAGCCTGCCCCTAAAAGATCGTTTGTTCGCGAAGAGTTGCAAGTTGTCCCACCAAACACAGTGCCTGTTAGTTAATCAGAGAGAAAGTTTAAATGTGCGGTTCTAGAGCAGGAAAATTATTTTGCCCGCAAACCCCACTTTTCACGCGATTAGATTTGTTTAATTTTGTAGGTTTTTAGCTATTTTTTTTTGGTTAAGAGAATTTGATTATGTGAAAAGGGGGGTTTGCGGGCGAAATAAGATTGCTGGTCGAGAACAGACATTTTATCTTCCCTCTGTTTTTTGTTTTTCTTCTGTCGCTTTTTCTACGTTTTCTTCGCTGATGTCATGGCTTTTGTTCCTGATTGAATTGTGTCTTCTCTCCGTCCTTTTTTCCCCCTCCCGTTTCCTTCGTTGTTTGTGTTTCTCATTCTGTTGCGAACAGCACTCAACGACTTCCAAGACAGGTGTGAAGTGAACCCCTCCCCTCTCGCTCGCTGCCAAGTCAGTTCAGTGACGTCAACGACACGCCAAGGGACGCTACTCACCCGGCTGCCTCAAGTGGTAGCCTCAAGGTAGACCTACCGCGCTAGTGTACGGTCTTCATCCCATTGTGAAAGGGTGCTTTCTAACCCCCCCCCCCCCCCCCCCCCCGTTCCTCCCGCTTCCAATCAGCTGTCCATTATTCCCTCCCTCCCCTCTCCCCCACCCCACCCCACCTCCTGCCGCCTGTTTGTGAAATAACTCCTGGCGCCTGCGATCCGTCGAGTCTGGTGTCTGGGAAACCTTGTCCTTAAGGGCCCCCGGCCAATAGCACGTGGTACCTACCTGAGCAGCTGCACGTCTACGTAGCTAATACTTATTCGAAATACTACTTTATGACAGAGTAAAGGATCGCAACTTGAATGCTTTGAATAATGATATAAATCGACAAATGTTTAACAGTTTGCTCATGAGTGCCTGCCAAAAGA
>CM065741.1:48902562-48907562 GCA_033310375.1 Conus canariensis | reverse complement strand
GAGTCAGGGAAGTGCCTCACAGAAGACAAGGCCATTCTCAAGCATCGGACAGAATACTGCTCCGAATTATACAACTTCATCACAACAGGAGACCCACAAGTCGTGAATGTCCCCCAGTAACAGACAGTGACAACTTCCCTACACTGCGTGGAGAAGTAGAGGCAGCAGTGAAGTCCTCGACACTGGGAAAATCAATGGGGATGGACAAGACACCAGCACAGTTGGCGAAGGAAGGAGGAGATGCTATGGCCAGTGCCCGCACAGTCATAAGTAACAAGATCTGGCAAACTGCTGAGTGGCCAACACCACGGACCCAATCCCAGACTGTCAGTTTATAACTTTGCCAAAATTACCGAACCATCAGTCTGATCAATCACCCAAGCAAGGTGATGCTGAAGATCCTTTTGAATAGACTGAAGCCGCGAACAGGGAAGATCTTTGCTGAAGAATAGGCAAGGTTTAGAGCAGGACACAGTCCCACCAAAGAGATTTTTAACTTGAGAATCATTTGAGATAGAGAGATCATCAGCACCAGGAGGACCTGTACCACATTTTGTGGACTTCAAAAAAGCCTTTGGCAGGGTGTAGCACGCAGCCCTATGGGAGACAAAGAGACTGGACAACATCACACAGCCCTATGGGACACAATGAGACTGTACAACATCACGCAGCCCTATGGGACACAATGAGACTGGACAACATCACGCAGCTCTATGGGACACAATGAGACTGGACAACATCACGCAGCCTATGGGACACAATGAGACTGGACAACATCACGCAGCTCTATGGGACACAATGAGACTGGACAACATCACGCAGCCCTATGGGATACAATGAGACTGTACAACATAACGCAGCCCTATGGGATACAATGAGACTGGACAACATCACACAGCCCTATGGGACACAATGAGACTGTACAACATAACGCAGCCCTATGGGATACAATGAGACTGCACAACATCACGCAGCTCTATGGGACACAATGAGACTGTACAACATAACGCAGCCCTATGGGATACAATGAGACTGTACAACATAACGCAGCCCTATGGGACACAATGAGACTGGACAACATCACGCAGTCCTATGGGACACACTGAGATTGGACAACATCACGCAGCCCTATGGGACACAATGAGACTGGACAACATCGACGCCAACCTGATCAAGACTATGGAACGCCTTACGATAAAGCCACTAGCGCAGTCTTCCTGAATGGCATCTTAGGAGACTGGTTCAAGACAACTGTTGGAGTGAGGCAAGGCTGTTTACTCTCACCCACTCTTTCCATTATCAACCAGGAGAGAGTCATGACTGACACACCGGAGGGACATAAAGCTCAATAAGCGCTGGTGGCAGGATAGTAACAGACCTGCGTTTTGCTGATGACATCGACGGACTAACAGAAGAGCAGGAACTAGCCAACCTAGCAGAGCGCCTTGACAAATGTTCTGCTGCATTCGGCATGGAGATCAGCACCGAAAAGACAACACGTATTATCAACAACATCTCGGCATCAGCACTAACATCGCTATCAAGGGAGAAAATCTCAGAGACAGTTCAGACCTTGAGGTACCTCGGGGCAATTCATTCAGATGAGGGAACAAAGCCTGAAGTGCTCTCTAGAGCTGCGCAAACGACAGCAGCACTAGTCAGACTTAGACCCATCTGGAATGAAAGAAACGTCAGTCAGTTGCAAGATTTAACGGTGTACAGGCCTCCTAAGATTACAGTGAACAGACCTCTTAAGATTACGGTGAACAGGCCTCTTAAGATTACGGTGAACAGGCCTCTTAAGATTACGGTGAACAGGCCTCTTAAGATTACGGTGAACAGGCCTCTTAAGGCCTCAAACACCTAATGTTCAAGTTCAAGATCAGACTGATGCACTCCCTGGTCATTGCCATATTTCTCTATGCCTGTGAGACGTGGACTGTGACAGCTGAACTTGAGAGAAGGATTCAGGCATTAGAGATGAGATGCTTCTGCAGGATCCATGCCATCTCATACAAAGCCACATTACCAACCTGGAGGTCCGGACCAGACTAAGGCAAGCCACTGAACCTTACGAAGACCTGTTGTCCACAGTGAAAAGAAGGAAAATGAGATGGTACGGTCATGTATCAAGATCAACAGGACTTGCCAAAACCATTCTACAAGGAACAGTGCGAGGAGGCAGAAGGAGAGAAAGACAGAGAAAGAGATGGGAGGACAACATCAGTGCATGGACTGGCCTCACACTCAGCAACTGCCTAAGAGCGTCTGAGAACCGGGAGGAGTGGAGGAAGCTGGTTGCGAAGTCTTCTGTGGCGCCCCAACGGTCTTCAAGACTCTGGAATTGGTGACAGGTGGTAGGTGATAACGTAAACCAAAGCCATGGATGCAATGACTAGCACAGGGGCTAAGGGGCATTATAGAGCACAGCAACTACTTCAAGTACAACAGTATAGACAGCAACCGTTGTGATCTTTCACCTTTTTCGTCTAAACTGACTTTCAAAGTCTACAAACAGCAACTGTTGTGAGCTTTACATTTCCCCTCCGGCTTGACTTCCAAAGTATTCGTGTGGTGATAACATTAATCTGGTCCTGAACTACAATGAACATTAGATATTCGTGTAGTGATAACATTATCTGGTCCTGAACTAAAAAGAACATTAGATATTCGTGTAGTGATAACATTAATCTGGTCCTGAACTAAAATGAACATTAGATATTCGTATAGTGATAACATTAAGCTGGTCCTGAACTAAAATGAACATTAGATATTCGTGTAGTGATAACGTTAATCTGGTCCTGAACTACAATGAACATTAGATATTCGCGTAGTGATAATATTAATCTGGTCCTGAACTACAATGAACATTAGATATTCGCGTAGTGATAATATTAATCTGGTCCTGAACTACATGAACATTAGTATTCGCGTAGTGATAATATTAATCTGGTCCTGAACTCCAATGAACATTAGATATTCGCGTAATGATAATATTAATCTGGTCCTGAACTAAAATTAACATTAGATATCAAACAGAAACTCTAGTATACCTCCTTTTTATCTTTTCCGTTTGTATCTCTGACTTTTGACTCATGATATTGCTTTTTGATTTGTTTACCTCCCCCCGCCCTCCCCCATCCCTGTTAAATTAACAGCTGAACTAAGTATGATGATAGTTTGGGGCAAGACCCAAGGACTGTTATGCATGCACACTTTTTTGTATAGCCGTATTTTGAATTTGACCTTTGACCTAGGTCCTTGGATTCCCATTAATAATATTTTTCGCTTATAATGATTTATTCCCATGTTAAATGAGTCATGTTCTCTCCGACTAAAAAAAAGGGTAATCTACGGGAATCTTTCGACACGGTAAGGAAAGAGATATAATGCGTCAATAGGGTTGCCAAATTATTCCGCGGGTAAAACTTTGCTTTTTCCTCCTAACGCGAATTAGGGAAGAAAGATTGCCAAAAGCTTACCTTCTAAATGGACGAAGTGTAGTTTGAAATAGCGTTCCTAAATCAGCAACCACAGATAAAAGGATAATGGCTCTCTGTCTTTCTTTTCTTTAAAATGGATACAAGTCCTCCTCTTGAAGTCTTTCCCTCGATGTAATAGTAATCATTACATTGATAGTGTTCGAAGCCTTTAGATACACAAAACATTAATTGTGATTGTGAATATTCTTTGTCCTAACACCAATGTCCAAATAAAAGTTGATGTATGATAATTGTTTTCCTTTTTTTCCCGATTTCACTTAATATGTTGATGCATTATTTATTTCACCTGGTACATTCTGAACCCTGTCTTACTCTTCTTTTCCTTACAGTTCCATGCAGCCATACATCCAAGGGTACTCTTTACAAGGCCAATTAGCAAGTGCAACAGCACTTTTTTTTTTCAAGAAATTCAGAGCCCAGGTACACAACACAGCTGACTGCTGAGACTTTGCACTTCGCATCAATGTGAAAGAGGTCCAAAGAGAACTCTGTAAAGGTGTGTATGTTGTGTGTGTGTGTGTGTGTGTGTGTGTGTGTGTGCGCGCGCGCGCGCGGCGCGCGTGCGTGCGTGCGTGCGTGCGTGCGTGCGTGCATATGTGCGTGCGTATGTGCGTGCGTGCGTGCGTGCGTGTGTATGAGCGTGCGTATATGCGTGCGTATGTGCGTGCGTGCGTGCGTGCGTGTGCGCGCGCGCGCGAGTGTGTGTGTGTGTGTGTGTGTGTGTGTGTGTGTGTGTGTGTGTGTGTGTGTGTGTGTGTTCTGAATAACGAGGATCTGCAGACAATAAGGAAAGAGAGACATGGAGACTTTCAAATTTCATTATAAGTTGACAGCGACATACGTAAACACTTTCATATTTACTCCACGTCTTGTCAACATCTGAAACTTCGTGCTAAGGAAACAGAGTAAGGAAGGATGGGGGAGAGGGGGGGAGAGGAGAGGGAGACTGTGCGCCAACACAAGTTCTAGACTTGGGGGAGGGTGGGGGGGGAGGATGGAAGAGCTGTCTGTCCACCTAATGTAAGCAACAGCTGCCAAGCTCATCTGGTCTAGGCTATGAGGAAGGAGGAACTTTGCCTGTTTCTTGTGCAGCAGAAAAGTTTGGCAGTTTATCCATATGCAATATCGACAGTCTGTCTGGCAGTATCAAATCCAAGCTCTGTGATGTGTCATGGATCAGTTGTCCGAGGAGGAGATTGGAGACTCCCTACAGCTCTGATTGTCGGATGAAGAACAATTCAGCAGCAGCAAATTTCATAGATGAAGGGGGGGGGGGGGGGGGATGAAAAAATAAAGCAAAGCGCGTAAAACCCAAAGTGGATGAAAGTTTCTTTCGTAAAGTGACATTGCCAAATCGTAAACGGACAGTGTCACAATGGTCATCAAGTAACATTCCACACATGTGAGTCTCCTTTTCGTTGTTCTGTTAAGTGACGTTTCTATTCCGAACAAAGGCCGGTTTCTTTACTGCAATCAAACACTTCCTGCAGTGGTCGG
>CM065741.1:48885062-48897562 GCA_033310375.1 Conus canariensis | reverse complement strand
GCGAGACTTGGAGAATGACCAAGGCAATACAACAAAAAATTCAAACCTTCATCAACACCTGTCTGAGGCGCATCTTCAAAATCAGATGGCCCAAGAAGACCAACAATGAAGATCTATGGAAGCAAGCAGGACAGAAACCAGTGGCCAAGCAGATTCTGCGGAGGAGGTGGGGCTGGATTGGACACACTGTCAGGAAGCCAGCATCCAGCACCACATGCCAAGCCCTGATATGGAACCCGCAGGGGAAAAGGAAGAGAGGCCGACCTCGCAGCAGCTGGAGGCGAGACACTGAGGCAGAGATAAAGAGGCAGGGGACCAACTGGACAGGCATTCAGCGAGCAGCCCAGAACCGAGTGCGATGGCGGAGTGTTGTCGATGGCCTATGCTCACCCTCGAGCTATGGGCCCAAGTAAGTAAGTAAATCCTGCATCCCCCTTCACCTGTCCTGCGAGGCTCCAGAGCAGAGAGTGCATACCTGTATGGGTCTGGATTCATAGAAAAGATAGGGGCGGTGATGTTTGGAAATCCCCCCTAGTGTTAGGGAGTCTACTGCATACAAGGTCAGTATGCAAAATCAAGCTACATGAGACCAAGTTAACGTTAGCAAGCGGATGTGAAAAGCCATGCACAAACTACCGAAAGAGATGGCTCTGTTTGCATGTTGTGTTGGGCATTTCACAAAGTGAAAATCTAAAAGGGTGCTATTTTGTTTTAATGCAAAGGGGATGTTTCCTACAACATCCCGAATATTGAAAATTCAACTTGCTGCTGTGTGGTCCAGCCTGTGTCGTTCAATGTCTGCAGACCAGACATCTCGTTACTGCCAGTGTCTGAGGTCTGGCTGACAGTATCATTCCACTCCAGTGGCCCATGTCTGATGGTGGTCAAAGGCCAAAGGAAAAGCCAAAAGAGAAATGATGATTCAGGAGATGAGAAAAGAAGAAGACCAAAAAAGACTCCAAAAAGCAGTCCAGCAGAGCCAGCAAGGGCAATGGACAACGTGGGAGAATGCACTCCAAAGAAGTCTCACTTGGAATGACATTTGGCACATGGCCCTCTCAGGATCAGCTTCATTCTCAGATCTGCATATGACCTTCTGCCCTCAAATGCAAACCTGGTGAAGTGGGGAAAACAGACGATCCTGCATGCCCCCTCTGCCATGAAAAACAAACAGTGGAGCATGTCCTAAGCTCATGTAAAGTAGCCCTGGCTCAAGGAAGGTACACATGGAGGCACAACCAAGTGCTCAAAGAGATTGTACAAGTAGTCTGGGCTAGTACCAACACCATAAAAGGGAAAATCAGGACTCCAAAAGCACCCGCAACATTCTTCACGGCAGGAGGCAGCAAATCATGGCCAAGAACAACAGTGCCACTCGAAACATGCAGGCAGAGTCTGCTGGACGGGGCAGATGACTGGGAGTGCACTGCAGACCTCCCAGAATGGAAGAGTCACCCAGAGATCATCAGCAAGTGTGGCATGAGACCAGACATAGTAGTCCACTCTAAGTCAACCAAGCAACTGATCATGATCGAGCTCACGGTGCCATATGAGAACAGAATGGAGGCAGCTCAAATCTACAAGACTGAAAAGTATGCTGATCTGGCAAATAGCCTGAGGAGAGAAGGCTATCAGGTCAAAGTCCTCACTGCAGAAATTGGAGCTAGGGGGTTTGTAGGAACGTCTGCATACAGCCTCATGAAACAGCTCTCAGTTGCAGGGAAGGAAAAACCAGAGCCCTGAAAGCAATGGCAGAAGCGGCAGAGAGGTGTTCAAGCTGGATCTGGTCAAGGAGGAACAAAAGTGAACTTCATAAGGCTTAATTTCCCTACAAATATCAGGTGTCCCTGTGGCTCAGTGGTTAAAGCGCGAGTCATTAAGTGGAAAATGAGCATGTCCAGAGGGTCATGGGTTCGAATCCCAGCCATGGCTCGTCCCAAGATGGAAAAAAAAAGGGGGCAGCAGAGGGACATCCGGAGTCATGAACCGGGTGTGGCCCAACCCCCCTAGAGTGTCAGGAGATAAGGGCCGAAACACTTGCTTGAAGGGGGCTTCTCTTCTGAGGACTCTCTGCTGCCACGCTCTCCACGAGTTTCTTTCTACTGATGCATGGGTAAACCATTGACTTCCGGGAATAGGCCGGAGGACGTCCGGGAAAGACCGGAGGACACTGGGAAAGACCAGAACCAAGGGCTCTGTGGGCTGGCTCCCCACTTTGCCTTAAACATGTGGCTACTAAGAATAAAAGGAAAAGATGCTCCCAGGATTCACCGAAAGGGGGAGAGAATGATGAATCCATCGGTGCTCAACCAATCATGACTGCAAATCCCAAACGGACTATGAACATGGACCAAATGGAATATCCATGTGTCTGTGGAAAGCGTTTCGCTACCACCCGTGGCATGAAGATCCACAGAACAAAGATGGGATGTGTGAAGACTCATCTGAATGAGCAGCAGCGCACTGCATCAGCAGATAAGACGTCGGAAGACCAGGGCCAGGATTTAAACCACAGTGCCAAGGACATCCACGCTGTTGGTTCGGATGAGGAATTTGCACAGGCCCTCGATGCCAGGCGCCTGAAACTCAACCTGCCACGAGCAAACGAAACTGAAGATTGGGAGAAACTGGATGCAAAAATCGTCCAAAGACTCGATGCACTGATAGGGAAAAGCACCCTGGAACACAAACTAGCCACATATGGGGACATTGTGTATGCCACATGTAGAGACGCCTATGGAGCAAAACTACCCAAAGAAAAAACACCTCCAAAGAAATCCAGACGCCAAGAAAAGATGGACAAGATCAGGGTCCAAAAGAAAAACCTCAAGACGCAAATGAAGACCGCATTGCCAGCTGAAAAACAAGGCTTGCAAAAACTGTGGAAAGACCTGAAAGAAAAACACAGCGCCCTCAGCAAAGCGGAATCTGCGAGGAAGAGGAAGAGCAAAAAGAAGAAGACACAAGAGCGCTTCTTCAGAGACCCCTTCCAGTTTGCCAGAACACTGTTTGAGCAGCCAAAATCTGGGACCCTAAGTGTGGACAAAGGAGTTCTTGAGCAGCATCTGAGGAAAACATACTCTGACCCACAGAGCAAAGCACCACTCGACATTCAAGGTCTGGTGTGGCCAACCAACCCTGAGGAACAGTTCAATGGCAAGCCTCCAACGTTGGCGGAAATCAAGAAGGTGGTCGACAAAGCCAGAGCCAAATCATCACCAGGGCCAAACGGAATACCTTACCAGCTTTACAAGAAATGTCCCAAGGTGCTGGAGTGGCTCCACAGGCTGCTGCGATCGGCTTGGAGAAACCAGAAGATCAGCGGCCAGTGGATGACGGCAGATAGGTGTGTACATCCCCAAAGAGCAAAACTCAAGTGACATCAGCCAGTTCAGGCCAATATCACTACTGAACGTCGAAGGGAAAATCTTCTTCTCTGTCATGGCAGCAAGGCTGACCAAGTACCTGATGGAAAACAAGTACTTGGATGTGTCAGTCCAGAAAGGTGGCATCCCAGGCGTGGCTGGCTGTGTAGAACACGCCACAATGATCTGGGACGCAATCCAAAAAGCAAAAACAGAAGAGACCTGGACGTAGTGTGGCTTGATCTGGCAAACGCATATGGATCTGTGCCCCATGAGATGATACAGTTGGCTCTTGAGATGTACCATGTGCCAAAGAACATCCGCGACATGCTCAAGAAGTACTTCAATGGCTTCTCAATGCGGTTCTCTACCAAGGAGTACACAACAGACTGGATCAACTTGAAGTGGGTATTGCAATGGGCTGTGCAATTTCCCCAATACTGTTCGTGCTGGCAATGGAACTCATCTTGAAAGCAGCAACAAACAACGCGAGACAAACAGACCTTAGCGATGGATACAAGATGCCTCCTCTCAAGGCCTTCATGGATGACACTACAGTGATTTCATCCAGAGAAGACGAGACACGTCATGTGCTGGAGAGGCTGGACGACATAGTTGCCTCATCCAGAATGAAGTTCAAGCCAAAGAAATCACGGAGTCTCTCACTGAGGAAAGGAAAAGTGGCCGGATCTGTGGTCTTCAGTGTTGCCAACCAGGCCATTCCAACAGTCACAGAAGAACCAGTCAAGAGCCTTGGAAGATGGTATGATGATACGCTGAAAGACACACAAAGAGCAAAAGAAACCAAGCAGATGGTGGAGGAAGGCTTGAGACCATTGACCAGTGTGGGCTCCCTGGCAAATACAAGGTCTGGTGTTTGCAGTTCATGCTGATACCAAAGCTCCTATGGCCTCTGATGATATACGACATCTGCACCAGCATGGTGGAGGCAATGGAAGCCAAAATCAACAAGTTCACAAGGAAATGGCTTGGTGTCCCACCCTGTCTGACTGACATAGCGCTGTACTGTCGCCAAGCAAAGCTGAAACTACCACTGAAATCCATCCTGGAGGAATACAAAGCAGGGAAGATCAGACTTCAAAGCATGCTGGAGGACTCAGGAGACAAGGTGGTAGAAGCAATCAAGCCCCAGCTGAAGACAGGCAGAAAATGGAAAGTTCAAGAGGCGATGGATTCTGCAAAAGAAAGTCTCAAGATCAGAGAAATAACAGGATACACACAGACCAACAGACAAGGACTGGGGGTGACCAAAACTGAATGGTGGTCAAAGGCCAAAGGAAAAGCCAAAAGAGACATGATGATTCAGGAGATGAGAAAAGAAGAAGACCAAAAAAGACTCCAAAAAGCAGTCCAGCAGAGCCAGCAAGGGCAATGGACAACGTGGGAGAATGCACTCCAAAGAAGTCTCACTTGGAATGACATTTGGCACATGGCCTCTCTCAGGATCAGCTTCATTCTCAGATCTGCATATGACCTTCTGCCCTCAAATGCAAACCTGGTGAAGTGGGGGAAAACAGACGATCCTGCATGCCCCCTCTGCCATGAAAAACAAACAGTGGAGCATGTCCTAAGCTCATGTAAAGTAGCCCTGGCTCAAGGAAGGTACACATGGAGGCACAACCAAGTGCTCAAAGAGATTGTACAAGTAGTCTGGGCTAGTACCAACACCATAAAAGGGAAAATCAGGACTCCAAAAGCACCCGCAACATTCTTCACGGCAGGAGGCAGCAAATCATGGCCAAGAACAACAGTGCCACTCGAAACATGCAGGCAGAGTCTGCTGGACGGGGCAGATGACTGGGAGTGCACTGCAGACCTCCCAGAATGGAAGAGTCACCCAGAGATCATCAGCAAGAGTGGCATGAGACCAGACATAGTAGTCCACTCTAAGTCAACCAAGCAACTGATCATGATCGAGCTCACGGTGCCATATGAGAACAGAATGGAGGCAGCTCAAATCTACAAGACTGAAAGTATGCTGATCTGGCAAACAGCCTGAGGAGAGAAGGCTATCAGGTCAAAGTCCTCACTGCAGAAATTGGAGCTAGGGGGTTTGTAGGAACGTCTGCATACAGCCTCATGAAACAGCTCTCAGTTGCAGGGAAGGAAAAAACCAGAGCCCTGAAAGCAATGGCAGAAGCGGCAGAGAGGTGTTCAAGCTGGATCTGGTCAAGGAGGAACAAAAGTGAACTTCATAAGGCTTAATTTCCCTACAAATATCAGGTGTCCCTGTGGCTCAGTGGTTAAAGCGCGAGTCATTAAGTGGAAAATGAGCATGTCCAGAGGGTCATGGGTTCGAATCCAGCCATGGCTCGTCCCAAGATGGAAAAAAAAGGGGGCAGCAGAGGGACATCCGGAGTCATGAACCGGGTGTGGCCCAACCCCCCTAGAGTGTCAGGAGATAAGGGCCGAAACACTTGCTTGAAGGGGGCTTCTCTTCTGAGGACTCTCTGCTGCCACGCTCTCCACGAGTTTCTTTCTACTGGCACCCCTCTCATAAACATTTCACAGCAGACTCCATGAAAACCTTGGTTCAGAGATGTTCCACCTGGTGTGATGTTTGAATTTCTGAAAGAGATTCACATTTTTTTTTCATCTGATCTGAGATTTACAGTAAGAGAAAGATTTTGAACAAAATTCCCGGGGTGTTTTTCGAAATTGTAATTTAAAGGTTTATGTGGGTGAATGACTTGTGAGTTGACTTCAACGTGGTTGACTTCAACGTTAAGGTTACTTTCTTTCTTCTTTCTTTCTTTCTTTCTTCCTTCCTTCCTTTGTTTTTGTACTCCCAGTTCTTATAGAACAGGGAGTACTTTACAATGGGAACGAAGAAATGCTGTCTGTGGTTCTGTCTGTCTGTCTGTCTGTCTGTGTGTCCGTGGTCAAAATGTGTTCCACCCGCTCCAGACAAAACTACTGGGCCGATCTTCCTGAAAATTTGTAGGTATGTTCATTATGGGCCACGGATGATGCCCGATGTTTTAGTTTACCGCTATAGCCGTTACCAATGGCTGTAACGGCCTATAACGGTTTTTCTTCTTTATGGAATATCTCAGAAGGTACTTGGCCAATTTATATGCGGCTTGGATGATCTCGTGACAAATCGGAGCCTCTGTCCATATGTAAGTGATGTAATGCTGAAAATGGATTAAACAACCTTAAAAACCGTTATTCTGCCGTTATTTCTTATATATAGGTGGATTTTAATGAAATTTGGTATATAGAAAGGTTATCACACACAAATGGCACTTCTATATAGTGTTTCAAAATTTGACCGTTAAAAACCGTTATTCTTGACATATTGTCCGATTTGGATGAAATTTGAGATGTACACAGGCTTTAGCCCAGTGAGGACTAAAATACCGGTTTCAAAAGTGTATATCGGTTATATAACCGTTTAAACCGTTATTTTGCCGTTATTTTTTATATATTGGTGGGTTTTAATGAAATTTTGTATATAGAAAGGTTATCACACACAAATGGCACTTCCATGTAGTGTTTCAAAACCTGACCGTTAAAAACTGTTATTCTTGACATATTGTCCGATTTGGATGAAATTTAGTATGTACACAGGCTTTAGCCCAGTGAGGACTAGAATACCAGTTTCACAAGTGTACATCCGTTATTTTGCCTTTATTTCTTATCTCACAAAGCACTTGGCCGATTTATAAGCGGTTTGGAAAACTGGGAGTACGTTTATATGCTTCGCATCTTTTCTGTTACATTGATTGATTTATTTATTTCCCGTGTTTCCTTCGTTTTCTCCGATCTCTTTCTTTATATGTTTCGTCTCGTTACCTTTTTTTTTTTTTTTTAGTTGATGCGTCCAAAGCCGATCCTGCCAGTGTGTGGATCCGTCCTTTATTCATGACGGTCATTTCCTGAACCAGTTTGTTATCTTTGGAGAGAGAGAGTACGTGCGCGTGCGCGCCATGCGTACACATGTACGCATCTCTCTCTCTCTCTCTCTCTCTCTCTCTCTCTCTCTCTCTCTCTCTCTCTCTCTCTCTCTCTCTGTGCACTCCCTTGGCATAAGGGTTAACTATTGTCAATAAAGCATTGTCATTGTCATTGTCTCTCTTACAGAGAGAGAGTATGTGTGTGTGCGTGCGCGCGCGTGCACATGCGCGCGCGTGAGTGCGTGTGTGTGCGTGCGTGTGTATGTGTGTGTGTGTGTGTATGTGTGTGTGTGTGTGTGTGTGTGTGTGTGTGTGTGTGTGTGTGTGTGTGTGTGTGTGTGTGTGTGTGTGTGTGTGCGGTTCTGAACTATTTTGAGATTTATCCCTGTGAATGTGTGTGATTCTCCTGGATTCTCCATCAGGAGTTATGTTGCTTTTCCTTTTGCTTCTTCCTTCCTTTCTTCAGTCTTGTCATCTGTCCTTTTATCTCATCTTCACCCTTCCTACCTCCACAGCTGACATTTCTGGCATTGCTTGTGTCCTGTTCAAGATTCAAGATATCATGAACCAGTGGCCCCTGCTGAATCATGAATGCCATCAAACAAGAATAAGAAATAAGTTTTCATTGAATATCAAACCAACTGTGAATATAAAAATCCTTTACCATGTGAAAACATCTTACACAATGCACACGCATACACACACACAGTGAGAGGAGAGAGAGAGAGAGGAGAGAGAGAGAGGAGAGGAGAGAGAGAGAGAGAGAGAGAGAGAGAGAGGAGAGAGAGAGAGAGAGAGAGAGGAGAGAAACATGGTCAGATCACATGAGGTACTCGAGAGAAAAATTCAACGACAATACTATTCCGCATTAATTAATCCCATAAGATGTTTCTTCATTGAACCATTAGCACTTAATGAAGCGGCCACAGGCGGTCTGATGTTCCACCAGTCCAGACAGCCTGGTCAATGGACGTGCTCTGGAACAAGCCCAATGAGCGTGTAGGAAGCATTCCGATGAGCACACCCAAGACTTCGGCTGGTCTGGCTCCCCATGCATAAGGAATCCTTAAGGAAACACGTGGGCGTTTAGCCAGCCATAAATTCCCCATACTGCTACATTTGCTGATTTCTTCCTCGACGCATGCTACGATTCCCGTAAGTATCGGAGACCAGTCTAACGCTGTTGGTCTGCGGCACACGCGTTCAGCTCTGAATATTTATATCCTGTCAGGGGGTGACCTTGTACTAGGAGCTGTGTTCAGATAGCGCACCTGTTTACTACGTATATTGTGTGATCATTATCACTTCTTAACGGCATGTCTTGTTCAGTTAACACAACATTTTCCCCTACGTGTGTTATTCAGTTGGCAATGTTATTCATTTGTTCGTTTGTTTTACTACATATGTTGTTCTGTCAGCGTTGTTTTTCTATCGTATTTCTTCATTTTTGTTGTGAGGCGTTCATTTGACTGTAATAAAAATGTTTTCATCTATTTTAGTGATCGTTACTTTTTTCTATGAATCCAAACATCCTGGAATATACTTTGATACTATGCTTTCAGGCTTCTTTTCTCGTATCTAATGAGTTTTGATCACAGAGATCTCACCATCTTAATTACTGCATGCTGACTCAATGCAACAAATGATAAAAAGTGGATTATCGCCTAAGCGACTTTACTAGACAAATTAGAAAACAAGATGCAAAGCATATAAAGGTACTCCCAGTTTATCTTGAATACGCGTGAGATATTCCATAAAGAGGAAAACCCGTTTTGGGCCGTTATAGCCGTTAGTAACGGCTATAACGGTAAACATCAGCCATCATCTGTGACCCATAATGAACGTACCTACAAATTTTCAGAAAGATCGGCCAAGTACTTTCTGAGATATTCTATAAAGAAGAAAAGCCGTCATGGGCCGTTATAGCCGTTAGTAACGGCTATAACGGTAAACATCAGCCATCATCTGTGACCCATAATGAACGTACCTACAAATTTTCAGAAAGATCGGCCAAGTACTTTCTGAGATATTCCATAAAGAAGAAAAGCCGTTATGGGCCGTTATAGCCGTTAGTAACGGCTATGACGGTAAAATAAAACATCGGGCATCATCCGTGACCCATAATAAACATACCTACAATTTTTCAGAAAGATCGGCCCAGTAGTTTTGTCTGGAGCGATTGGAACACATTTTGACCACGGACGGACAGACAGACACACAGACCGACACACAAATAGCATTTCTTCGTTCCCATTGTAAAGTACTCCCTGTTCTATAAGAACTGGGAGTACAAAAACAACAACAAGAGTTCACGAATGTTTACAATACAATGTTATACCAAGTCTGAAGCAGTCCTCTACTCCATGAGGTAATATACATGCGCGCAGGATCGGTGTGGTCTCCTGAACCAGGTGCGTTGTCCAGGTCATTCAGTATTGGACAGTGGGCGTGCTGGGAGCATCACCACCAGTGCAATGTCCAGCCGTCCGGGGAAACATCCCCCCAAGTGCCATGCCATCGGCCAACAGCCATTCTCCATTCCAGTGATTGATTGTCCCAACAACCAGCGATGGAGCAAAGAGTACAGCTAGGGAGGCTGGACTGATTCATGATCATTTTCTTTTCTTCTTCTTCTTCTTCTTCTTCTTCTTCTTCTTCTTCTTCTTCTTCTTCTTCTTCATCTTCTTCTTCTTCATCTTCTTCTTCTTCTTCTTCTTCTTCTTCTTCTTCTTCTTCTTCTTCTCTCTCCTTCCTCCTTCTTCTTCTTCTTCTTCTTCTTCTTCTTCTTCTTCTTCTTCTTCTTCTTCTTCTTCTTCTTCTTCTAGAATGGTGAGGCTTACGAGTTATGATACTTTTGTGCAAGTGACTGTTGTTAATTAAGGAAGCTTTTGGACATATTTACGTTTGTGTATGTGTGCATGTTTGTTATCCTTTTTTTCCCTTGGGGAGGGACTGGATGAAGGGGGAGGGGTGACAGGGAAGGAGGTGAGTGGGTAAGGGGTGTAACGAGATCATCATGCGCCTCTGTGTGTGTGTGTGTGTGTGTGTGTGTGTGTGTGTGTGTGTGTGTGTGTGTGTGCGTGTGCGTCTGTGTCTGTGTATGTGTGTGTGTGTGTGTGTGTGTATGTGTGTGTGTGGGGGGGGGGTGTCTGCGCATGCACGTTTGAGTGTGCATGCGTATGTGTGTGCGTGCCTGCGTGCGTGCGTGTGTACGATGCGTGTGTGTGTATGTGTGTGCGTGCGTGTGTGTGTGTGTGTGTGTGTGTGTGTGTGTGTGTGTGTGTGTGTGCGTCTGTGTGTGTATGTGTGTGTGTGCGTGTGTGTATGTGTGTGTGTGTTTATGTGTGCATGTGTGAGTGTGTGCATGCATACGATGTGTGTGTGTGAGTGCGTGCCTTAAGTATTCTGATAAGTACACTCACTCACTCACACACACACACACACACACACACACACACACACACACACACACACACACACACACACACACACAGAGTAATGAGATCACATAAAGTACTGGGCAGAAAATCCAACGACTCCGCACTAACTGACCCAATAAGACTTTTATTCATCCAGCTTTCGCCAGTCAATGAAGCGCGCTTGGACCGTCTGAGGTTACAATCCAGATCGCCTGGTCAACTGATATGCTCTGGAGCATGCGCAATGAGCATGCTGAAGTATCCCGATGAGTATACCAAAGACTTCCGCTGGTCTGGCTCCCCATGCGTTAGGAATCCTTCAGAGAACATTGTGTGTGTTCGGTCAGCCGGAAGTTCACCACACTACTGTGTTTGCCGATTTGGTCAGGGTCACGCACTATGACTCTCGTAAATATTGGAAACCAGTCTAAGGCTTTTAATCTGAGATACACGCACTAATCACTGAATCTTTCTTGTCAGGTGTGTTGCCTTGTACTCTGAGCGTCGTTCAGTTAGCACTGCGTGTTACGACGTGTAGTAGGCACTACTTTTCAACAGCATGTATCACTCAGTCTATGGTACTTTTTACCCTACATGTTTTGTTCAATTGCCAATTTTTTTTTTTACCGTGTATGTTGTTCTGTCATCGCTGTGTTTCTGTTGTATTGACTGATTTTTGTTTTGAAAGCATTCATTTGGTTGTAATAAAAAAATATTATTGTCGTATTGTGTTCTCGTTCTTCCTTGTTTCTGTGAGTTCGAATATCCTGGAATGTACTTTAATTCGTATAAGTTTTAGCTTCTTTCTTCATGTCTTATGAGTTTTGATTACAGAGTTCCCACGATGTTAATCACCCCATGCGGACAGACTTCCCACGATGTTAATCACGCCATGCGGACAGAGTTCCCACGATGTTAATCACCCCATGCGGACAGAGTTCCCACGATGTTAATCACTCCATGCGGAGTCAAGACGACAACAATAAAAAACAAGATGCAAAGCATATAAACGTACTCCCAGTTTATCCTGAATACGCGTGAGATATTCCATAAAGAGGGAAAACCGTCTTGGGCTGGTGTAACCGTTAGTAATGGCTATTCTGGTAAACATCGGCCATCGTCTGTGACCTAAAATGAACATACTTACAAATTTTCAGAAAGATCGGCCAAGAACTTTCTGAGATTTTCCATAAAGAAGAAAACCATTATGGGCCGTTAGTAACGGCTGTAACGGTAAACTAAAACATCAGGCATCATCCGTGACCCATAGTGAACATACCTACAAATTTTCAGAAAGATCGGCCAAGTACTTTTTCAGATATTCTATAAAGAAGAAAAACCGTTACAGGCTGTTACAGCCGTTAGTAACAGCTATAACGGGGTAAGCTAAAACATCGGACATCATCCGTGACCCATAATGAATAATAAATAATAATAATGTATAATACTTATATAGCGCATTTCTTGTTGTACAACTCAATGCGCTTACATCCACCATTTGCACTTATTCATACAATATTCATGCACACAGCAAAAAGAAAATACACAATGGCAGACGCACCTACATGCATAAACTGTCTCACCGAACTAGTTGTGGAGGAATTTAAGAGAGATCTAGTTATCTACAGAAGAGAATAGGCTTTTTTGAAGAGGTAAGTTTTGAGCTGAGATTTAAAAGAAGAAAGAGTAGGCTGATTACGAAGGTCTTCAGGGAGGGAGTTCCAAATAGAAGGTGCTCTAAAACTGAAGGCTCTTTCGCCAACAGATTTCAGAGAACGCTTATGGATTTTCAAAAG
>CM065741.1:48847562-48867562 GCA_033310375.1 Conus canariensis | reverse complement strand
CACGAATTTTTTTTTTTTTATCTTCTTCGAAGATATTACTACTTTTGGCATGACATGAGAGGTATGGCGCACTGCTTTGTGTATATTATTTGTGTGGATTGTGGAAGTGTTGTTTTGTCCCTGAAGGGTCTGGGGCTCTCCCCCTCCCTTTCTTTAACACAACGGCAGCCTGACTATAGCATCGTGTGCCCGACAAGCCCTTCCCAATACAAACATGAACACGTCGATCTTCTCCCCACGTCCAAATCCGCTGTCGGTTCCTGTTTAATCCGTCTTTATTATCCGCTCCATGGGGACTGTCGTTGGAGGGGCATGGAGGCGCCCTTCGGAGAGGAACTCTCATTCCCGCTGGCTCCGCAGTCAGCCATCATTGGTGTCAAGCAGTGGGTTAGGAAGTGGTGTCTACCTGTGTGGGATCGGTGCAGACACCACACCCCACCACACACCACCACATACCACAACACCCCACCACATACCACAACACCCCACCACACACCACAACACCCCACCATACCCCACCACACCCCACCACACCCCAACACACCCCAACACACCCCACCACACACCACCACACCCCACCACATACACCACACACCACCACACACCACCACACCCCCCACCACACACCACAACACGCCACCACATACCACCACACCCCACCACACCACACCACACCACACCCCACCACACACCACCACACACCACCACATACCACCACACACCACCACACACCACCACATCCCACCACACCCCACCACACACCACCCTGAAGTGACTGAGCAGCAATGCTGTGTCCCCTCCCTCTGGCGCTTTTGCTTCATGACCGTTTGATGGTCATTGATCTGTGTGGACAGGAGGTGCTCTGGCTGAATTAGGACGGGTTGGGGTGTGGCTGTGACCGTTTGATGGTCATTGATCTGTGTGGACAAGAGGTGCTCTGTTTGATGGTCATTGATCTGTGTGGACAGGAGGTGCTCTGGCTGAATTAGGATGGGTTGGGGTGTGGCTGTGACCGTTTGATGGTCATTGATCTGTGTGGACAAGAGGTGCTCTGTTTGATGGTCATTGATCTGTGTGGACAGGAGGTGCTCTGGCTGAAAAAGGACGGGTTGGGGTGTGGCTGTGACCGTTTGATGGTCATTGATCTGTGTGGACGAGAGGTGCTCTGGCTGAAACAGGACGGGTTGGGTGTGGCTGTGACCGTTTGATGGTCATTGATCTGTGTGGACAGGAGGTGCTCTGGCTGACACAGGACGGGTTGGGGTGTGGCTGTGCATGTGGCATGAGGAAGGAACACTTGGGGAAAGGCCACTAGGGAGGGGACGGGGGAGGTCGAAGAGGTGGGGCTGGGAGGGGGAGGTGGTAGAGTTTGGGGAGAGAGTGAGCAGGAGAGAGGAGGGCATGGAAATGCTAAAAGTGAAGGAACACACACACACACACACACACACACACACACACACACACACACACACACACACACACACACACAACGTGTGTGTGTGTGTGGTGGTGTTGTGGTGTGGTGGTATGTGATGGTGTGTGGTGGTGTGTGGTGGTGTGTGGTGGTGTGTGGTGGTGTGTGGTGTGGTGGTGTGTGGTGGTGTGTGGTGGTGTGTGGTGGTGTGTGTGTGTTGTGTGTGGAAATGTAAATAGCAGTACTTTTAATATTTCTCATTTTTGTCATAGAATTGATGGTGGTACTATTTCTTACTTGCGATGTGCGAGTTCTCAATTGAAAGTGATTGGATGATAATGATCATGTTTAGTTGTCGTTGAATATGTATCCTGCTGTAGATGTATGTACACTGAATTGTGTCATGCCGACCTCGAAGGTTACGGCATAACGGTCCTCTAGTGGCAATGTTCACGATTATTTCGTAATGTCTTGCGATTTGTGTGCGTGCTTGAGTGATTAGTGTGAGCTGAACGTGTTGAGACAGACCACATCCCTCTAGAATTTCACGTCAGTCATGGTGCTGAAATTTGGAGTCTGGGTAACTGCAGTTAGTTTGAAGAAAGTTCATTCATTTCAGAGAGAGAGAGAACGAACGAACGAACGAACGAACGAAATTTTATTTTACCAGGGTAATGAGATAAGCAATACAAATGCTTTTTTCCACCCAGCCCTGGGGCAAAAGGAAAGAAAAACAAAGATCAAATTAATGCATTTAAAGATCAAATTAATGCAAATACATATAAAAAGAACAAAGTATAACATGATCTTGTACAGTTCAATACAAATTAGCTATTGTCCACACCATTGACAAACGAACGCAATAGAAAAACGCGTGAACATAGCGAACAAGGGGAAGGAAACGGGGAAGGAAAAGGCCAAGGGGTAGGTTAGGGGTAAATGGAGAAGAGAGAGAGAGAGGAGAGAGAGAGAGAGAGAGAGAGAGAGAGAGAGGAGAGAGAGAGAGAGAGAGAGAGAGAGAACGAACGAATTCCACTTCAAGAGGGCAGTGGATCAAGCATGGGTGCCTTCCACATCCAGCCCCTGGGCAAGGAAAAATCAATATATAGTAAAAAGCAAATCAAACAAACACACATGAAAAAATGCAACAATTGCTTGCATGAAAACCTTTGACAAAAGAAGTAAGTAGAAAAAGAACCAATAAACACCACCACCATCACTACCAACAACCACAAGAAGAAAACAAAATAATTAGGGCAAGTGGGGGGGGGGGGGGGTTAATGGAAAGAGTGAGAATACGAATATTTTATTGAGGGTAAACTGATAAGCTGACAAGCTTCTTTACACCATGCCCTCAACAAAACAAAACCAAAAAAAAAAAAAAAAACCAACTTACAACCTGTTTTTTGAGCGGAAAATGGCCATTTGACTAGGACTGGGGAAAAGGTCCTAGAAATCGAAACCATGCCGGCATTTTAAAGGTGTTTCCATAAGGTATTGTGGTAAGCCTTTTTGAAAGATATCAAACTACAGCTGTTCTTAAGATGATCGGACAATTCATTCCAAAGTCTGGCACCCGAGTAAGTAAGGGAGGTCATGAAGAGATTAGTCCTAGGTCGTGGGGTGAAAATAGTACGTTTGCTACGAATATCGTTTACAATGAATTTTCTATGGAGATAAGACGGCGTTAAGTTATTTATAATTTTGTACATAAAATTAGCTTTATTAAAGCGGCATTTAAACTCAAAGGGAAGAATACCTAAGTATTTGTAATCACTGGGTAGGAGGGACGATGATTTGAGCAGAATAAGTTTGAGAGAACGTCTGTATAAGCTCTCAAGTGGTCTTAAGGAGTTTTTACTTGCCAAATCCCAGCAAGTTGAAGCATAGTCTATGTCCCGGTTGGATGTATGCATGGAAAAATATCTTTCGAGTATGCTCATCAAGAAAATGCTTTATTCTATTTAGCTGAAACACTTTCTTGGACAGTTTTTTACAAAGTAAAAATATGTGGCTAGACCAAGATATGTTATTATCAAGAGTAAGACCTAGCAATTTGTGCGATTCGACTTCTTCCAATGCTTTGTCATAAATTTTAAGGCTTGGCAGGCTGGTTTTAATGTTTTGTCTTTTCTGTCTGGTGGTAACTAACATGAACTTTGACTTGAGAGGGTGAAGAGCCATATGATTTGCTTCGGTCCAACTAACTAATTTATCTAAATCTTTCTGCATGTTGCAGCACACTCTTTCCGGACTTTTATCTTTATTATAAAGGGTAGTATCATCAGCAAACAGTTCAGTAGACGACGTTACATGAAGTGGTAAATCGTTAACATAAATAGAAAACAGAATAGGACCTAAAATAGATCCTTGAGGAATACCATATTTCACCGTCATAAGAGGTGACATAATGGAATCTTGAAATACTGCTTGTCTTCTATTGTTCAAAAAAGATGACAGGAGGTTTACTGAGTCTGAGGTAAGTCCATATAAGATACATTTTCTAGATAAAAGATCATGATCAATGGTATCAAATGCTTTTGCAAAATCAACAAATACAGCAGCAGTGAATAAATCATTGTTTATGTTCGAATGCCATTCTTCTATTAAGTT
This sequence comes from Conus canariensis, assembly GCA_033310375.1. NCBI lineage: Eukaryota > Metazoa > Mollusca > Gastropoda > Neogastropoda > Conidae > Conus > Conus canariensis. The sequence goes on along the minus strand of CM065741.1, from coordinate 48,863,535 downwards.
TGTGAGCATGGTGTGGCAGGAATGACTGGCTCTAAATCCACTCTGATTGGGGTGAAATAGATCATATCTAGAGAGAGAGAGAGAGAGAGAGAGAGAGAGAGAGAGAGAGAGAGAGAGGAGAGAGAGAGAGAGAGAGAGAGAGAGAGAGAGAGAGAGAGAGAGACGCTTCAGATACGTTTTTAGTGATAATAACCTACATAGCCTTTATATCAAGGGGGTGTACATTAATATTTGCAGCGACGAAAAAAGAGGAGTATATGATGCAATTCACAGTGTCGTTGTCAGACTCCGTGTTCCTTCATTGATATCCTGACTTATCTATCATGTCTGCAGTCATTAAATGTCTGCAGTCATGAAATGTCTGCAGTCATTACTCGTGGTCCGTGCACAGAAGCCTTTGCATCTGGACGAGTGCGTGTTAAATGTTGAGGGAAATATCTGTCATCATACCAAATCTCCCGGAAATGAAAACTGACAACAAAATCGATCAGTCATTTCCTGGTGCTTGGGGTCGGAAACACAGGGCACAAAGACGAAATGTGGAGAGAGAGAGAGAGAGGGGGGGGAGAGAGAGAGAGGGAGAGAGATGGAGAGAAGGAGGGAGGGAGGGAGAGAGAGAGAGATGAAGAGAGAAAGAGAGAGAGGGAGAGAGAGGGGAGAGAGAGAGAGAGAGGAGAGAGAGAGAGAGATGGAGAGAGAGGGGAGGGAGAGAGAGAGAGAGAGAGAGAGAGAGAGAGAGAGAGAGAGAGAGACTGTGTACTGATTCGGTCATTTCTGCCTGTATCAACATGAATAGTTAGGGGGTTGGATAACACATGACGATGATATTTTTTCTCAGAAACAACCGTTCAGAAACACTACAGAGGAAGACAAAGCGATCTACATCGAATGAATGTTGTGTAGCACATTGGTACTTATGAAAACATCAATTCAAATCATTGGCAGCTCACCAAATGCAGCGGTAATGGTGGTGGTGGTTATGGTGGTGGTGGTGGCGGTGGTGGAGAGGAGAGAGAGAGAGAGAGAGAGAGAGAGAGAGAGAGAGACAGAGACAGAGACAGAGAGAGAGAGAGACAGAGAGAGAGAGATCAGGTGGGCAGTGTAAGGTAAGGTAAGGTAATGTTGGTTATAGCCCAGCCGACCGCAAAGGGCCATATCAGGGCTGTCACCACGTTAAAATCAACTCACAAGTCTTTCATTCACACAACTCTTTAAAATACATCTTCTAAAAACCCATCCGAAATTTTGTTAAGAATCTTTCCACTATAAAACCTCAGATCCGATGAAAAATGTTAATCTCTTTCAAGAATTCAAAGATCGCATGAGGTGGAACATCTCCGAACAAGGTTTTCATGGAGTCTGCTGCAAAATGTTTATGTCTCACATCATGCAAGTCCCAACATTCTAAAAGAATATGTTTCACTGTGAGTGGCACATGACATGGAATGCACCACGGAGCTTCTTCACTCTTTAAAAGGTATGAATGAGTAAAATACGAATGGCCGGTGTGCAACCGGCGTAGAACCGTTTCTTCTTTGCGACCACCAGACGTGGATGTAGTGAGAGAGGCAATGCAGGAAGACGAGTGTGTCACAGTGCGAACAGGGTGGATGTCTTCTTTGAACTGGTTGGTGGACGGGAACACAGGCTATCCTGTCCGCAATGTGCCAACAGTCGGCGGCAGTAACCAAGTGGAAGATTCAAGGCATTCTTTTCCTGTCGTTTATCAATCTCTTCAAAGCAACTGATGGAGAGCTAGCGTACACTTGTACATTTTAGCAATGAACGTAGAGAACTATAAAATAGGCATTCTGGCTCACCCGGCTCCGCTGTTGCTCCGCCGGCTTACCCAGAATGCCTATTTTATAGTTCTCTAATAGTAAACACTTTACAAACATACATAATGTGTAGGATTATCTGTTTTTAACACTAATTTAGAAAACTTTTGAGACTTAAGTTTTTGCTTAATCCTTCGTTTTTCTTGATCGTTTTCAATAACATCGTTTTCACGCATACATTCATCAAATGCGTCTCTATCTTTCATGTGGAATAAAACCACTGTCTTTAATTGCTCTCTAAAGTCTTTTAAAACTGAGTTATATTTTTGACATAAAATCCACACACTTATCCCAGCATGTCTTCCACTGAAAGCTAGTTTTGATAAAGTATTTCTTTTTCTAACTATGTCTCTTTCTGCCGAACAGTCATCTATAATAAATAGTGTCTGCGTTCCCTCAAACTGACTATAAAAATGTTCTAAACACTCACTCAGTTTATTGCTGGGATCAATCAAATAGATTTCATCATCTGTCCATATAAACCTTCTGTCGTGATATGCTTTGTTCCATTTGAGTGTTGGACAGAAAATTACAATATGATCAAAATTATAACTATAAACTGTTTGTAATAGGTCGAGGACAAATATTGTTTTTCCACAACCAGTCTGTCCACAAATCAATGAACAATGAGGGGTTTTTGTCATAAAGTTTAACATCGGCATTGACACCAAAGTCGTCTGCTCCATAGTTTTAAAACAGAATTTAATCTAATCCAGTTATTGTTTTTATCATACTCTCTGTCAAAACTTGTTCAGTATAATAAAACCCTATAAGGCCCAAATGTGTAAGATTAATCCAGTTCAGTTCTGTAAGATCGTTTCTATTTAGACTAATATCAATTTTGTTGCTTGTTGTTATGACCTTAATATCCTCGCCATTGTAAAGAACAACGACAGTAACTTTAAGTTTGTCAACGTCTAAGTTTTGCCAGCTAATAAGAATTCCTTTCATAAGATTGTCACTGACGCCCAGAGCTCCATTTCTCGCCTCATCTTTTAAGACAGAAATTTTAAATATCATTGTGAACGTGTCTCCTAATTTTGTGCGTGGAATGAACTGTAATTTTGTAGAAGCTTTCTTTAAAACCGATTCTCTTCTGTGGAGGATGTACTGTTTGTCACCAAACGGCTTTATTTCGATCTCTTTCCGACTGTTGTCCTCTGGCATAAGACTTACATGTAAAGGGCCAGAGTTCAATGCTTTTCTGAAACTTTTTTGACGGTCAAAAAATGTAAATGGGCTTAAGAATTCAAATTTTATGTCCCATTCTAAATATGGTTCTAAGTGCCATTTGTTGTCAGTTTTTCGAACTATTTTATATTCATACTGACCCGCATTATTTGCTTCTACATTGCGTAGTTGTTCTAGTTTAGGAAACCTTTTGCTGTCGCTAACCTCTTTGCGTTTATAATAACCATCTTTAGTGTACTCAAAACCATACAAAGTGTCTATCTCACCGTTCTGTTCAAAGTCCTCAATGTCTGCAAGGTCTTTTAATTCTAAAGTTACACACCTCTCAGGCGCTAATGTAACTCCTGATTCTTCTGGCCCACGAGACATTATTTTTAGTACACCTTATTATTTTATTTCTAAAACAATGTGCAGGTTATCACATTTCACGACTTTCCCTGTTTTATCTGTGATCTTTATATTAAATGATCTGACCCTCCCACAAGCTAATCTTTTAAACTGTAAATTAGGGAATTGTATAATTTCATAATCGCAATATGCAGCTTTCCCTGATGGAAGAGCTCTTAAAACAGTTGAGGGCCTTCCATCATATAAGTTTTCATCAGTGCTCAGCTCGTCCAAATGAACATACAGTAATGAATGTAATGCAAGATCGAGCGGATATTCTCCCTCATAAGTAGTTTCGTCTGGTGTAACTATAAATCTATGATTGTCAGTTGCAAAGCCTAACATTTTAGCTAGCTCTCCATCAAAATAGTAACCTACTTCTTCTTCTTCAGGTTTGAATGATAACATTATTTTCAAATTTGCATTGTTAAGTTTGAGAGTAATGTTGAAGTTACTCATTGCTTCTTTTAGCGAGCAAAACCCGTAATAACCATCAGGTATGGTTAACTGGCTAACTAAGTTTCCTCTATTATCAAATTTTTTAATCTTATTATTCTCCTTGGATTCAGTTATATTAAACCATACGACTTTGTAAAAAATTTCATGGAGTGCGACCCTTTGGGTTCCGCAGTTATTATCAATAGCATATTCTAAAAACGAAGGACTGTCTTGGGTTGTTATTGTTACAAACATTTTTAAAACAAATTTTAAAATGAGTGCATTCAAATATACTAATGCAAAATATTCTGTCGGGCCGCACTACAGTCCTAAAGATATAACAACTGATACCCTCGACATTTCTGTGACTCAGACTGACGCCTTTCAAGTAAAGGTTAGTACTCCATTGAACAGATATCTTAACCCTCCTATTAAAAACGACTACATCCCGAAAGTGTGGTTCAGTCATCCGATGCAGTTTTATCAGAACCAGTTAAACTTTGCTGTGTTTTGCGCATCAACTGGGTGTGGAGTGTCGTATGCTGATCATTTAAATAATCCTGATCCTTTGGTGAGGTCAGTGTATAGATTTCATTTTTATTACACCTTCAGACGTATTTTATCTGAACTGCAAGCGCCATTACCAAATGACAAAACGTTTAATCCATTCAGCAACAGAATAGATTACAAGGCTTTTGAAAGGATCTGTAACGAATTTGATATTGACCCAAAGACAGACTTTAGACAAAAGTTGGATCTTAATCATGGTTTAGGCACTCTTTATTATTGGGGCGTGCACAGAAAGTATAACTATGATTGGAATCCTCCTTACACATCTTTCTCTTCAGGCACAACTGTTCACCTCGGGTCCATAGAGCAAGAGCATAAAAAAGCTTGGACAACATTTATTTTGGATACTTCTAAGGGCCTAACAAAAGCGGGAATAGAACGAATAAACGACTCTATTCGTACTTATGTTTGGTGTTTGCTAGGTTCGCAAGCACAAACAAGATCAAACATAATTGATCCTTCTACTGGCTTTGACGCCCAAAAACAGTATTTAGCAAATTTAGAGGACTCCATTAATTCTGCAGTTGATTTACCTTCAAGTATTAAAAGGTACCAAAATGTTTTGCAATACGCAAGATCGAAAGTAGACTTCGCCGTTGGCACTGGTTTATACATGCTGCCTTCTGACCTCAGACTTCAGATAGGAACAATAATAAACTATAATAATGAAATCCTTGTGGCTGGTAAAGAAGAGAAGGTCGGAAAAAACGACATAAATTCTAAGCCAGCAATAGCAATAAAAAAAGAAGCCCCAATCCCCGTGGCCCCCTCTAAACCCCATCCAATCCTCGAGTCCCCTCAAAACCCCATCCAATCCCCGTGGCCCAAGAAATAATGACCATGAATATGAAAAGACGGCACTTGTTATTGGATTAACTGCCCTAGGATTACTTGGTCTTTATCTTACTATAAAGTAACCCAACTATTAAGACAACTAATGTCCATAAGTGCTCAGCCATAAAGCCAACTACTTTACTTGCGGCAGACAAAAGCCAGCTAACGATCCCACCTATTATACCAGGCAAAGAATCTATTGCCTTACTGGCTAATTTTTTTAATAAACTTGCAAGATGATCAAGTTGTTTTTTTACCCATGATTTATCTGATGGTGGTGATGGTGGCGGAGGCACTAACCCTTGCCCACCGCCGCCTGTAATAGCCAACACCAGTGTACTTATTGCAAATCCTAAGGCTGTTATAACGCTCGCTAATGTGACACCTTGCTCTCTAAACAGTGTTCTTATTCGTTCTGCTAACGTTGTGTCTTCATATAAAATTCTTTGGATAGTTTCTCTTATTCTGCTCACTTGAGTTCGTAATTGTTCTCGGTTATTAGACAACACTTCTAGTCTTGCTGATCTCTCTTGTTCAAGATCTTTTAGTCTTTGTGTTATTCTTTCTTTAACACCAGGTCCTAAGTTGTGGTCATCAGCCTCAACTAGTTTTTCTTTTTCTCTTTTTATATGCTCATCTAGTTCACCCAGTTTTGCTAAATTGTTTGTTAATTCGCCTCTGATGCTTCTCAAAGCATGATCAAGGGCCGTTATTTCTCTCATAGGTAGCGGCGGATCGTGCATAGTTTTTAATACTGTTTCTTCTGAAAAACTGGTTTCTGCTTCTATTATTTCGTCTGCTGTTGGGCTTAAATCTTTAAGTTCCATGTTTTGTATTTGGTTATCTGTTGGGAGTTCTTGTAGTGTGTTTTGAAGTTTAGCAACTGCTTCCCTATCTAATTTTGGTTTAGTAATGCCAAGGCGACTTTGATCGCTCACACTGAGCCTTTGTCTAATTGTACTCTTTTTTAAAAACTTTGATGAGTCTGGTTTAGTTGTAAGCTGAACAAGTTCACCTTTATCATTTTTAAAAAACAAGTGATCATTTTTTGTTTCAAAATCATTAGGGTCTATAAATTCGGGAGGTTCTTGGTCTAAACTTTGGTACAATGATCTGACCTTACTTTCTGTTAATTCATGTCGCAATGAGCGCAATGGATGTGTCAAAGGTGTCATTTCACTCATGTCGTCTCCAGGATCAAAAACATCATAATCTTCAATGTCTGCCATGTTTTAAAAATAATTAACTTTTTATTTTGTTTTATAAAAAAAATGTCACAAGCATATGGCTCAATTCTTGACCCGCATAGAAGACTGAAAGAGCCCTTTGGCGTGAAGGGAAATAAACAGAATATTATTGTTCCAAATAATCCATCTACTATTGATTCAGATCAAATTCTTACTGTTAAATTTCCAGACCTAGGAGCAGATGAAGTGATTGTGCCGGGATCTGCACGTCTTACTTTCAAAATAGAACTTGATTCAGCAACAGACGTAAATAGGACAGTAGTTCAGAATCTGGGACGGGCAATCGTTAAGAAAATTTCTATAAAACTTGAGGGGCAAGAAATATTTTCTTTACACAATGCAGACATATTTCTAATCTATTCTGATCTATGGCTAACCGATAATGAAAGGGCCGATCTTGCGTTTCAAGGAATCGAAAATAACGAAGCACTAAAACACAGAATAGACGCCGAAGACGCTAAAGACGGTAACAAGTATGAAGCTGTAAGTTTTGCTTATGGAAATCGCTTTTCCATACCCTTAGATTTTGAGTTGTTAAAAGCGCATGCGCCATACTTTCAAGGAGCATTAAAAGACAGATTGTCATATGAACTAACTTTTAATGAATACAAACGTGTCATTAAATCTACAGACACTGACGCAAAGTACAGCATTTTCGACATCTCGTTAGAGTTTGACATTGTTAGCAACCCTAACTTAGCAAGGCTGATTGAGCAACAATATCAGTCAAAATTAGCAATATATTACGAAAGAGTGATTCATCATTCAAAATATCCTAAAAGCAGGGCAGACACTATATGGAATTTTAGTTTTAGCGCCACAGCACGATCACTTAAAGGTATTTTATTGCTGTGTGAAGATGATAAAGAACCATACCAAAGACAAAGTGAAAAGTTTATCAATCCTAAAATAACGAAAGTACAATGTTCAATTGAGGGTAGTCCTAACCAAGTCTACGGTAGTGGGCTTAAACCTTATCATCATTTTGATGAAATAAGAAAATTGTTTGGAGGCGGGAGGTCTAGAAGTCCAACAGTAGACCTTGTGTCTAAAGATCTACACCTTCACAGTGTTAGACTTGATGAATATTTAACAACGAAATACGGTTTATGGATTGACCTAAGGTCAACAGAAGATAATCAGTTGCATGGGAGTGGGAGAACAGTTAAAGACGTAATAAACATTCAAATTGATAAAGAAAAGAGAGTGATAAACCACTTAATGTACATTTGTTTTTAATATATGATGCGCAGCTGAATATTCAAGATAACAGATTAAAAGATATCCAATACTAAATTATTTTTATTTTTAAAAAGCATGTCTGTTCAGGTTTATCCAAAAGTGCCCAAAGAAGAGATAGTAGGCAACTCTGTTGCTGTAGACATAAAAACTTTCAGATTAACAAACATAACACAAATGCAAACCCAACTAGAGCAGGACCTTTCAAAATACAGTAAAACCAAACGAAGGTATTCTGCTGTCTTTAATGCTGTTACATATGTTAATACTGGAGCATCGATCACTAGTGCTCTATCAGCAGGAACAAGTGTAGGTCTCTTAGCAACAGGCGTAGGTGCACCGGCAGCTTTACCTCTAGGTGGTTTGTCTTTAACTCTTGGCCTGTGTTCATTGGCTGTAAGTGCTGTCAGCAAAAAAATAAAAGCTAAACTCCAAAAGCACACAGCTATGGTTCAACTAATAACAGCTAAACTTAGTTCCTTCAAACTGATAATTGATAAAGCACTTGCTGACTCGAACATCACGGATGAAGAATTTAGTCGCCTACAGGCTGATTTTGAGGACTACAAAAGACAAAAGTTTGATCTTCAAAGAAAGGCAAGGGCAACTTTTTCTCAACAGCCAGACACCGACCAGATAAAAAAGGAATGCTTAAAAAAAGTAAACGAGACATTAAACTCTGTTCTAAACAGCTCACATTAACAACACCAAAGGGCGTTTATACTTTAGTTTACGAGTCCAAGCACAAAAAGACCGTTGATATTGATTCTGACTAAGTATTTTTTTTTAATTTAAATAAATATTTTGAGTTAGAAAAGAAGCTCAACATGGATAAGATATATGACAGTTTTGACTCTTGGTTAGATGCAATGGAAGAGGAAGAGCGTTTGTCAAAAGCTTTAAATGAGGTCGTTTTAGAAGTTATTGATCCAACAAACGTGCAGGCAAGCGTTGTACATGCTATTTCTCAAGTTCCAAGTAAACTAACAATAAACCCTCCAGTTAAAGTAAGGTTAGTTGTTTTAATCGACTATATAACAATAAACGAAGAAAATCTAGAAGTCTGGGTCTCAACTAAACAGCAGACTATTCTTTCTTATAATGACTTAACACCCGGTTGGGCAGATCAACTTCTTACACAGTTTAATGAAGCCTCTGAAGCAGCTAAAATGAGAGGCTCTGGTTGGTCAGAGGGTGAAGTCCTAGACATCAGATTAAGACAGGCTAAGTATGAGCCGATTGTAGGCAAGTCTTACATTCCACTGCCTCCAACATTAGTTGCAAAGAAAGCAGTTCTGAACATAAAGAATTCAGACGACAAATGTTTTATGTGGTGCGTTCTTGCTAGGCTGCATCACGTTGCCAAAAATGCAGAGAGAGTATCTAACTATTTACAGTGGGCCAATGATCTTAACTTTAACGGTCTTGAATTTCCTATGGCTGTAGACAAAATTGATCAGTTTGAAAAACAAAATCCACCAATAACTGTTAATGTCTACACATGGTCTGAAGAAACCAACCTTCTGCCAATTAGAGTGTCAAAGAACAGTCCAACAATAGGCGAACCAACCAAACACCATGTAGACTTACTCCTAATGCAAAGCCTTAATGGGTTGCACTACACTCTAATACGCACAATGAGTAGATTACTAGTGCATACTACAAAACAACATAGCAAACAAGAATTTTGTAGAAAATGTTTAACAAGAATTCCGTCTGTTCAAGCAGCGAGTGAACATGTAAAACATTGTCTTAGTCCAGTTGACTGCAATACAGAACTAATTATGCCAAGAGAAGGCAGTAAGGTTAGTTTTAAGAATTACAAAAAACTCCAGAGGTCTCCATACGTTGTTTACGCAGACTTTGAATCGCTTATTGTTCCTTATGAAGGACCTGCTCCAAAACATTTACCAAAAACAGTTATAATGAATAACCACCAGATTTGTTCATTTGCCTTCATTGTTGTCAGGTCAGATGGTGAACATTCAAAGCCAGAATTATACAGAGGACCACATGCAGCAAAACATTTCTTAAAACGCATGCAAGAAGTTCGTAATGTCTGTTCTAATAATCTAGTCCTATCCGATCTTAAGATGACCCCCGAAGACCAACAAAAATATGACTCAGCCACTCACTGTTGGATTTGTGGTTTAGAGCTAACACCTAAAAGTTTAAACCCAACAGTAAGAGATCATGATCACATTAGTGGAGAATTCAGAGGAGCAGCGCATAACAATTGCAATCTTCAACTAAAGTTTGATCCTAGGACTTGGAGACTTCCTATATTCTTTCATAACTTGCGAGGTTACGACTCTCATCTTATATTGCAAGCAGTAACTAGCGATTTCAGGGTGTCATGCATTGCGCAGTCATCAGAAAAGTACATGTGTTTTACTTTAAATAACCTGTCTTTTTATGACTCTATGCAACACCTGATGGGTTCATTAGAGTCACTGGCTATGTCCTTAAAGTCCTGCCCAATAACGGAAGAATATTTTGACCCAACGCTCGTTAGAAAGGACGTTTATCCTTATGAGTACATGAACAGTTGGGAAAGGTTTGATAACCCAGCCCTTCCGCCTAAAGGTGCGTTCTTTTCTAGTCTTAGAGGAAAAGACATCAGTGACTGCGATTACCAGCATGCTCAAGAAGCGTGGCAGAAATTAGAGTGTAAAACAATGGGAGACTATCATGATTCCTATTTAATGGCGGATACTTGTTTGTTGGCGGATATCTTTGAAAATTACAGAAAGACCTGCATGAAACATTATAGTCTAGATCCTGCGCATTATATTTCTGCGCCTGGGATGAGTTGGGATGCTTTCTTAAAATATACAGGTGTACAGATTGACCTGTTGTCTGACCTACCAATGCTTCAGATGATTGAAAACGGATTGCGTGGCGGAATTAGTATGGCGTCTCACCATTACTGTAAAGCAAACAACAAATACTTAGACAACTATGATCCAAGTAGGAAGTCTAACTATCTTATGTATTTAGATGCAAACAATCTGTATGGTTGGGCTATGAGTCAATCACTTCCATTACGTAACTTTAAAATGTACACAGGAGGTGTAAAAGACATTCAAAAGTTTTTTAAATGGCTTCAGAGTCTAGAAGCTGATCAGCAACAGGGCTTTATTCTAGAAGTTGATTTAGAATATCCTCATGAACTTCATGATTACCATAATGACTATCCATTAGCGGCAGAAACCCTAAAGGTGTCAATGACAGAACCGCCTAAACTTGTGCCTAATCTTCGTGACAAAAAAAATTATGTCTGTCATTACAGACTTCTCCAATTTTATTTAAGACATGGTTTAAAGTTAACAGCAGTTCATCGTATAATTGCATTTGATCAAGAACAGTTCATGAAACCATACATCATGAAGAACACTGATCTCAGAACTAAATCCGCAGATGCTTCAGAAAAAGACTTTTTCAAGTTGATGAACAACAGCTGTTTTGGAAAGACTATGGAAAATCCGCACAAGCGCAAAGATGTCAGATTGGTTACCAGAGAAAACGATGCAATTAAGTTGACTTCAAAACCAAATTATCAAGACTTCAGAAGATTTCATGATCAGCTTTTTGGAATAATGATGAAAAAAAAGAAAGTCAAATTGGACAAACCTGTTTTTATTGGGTTTACTGTTTTAGAATTATCAAAGCTTTTGATGTTAGAATTTCTTTACGACTACTTTAAACCCTTGTATCCAGAGTCCAGAGTTCTGTACACAGATACAGATTCCTTTGTAATCGACATCCCTACTGAAGATTTTTACAAAGACATGGAATTAGAAGTAGCAAAAGAGCATGCCGGATGGTATGACACATCTGATTACCCTAAAGATTCACCTTTGCATTCAGTTATTAATAAGAAGGTTTTAGGTAAGATGAAGGATGAATTATCTGGAGGTGTGATCAAGGAGTTTATTGGTTTAAGGTCAAAAATGTACAGTCTTTCAAGCCAAAAAAAAGTTGTCAAAAAAGCAAAGGGAATATCTCGTAGTGTTGTGCAATCAAACATATCACATGACAACTACAAAGAAGCATTGTTCAATAAAAAGACTTTTCATCATGACAATTACAAACTACGATCTAATCTACATGAGATTAACACAACTGTTGTAACAAAGAAGTCATTAGATAGAACAAACACGAAAAGAGTATTTGTTAATCCAGAGTATTCATATGCAATTGGGCACTGGAGAATAGTATAATCATATGTCTTCATGGAGTTTCTGTTTGGTCAAGTGTTATCAGAAGCTCAACTATATCATTATCCAGTATAGCCAAATCATTATTATTCATTACTGCTAAATGTGCTTCAATTTTTTTTTTTTATCATTTTGATTTTTCCATATCAAAATATCAGAATCTAGGGATTGGGGTAGTAAGCGATTGTCTGGCATAAGATTGTCAATGTTCTTAAATATTTTTTTGATAATAATATTATAAGCAGATAATTGACGTATTAATTTTGAAAACTCTTTTTTCTTTTGAGCTTCCATTTTAAACTCAAATGTATTTGCCTAAATTAACTAAGCAACTGGAACTGTGTCTGGCGGGATTATCTGCAGTTCTTCCTTCACAAAAGATCTTCGGGGGGCTGGTCGTTTTGTTGTGTCAGTTTCTCGTAAATAATACACGGGCGGATTCATTTTCACAATTTTTTTTATCTCATATGGATCAACACTCCAAACTGGATCTGTTGCCCTGATGCGAGTGTCCCCTTCCGCTTCTCCCGGTGAATAAAGGTATCTCACTTTTAAACCAAATGGTAATAGTTTACTGGATGAGTCTTCAATAGCAACATTTATTTGTTTGGTTTTGATTGCTTGTACTGGTTTTAGCCCTTTAAATTCTTCATTATTCATTGCGCGCAAAACTGAGGGCAGTCTTCTAACCCATTCTGTGTTGCGAGAATTGTCAATCAGCTCTCTGTGATACTGGTAGGAGAAAAGTCTTTCAGATAACTGTTTGTTAAAGTTTTCAACCAAAGCCTGTGATCTGTGAACACCCGGAATGCCTCTTTTAATGGTAACTCTATGTTTTAACAATAATTGATTCACTTGACCTTTAAATTCTTTTCCATCATCAACTTGAATCATGCGAGGATAAGTTAAAGGGCCTCGTTGATATATCAGTTGTATAGCGACAGCAACAGCAGAAGCACTCTTTTGTGTTAATGGTTCCGCATCTTTGTATCTTGAAGCTATATCAATGACTGTAAGTGCGTACTTAAATCTTTTTCGTCTGATTGTATCATGGGGTAAATATAGAAGATCCATTTGATGGGTGTCGTTTGGTGTTATATTCACAAAGTGTGGTCTCTGTATTCGTTTAGGCGCTGGTAGATAAATTTGCCAAATCGCTTGTTTAGATAACCATTCCTTTGCTGTTTGTTCACTGACACCCGCTGCTTGGCTAAGCTTTTTAATTGCTGTTATTCCCTTCCAGTATCCTTTTGGAGAATAATAGATTTTGTACATTTTTATTCAGCCAATACTTTGTGCAACAAAATACACAGCGGTCATGCCAAAGACAATAAACAATATTTCTTGCATCTTTTGTTTTTCTGACGGTTGATAGTAATCGCTGAATTTTGGTGGGGGCAATGTTTCAACTTGTTTGCCTGTTACTAGAAAATATTCTTTTATTGCCTGGTCAACATCTTTAAATGTGTAAGCTGCATGTCCCTGTTGTTTAAGTCTGTCGTTAATAAATCTAACTGCTCCATTCTTTGCTTTTCATAGGTGTCTTGTGCAGCGGCTAGTTGCTCCATAGCTCTGTTATGTCTTTTTCTCTCATCGTTATTTTGTAGTTTACTAAACGCGTAATTACTTCCGCTGAAAGCAAGCGCGTTGACTACTGCGCCGCCTATCATCATTACGAGTGAAGCCATTTTTATAAATGTATTTTTTTTTTACATATTTATATTTTCTGGAATTATTCCTTGCTTAACTAGAAAGTCTTTCGTAGCAAACGAAGCTGTAATGACAGCAATCAACTTTGCTGAGTCTTCAAAATCTAGCTTACCAAGATCTGCTGGTTTTATTCTTAACAAGCTTTTACCAAGCATTGTGTATCCTACACTTAGACCTCCAATAACAGCAGAATGGTATACGAGGTTGGCAACAGTTTTTTCGGTGCTCATTTTTAAAAAATAAAATAATATTTATTATTAATAAAACATGAACTGCGGTGATTTACTTCCTGAACTTACAAATAATCAAGTTGATGACCAGGAAAGGCTGTATTCTTTGGCGGCGTGTGGAAAAACAAAACAGTACCTCGGAAATGAATTCAGCATAGAACAGATTCAACAGATGTCGCCGCAAGACATTGTAAAGTATCACAACAGGTATGAAGCGCAACTGGGGTCAAGAATGGTCAAAAGTGTCGGACAAACTGTTCTTAGTTTGTACACTAAACTAGTTAGTAGATTTGTGCCCATTGATTCTGAACAAGATTTTATGTATGATTTAACGCAGGATCCAGTTTTAACAAAGTCATTAGAGTCTCTAGGATGTGATCTATATTACAGATTTGGAACATTATTGTCGCCAGTAATTATGGGGTTAATTACGTTTAATCATATAGATTTTATTTCCCTTAAAAATGACCGAGCAGAATCAGAAAACGTTGATGGAGAAAGTGACCCGTGAAAAGAATCCTGGGCGCGTTGAAGCAGGGAAAAAATTAGCAGAGTGGAACAAAAAAAGAAAATTAGAGTTACAACATATAACTCATAATGAAAAAACACCAGTTGTTTCAGTGCCAGAGCCACAACAAGAACAAGTTGTTTCAAGTCCCGCAACACCAAAGTATTCATGGATTATTTGGATTAAAAGAGTTGGCATTTTTGGCGTCATTGCTGTTGGTGGGGGTGGTTATTACGTTTATAAAACATATAAAGAAAGACAGCAAAAACCAAAGCAGCCCAAAAAATCACAGCCACTAAATACAAAATCTGAACAAAAAAGAATACCAGAACTGCCAACAACAAAATCTCATTTTGATCCATTTGATATGCAGTAATATTTCAAGAACTTGATAACGACTTGATGAAAACGTAAATAAGAACTTGATAAGAACTTGATGACGACTTGATAAGAACTTAATGACGACTTGATAAGAACTTAATGACGACTTGATGACGACTTGTTAAGAACTTGAATAAGTACTTGAATAATAACTTGTTAAGAACTTGATGATGACTTGTTAAGAACTTGATGTTGACTTGTTAAGAACTTAAATAAGAACTTGAATAAAAACTTGTTAAGAACTTAAATAAGAACTTGAATAAGAACGTGATGCCGACTTGAATAAGAACCTAGAACGACTTAATGACGATTTTTTTTTCATAAAGGATAAAACACAATTAATTGTTACATTCTTTTCCGGGGAGACAACTCCTCTTCATTTCTGAAGGGTTTGCTGCCTTTATGTAGTACTCTACTAATTCTAGGTCACGGCTTACCCAACTGCATAATTGCCGAGTCGAAGCGTCGCACTGTTTGCTGGTTCGTGTCGAGTTACACATAACGGAGTAAGGGCGTCGTTTACTGCAGGCCGTCACGCGGCATTATATAAATTTAGGCGGCTAAATTCCCCACCGGCGTCGTTTAGTGCAGGCGTTAGCCGTCACGCGGCATTGTATAAATTTAGGCGGCTAAATTCCCCACCAGAGAACTATAAAATAGGCATTCTGGGTAATCCGGTGGAGCAGCAGCGAAACCGGCTTTAGCCGGTTGGAGCTGGGCGGAGCCGGATGAGCCAGAATGCCTATTTTATAGTTCTCTAACGTTGACAGTTTTCTTTGTAAAACAGACTTCTTGATAAATTTATCAAAAAATCCCGTAGATTTGTCCTCTTGTGAATTAATTCAAATTATGGAAAAGTATATACATAAGCAGAATTTTAGTCAAAACATGTCTACTTTACCATTGTGCCCAAGGCACATTGTTAGATTAATTCATAAATTAAGGCTGAATACTTGAAACACGAAATATTCTTATGGTATTACTTGTGCCTGCAGAGAAAACATTTCTGTGCGTCATCTTTTGTTTGAATGCTCAGTGTTGACCTCGCTCAATCAGGAGAAAGGTATTGAGATGAATAATTTTGATAATGTCAATACTGTCTTATATGGTTCATGTGTTGCTGAAATTGCCATGGTTATTTCGCAGTCAGAGGTTGCAAAATTTTTGTAAAGATTACAAC
>CM065741.1:48837562-48842562 GCA_033310375.1 Conus canariensis | reverse complement strand
TGTATATATAGATATGCGTGTGTGTGTGTGCGCGCGCGCGCGCATGTGTGTGTGTGCATGTGTGTGTGTGGTGTGTGTGTGTGTGTGTGTGTGTGTGTGTGTGTGTGTGTGTGTGTGTGTGTGTGTGTGTGTGTGTGTGTGTGTGTGTGTGTGTGTGTGTGTGTGTGTGTGTGTGTGTGTGTGTGTGTGTGTGTGTGTGTGTGTGCACAGGGGGGGGGGTGATAGTTAAAGAAGGAATAGCAAGGATACTTAGCTTTGTCAAGGATTTGAAGTCTTACGCTGACTGACAAAATAGCTTCAGGCAGGAAGAAAATGTTCAGTCACACACAATTCTCGGTGGAAAAGTTCACAGGCTTAAAGAAAGAACATTTCCTCATGTGGCTGTCCCGTCTGTCTTGCTGGGAGTGTGGGGACTATCCTGGGTGCGGTGTTGATGACAACATTTCCCTGGTGGAAGAGAGTTGCCTGTCTTGCAGTTCTTTCCCTGTCCTGAAATGGGAACCAGTGCAGCTGGGTGAGCACGATCTTGACGCGCAGGGTCTGGGGTGGTGGCAGTTCATCACACAGTGATCTGACGTGTCCCTCCTTGTCAATGTCTTTAGCAGTTTTTTTTTTTGTTGGGGGGAGCTGGGGATGGGGGCAAGACAAGGGAAGTAAACTCCGGGATAGTTGGGCCAGAGCTTCATGTGTAGTCCTTTGATGGCGATGGAGTCACCGTTCTGGATGTACCGAGAGCTTTCTAGGTTTTACTGATAGCGTTTGTTATGTTTGAATTACAGATGGCCAGAGTACGCTCTTTAGAGATGATAGCGCCTGTGCATTTAGTTTCTAGACACGGGGGATGGTATGTACCAATTTGTGCATTCTTTCGCCCGCAGAAATGCACTTTTTGCCATTTATCCAAACGCAATTAATTTTTTTTAATTGTATCTCCCATTCTGCCATATAGCCCAGGTCTTGTTGGAGTTCATTCTGATCCTCCTGCAACCTGACAGGTCTGTGGCATTGTGTGAATCAGTGAAGAGCCATGAGGTCGAGGCCAGTTGGTTTTCAGTGATCGTTTATGTAGTTAGGAAACAAGCCAGGGCACAGCATTGCACCCTGGAAAAACTCACGACTTCCACAAATGCAGCCTCCGATTTAACACAGACCACGATCACTTTTACAGCCTGTCTTCTAGGAACCTGCAGTTCCGGTGGTCCACCAAGTGGATTCCACAGGAGGTTGTGGACCAGAAGAGAGTGACGAACTTTGTCAAAGGTCTTTTAAAGATCCGTTTCGAAGATTGCTTTCCCTTCTTCATGTTGAGTGAAGATTCCTCTGCAAGCCCCAGCAGCTGACTTTTGCATGATCTGCTATGTCTGATTCCGTGTTTCTCTTCTCTCAAGGCATTGCTTTTTACGAATGTCATAGTGGCGCTAGGTATGATGTGTTCAGGATTTTACTTGGCACATGGTAGGAGAAAGAAATGACAGGTTTTTTTTCCGGTATGTATCTTTCGCCCATCTTAAACATGGGTGAGACATTTGCCATTCTCCGGAAGAGAAACATCAATGCCGGATCTAGCTCCTCAAAGAACCGAGGGCGTACTCTTTCAATACTGGGAGCTTTGCTGGGGCCTTTCCTTTCTGATTCATCCGACCGAGATGGCGTTGATGTCGCAATTTGGATCCTAGGGTTCTGGGTTTAGACTTTCCAGGCCATGAAATCTTATAGGAGCATAGAGATTTCCCGTTCAAAGCAGACAAAACTGGGTATTCAGAGTTCTTATTTTGTATTTTGATATATGAATCAGCCTGTGGTCAATCTTTAGAGGGAAGACATAGGCAGGGATGAGATGACAATCCTGAAAGACTTGCTTGCATTCGGGTTGATGCTTGGTTTGCCCGTCATCTGGTTCTCTCATATCTCCGTGTGTGTTGTGTGTGTGTGTGTGTGTTGTGTGTGGTGTGTGTGTGTGTGTGTGTGTGTGTGTGTGTGTTGTGTGTGCATGTGCGTGTGTGCGTGTGTGCGTGCGTGCTGTGTGTATGTGTGTGTGTGTGTGTGTGTGTGGTGTGTGTGTGTGTGTGTGTGTGTGTCCGTGTGTGCCTCTGTGTATGCATGTGCGTGTGTGCGTGTGTGCGTGCGTGCGTGTGTGTGTGTGTGTGGTGTGTGTGTGTGTTGTGTGTGTGTGTGTGTGTTGTGCGTGTGTGTGTGTGTATTGTGCGTATGTGTGTGTGTTTGGTGTGTGTGTGTGTGTGTCTGCGTGTGTGCGTATATATGTGTGTATGTGTGTGTGTTTTGTGTGTGTGTGTGTGTGTGTGGTGTGTGGTTATAGTGTGTGTGTGTGTTGTGTGTGTGTTGTGTGTCGTGTGTGTGTGTGTGTGTGTGTGTGTGTGTGTGTGTGTGGTGTGTGTGTGCGTGTGTGTGTATGCACATACATAAAAGATTGTTATTTAAGCGCGCGCATGTTAAACGCTTTGTTTCACGCCCTGATTCCCGGCCTGGCATCAATCGGAGGGAGCTGACAGAGAACTTCCAGAGAAAGCTGGCCATCTATACTTACTACAGTTTAGAAATTAGAGAGGAATTATTGCAGTGATGCCTATACTGCGGGTATGTGTCGTACGACACTTAATGAACAGATGTTGTGTTTAATGAGGGGATTCTTGTTTCCTCTTACTTTTTTCCATGTGTGTGTGTGTGTGTGTGTGTGTGTGTGTGTGTGTGTGTGTGTGTGTGTGTGTGTGTGTGCACGCGTGGAGTAAATTAATTGTTGATTGTTGATTTGATTAACCCATTATATCTTTTAAAAAAATTACCTGAGAGCTTATTTTTAGTACCTGTAATTAACGGAATACTTCTGAATCTATTTTACCTGATACTCAGACATTCCTCTCTTTTTTTTTCAAATGTATGTTTGTCATTTTGTTTTTCGCCAGTCCACGATAAACGACTTGATCATTCCTGTGGGTGCTCTATTATTTGCACTTTTTTTTTTATTTATTCAGTTATTTCAGTTATTCATTTATGCCATACTCTACGCTGATGTTGTGTGTAAGAGGTTTTGGCCGCGCATTTATCCTTGTTTATGTTCATTGTTATCCTCCCCCCCCCCCCTGCCCACATAGCTTCCCTTCCCCCTTTTCCCCGTCATCCCTTTAGTGCATGGGCCGGTGGCCTTCACAATTAAGCCTGTGTCAGTGTCAGAGTCACTCTCTCTCTCTCTCTCTCTCTCTCTCTCTCTCTCTCTCTCTCTCTCTCTCTCTCTCTCTCTCTCTCTGTGCGTGCGTGCGTGTATGTGTGTGTTCCAAATTCTGTACGTACTTTATCATATTCATTTTACTGTCTGTTTTTATACATGCTAATTTTTGTACGTTGTAGTACATTTCCATATGTTCCCCCAGCCCACCCCACCCCCACCCCCACTCTCTCCTTCCCCTTCATTATTGTTATTTTCATTTTTTTTTTTTTCATTTCTCTTCTATTTTTATTTGATGTTCCATTATGATTGCATGACCGCTTTGTTTGCTTGTTTGCTTTCTTGCATCATTTCATTTCACTGCATGTTGTAGTCCCTACTCAGGGCGAGGACTGGATGTAAAAAAAAAGCACGTAAGTGCTTATCTATTATCCTCGTAAATAATGAATTTTGTCTTGTCTTGTCTTGTCTTGTCTTGTCTTGTCTCTCTGACACAAGCATTGCATTTCTGACTAAGGAGACAAGAATATCGACGATTTATCAGCAAGAAGAAACCCTGCACGTTCGTGATGCTGGAGTTTGAGAGCAGGGTCATGGCACCTGAGGCGCAAGACAGCGTCCTTGGAAGGGGACATTCAAGTGCCCCTGGTTCTGCTGAGTCATCGATTATTTTCAGGACACACCACAAACCTGTCCAAACGGTACAGTTCCGTCACCACCATCTCCCCCACCTCACCCCACCCCTCCCTCCTCACCCACCCCACTCCTGTCCGTCTGCCTGTCTGTCTGTGAACAATTTTAGTCGTGGGGGAAAACAAGTGTACGCTAACAATTCTTCCGTCATTACGTTGATAATTTGGCAAAGATTTAAATTAGATATAAAAAAAAAAAAAATAAGCGTGTGTGTGTGTGTGTGTGTGTGTGTGTGTGGTGCGTGCGTGCGTGCGTGCGTGCGTGCGTGCGTGCGCGTGTGTGTGTGTGTGTGTGTGTGTGTGTGCGTGCGTGCGTGCGTGCGTGCGTGCGTGCGTGCGTGCGTGCGTGCGTGCGTGCGTGCGTGCGTGCGTGTGTGTGTGTGTGTGTGTGTGTGTGTGTGTGTGTGTGTGTGTGTGTGTGTGTTTCCCATGGGTGTGTAAAATGGAGATTGTGAAGATAATAGTGAACATCAAAAATTATTTTGAAATGAATTCGATTTATGACGTTAACGATGATTTTATATCGCTGAATGAAGGTATGAGAGAAAGTTCCAGGTGCGTTAAAAAAAAAAAGCTCCTTATTTTTTTGATAACTTTTGCGTATCAGTGCAACTGGTTCGATTAAGAAAACAGACTTGGGAATTGATACAATTTGAAAAATAAATGTCTATCTTTGATCGCCAGTACAGATGTCCTTAAAGCATTCAAAATAGAGATGGCCTAAAAGTATTACAAAAATCCGCGTAAAAGGTGGAGGTCGTTGCATTTCTATACTTACTGATTACATAGCTTGCCTGTATGAATTAACACAAGGATATGCTTGCATCTCTCTTCTGTTCTTTCTTTTTAGAAACGAATTAGCAGTAAAATCATTTCTTGTTGAATCGGAAGACACGGTGTTTACGGACAGAAGTGTTCTAGTCTAAAACAAGTATGTACATATTTGCAGCCAAAAATCAATATAAACATAAGCAATAAGATTTTTTTTTAATTATAGTATTTGGGAGAGTGACTGTTTGAATATGGGAGAAAGATGGTTCTAGAACTGCATTACAATGGCTGATGTTAAGTTTTCAAGTTCTCAGCATACACTTGACCTTTTACTAAATCCAGACTCACAAACGCAC
>CM065741.1:48825062-48832562 GCA_033310375.1 Conus canariensis | reverse complement strand
GAAAGTAGGACGAGAATTTGGCCAGTTTAGTAAAGCAAACAGTAAGGCACGTAGGAGAATTAAGAAGTAGGTCAACATGCAAATCAGCATGAAGCGGTGATGAATGCGTTCCATTCCGCTACTCGCACACAGTGTCAATCTCCCTCTGGCCGTCTCTCGCCCGTTCTTCCGCTCTCTGCTCAGAGAGCGAGGGGGGGGGGGGGGGGGGGGGTAGTGGAGCGTGAGGCGGATGGGGCGATAGTGGGAGGCGGTGGGAGCGAGTGTGGGAGAGAGAGTGGGAGTAGGAATGAGAATTGTCTGTCGAGTCTTGGCTGGATCGTCTGCTGTGATGGCTGCCCGTTGATCAGAGTATAATTAGCATGGTTTTGTACTCTTTGAATAACGATAGCTGTTGTATGCATTTTGATTATTTTCCGACGGTTGTTTTGAATTATCCAAGTTTGAACTCTAGGGATCCGACCATTAAGGGACTCCTCTGGTCGGCGGGCGGTCAAGACACAGTGTGCGAGTCAGGTGTCGACAAGACCCACGGGACAGAATATGACAGGGTCTCAGGCTGAAAGAAATAGGGAAAACGACAATTAAAGTGAAAAAACTGAAGGAATGTACCAACCTGATACATGGAAAGCAACAAGGTTTTAGTAATTTATCCATGGGGCTGCTAAATCCAACGAATATAAACAACACAAGTCCAACACCACACGAACACGACCACAGACGAACACACTCTGTGTGTCAAAGGTCAGCATGGCAGCTTTGTTATGTAGACTCAAGATTCGGGGTTTACCTTTGCACCGGAGAGGGCGATAGGCTTATTTTGCGCATGCGTAATTGATGTAAACAAAAGATGCTTGAAATAGTACAGCTTTCCGGAGAATCTTACGACGCAGGGAAGAAAGGTCTTCACTGTATAAACGAAATATGATGAGGGTAACGAAATAGAAAACATGTGTTTTGTATGATAGTATCAACAGCATTAATATCATGAGTTTTAAAATAATAATATATATACTTACATTACGTTCATAAGGAAGAATGTACCAAGTAGTGTTAATGTATGATCAAGATAGAATTTTGCATGTACATACTGTCAGGGAAGAATGCTTCGTTGTAGTTATGGTGAATTTTGTTCTGATTATGTAAAATTGATGTATATTTTCTTGTTGCGTACTCATGTGAATAGGCTGATGGCCTCACATTAAAGTCACGAGTCACGAGTCACGAGTCTCTCAACAGGCAGGAAAACGAGCCTTCTTTCACAATGGGCGTCTATGTTATAGTACATAAAAGGACTTTTACCGTGACGTCAACAGCCGTCAACACGTTCAAGGTGGACGTTCAGAACGGGAGTTGGACAGACGAAAGGGGAGTGACAGAAATCACCACAATCAGCACTGTGGACAAGATGACAGACACTACTGTTCGGACGGACAGGAAGAAAGTGATCTTCTCAAGCCCAGAAATCAAGACAAAAGTAGCCATGATGGCAAACGCGATAGTCAACATCAGAAAGACATCCAAACCAGACATCACTCCAAAGACAGTGGACGAGACAAAGACAGACAACATGATAGATCCCCAAACAAAGAAAGACACGACGATAGATCCCGAAACAAAGACAGACATCCTAGTCAGCCAGAGGAAAGGAGAAAAGAGGACATCCATCAGAAAAACGGATATGAGCAGAACTCGGTCATCGAAGTCGACTTCTTTAATAACACCCTGCATCTACGGGAAAGAGCGGCTTCACCTGGAGAAACCACACTGTGGGAGACGCACACTGGACGTAGACACACAAAGAGAAGATGGCAACCAGCGACAAAATCAAATAGCAGAGCCTGTCCCTGATTTTTACAGTGTTGATGAGTTACCCCGACTCCGGAGAGAGACAGTGGTGACTAAAACGCCATATTCTTCAACTGTGGAGTCACCCACTGCTCTGAGACTACCGGTTCCTCTTCTGACGCAGCACTCCACGGCAGATGACGTGTCAGCGGCAGACACAGTGTTCTCTACCAGACTTGACACTTGTTTAAGCTCGTCAAATTCCCGGGAGTATGTGAACCGTTTCAAAACTCCTGAAACTGTCCATGCAGACTCAGGCTGTGGACAGAACGACGAGTCACAACGCCCTTCTGAACCTGTATCATTCCGACCTTCAACTCCAGACTCTCTCGGAGTCCCAACATGACCTCAGCCAGACCCTGGTGAAGCAAGTGATCGACCCATGGGACTGCACGGAGAGTGGTCAGAATAAGATGTCCCTGTCCCCCTGTTGTCAGACACAGGACAGCCCCGTCCCCGACCAGACACTAGATAACACCAGCATGACTATTGAAAATGAAACCACTCGTACCCCAACTCCTGCGCGTGGTCCCCTTACACGCAGTAAAATAAAATGTAAACAGATGCATCTTACAGACACCTTCCAAAGTGTGGGAGCCCATTCCTCCAAGAAGAAAGACTGTTTTCAATCCCCTGCTGCCAGTAGCCCTATATAGCAATTCGGCCCTGCTCATGTCAAACACAGCAAGAGTAATCTGTCCCATTATTTTTCATGCTTAACGTATAATATTGAAGGAATAAATACAATTTACGACATAGATATGCGATGCTATTTGACAAAATTCGATTTGATTGTTCTGACAGAAACATTCACAAAAAAATTCCCTTCCCACCTGTTCCCGATGTATGATGTTTTTATTTCAAGTGCTGTGAGAGTCTCCGATGCTCGCACAGCCCGACTGTGTGGAGGAGTAGTTTTGTTGCTAAAGAAACAGTTTACATCCTTTGTTTCTCGAATTGACCTAGATTATGACAACTGCATCGTTCTTAAACTCTCCAGGCAACTTACAGGACTGGATTCAGATTGTATTTTGATTGGTATATACCTACCTCCCCAACACAGTCCATACTATACTGATACAGATATCTATAATGGCGTTTCTCTTTTGGAACATTGCATTTTGGATATTCTGCAATGTTACAGTGATGTGCCATTGATAATCATGGGCGACCTGAATGCGAGGACTGGCAGTGAAAATGCTAGTGAGGCTGAACTGCCCTGTGATGCTAGTGACACTGATAGTGTAACATATGATGGGACTGATCCATACCAACGGATTTCAGATGACGTCGTGGTGAATGCTTTTGGTCGTTATTTAATAAGAGTTTGTGAACAGTTTAATTTGATCCTGCTGAATGGGGTAAAATCTGGAAATATGGATGGAAATTATACTTATGTCGCTCATAATGGCTCTAGTACTATAGACTATTTCATAGTATCGAGACGCATTTTTGACTTGGCTGGTGACCTGAATGTCGGTCAAAGAATCGAATCAAAACATATGCCTGTAGAGCTTGGGTTTAAATTTAAGAACGTAAAAGGTAAACGTACGTATATTTCAAAAAAAGCTATCGTTCAGATGTACAAATGGGACTACCATAAATTGCAGAAGTATTTGGATGCTTTCAAGACTGAAAAGATTTCTTTAATGTTTAAGGAAGCTTATGATTTAATTAGTTTGGATACAGAAGCAGCGCTCTGTAAGTTTTATGAAATTATCGGTAGCGCAGCAAGTCCCATGTTGAAGACTGTTGTCTTGGGGAGTTTTAGCAACAACCCCTGGTTTGACTCTGAATGCAAGCAACAACGTCAAGCGGCAAGACACTCCCTTAGAATATTAAGGAAAGCCAAGAAAAATAAAAGGGAACAAAATATATCGGATAAGGAAATAGACATCCTGAGAATAACGTACACGAGCAAACGGAGTGATTATAAAAGTTTACTACAACAAAAGAAGATGGATAATAAAAAGCAGACAATTAGATTATTGGAAGATAATGCGAGCAATCCCCAGAAGTTCTGGAGTACTCTGAAAAACTATATAGGCAGACCGATAAACCAGAATTCTATTGCTGCTGCTGAATGGTTTACTCACTTCTCAGAGGTATTTAACCAAGATTGCCCCAGTATTAACATTAACGAGACGTTGTCTAATTGTTACCATTTGGATGCATGTTCTAGCGTAGATGCTGACGGTAATGTACTAAATGAGATCTCATACCAGGAAGTTCTTGATGCAATTTCTGCACTAAAAAACAACAAAGCAGCCAGTCCAGACGGGTTTTCGGGAGAATTTTATAAATATGCAGACCCAGAGGTTGGACTATTTTTAAAGAAGTACTTCAATACATTATTTGATTCAGGTACTTTCCACTCGGGTGGTCAGAAGCCATCATACAGCCAGTATATAAGAAAGGTGACATAAATTCACCGGATAATTACAGAGGTATTTCCTTATTGAACGTCTGTGGAAAGCTTTACAGTTATATTCTGAATAAGCGTTTAACTTCTTGGATAGAGGATAACAAATTGTTAAACGAGGCCCAAGCTGGATTTAGACACAAATATAGCACAATTGATCACATATTTAGCCTCTTATCATTAATTCAAAAACAGTTTGGCAGTCATGGAAAGTTATATTGTGCATTTATTGATTTCAAAAAAGCATTTGATTTTGTTGATAGATGCTGTTTATGGTCCATTCTAAGAAAAAAACGGCATTGGAGGCAAAATGTATAAAGCTATTCAAAGTATGTATAACATTGTCAAAGCAAAAGTTCGTGCTGGTAGTGAACTTACAGATGTTTTCATGTGCCCCAAGGGATTAAAACAAGGAGATATCTGTAGCCCAGTTTTATTTTCCCTGTTTATTAATGAGTTGGCAAATGACATTAATCAAAAAGGAAAACATGGCATAACACTTACACCTGAACAAATACAAATACTGATTCTGCTTTTTGCTGACGATGTAATTTTGTTGTCGTATACTGTAATTGGTTTGCAGCAGCAACTAAATATTTTATGTAACACTGCGAAAGGACTTGGACTGATAGTAAATATGGATAAGTCTAAAGTGGTTGTCTTTAGAAAAGGTGGCCATCTTGCCGCTCGTGAAAAATGGCTTTACGATGGACAGTATTTAAAGATTGTTAACCAGTACAAATATTTGGGTGTAATTTTTTCAACAGGTGTGTCCTTTTCGTATGCGTTAAGGGACATGGCTGACAGAGCAAAGAAAGGTATAATTGGTATTTTACGACTACTTTGGTCCCTCGGTAATCAATCTCAACTGTTCTTCAAGCTTTTTGACTGTCAGATACAACCCATACTTACATACGGTTCAGAAGTATGGGGTCTTAGCGCTGATTATTCAATCATTGAACAGGTACATTTATCTGCGATTAAGAGACTGTTAAACGTCAGTGTGAAGACACCAAATGTGCTTGTGTATGGTGAAACGGGAGGTTTCCATTATTTATAAATATTTATGTTCGAAATATTAAATACTGGTTATCTCTAACAAAAATGTGTGAGGATCGCCTTCCTCGAAAATGTTATAATATGCTCTGTAATCTTCATTACAATAATAAGAATAACTGGGTATCTACTATTTGTTTCACTTTGTATCGCCATGGTTTCGGATTTGCGTGGGAACACCAAGGAGTTGGTAATGAGAACATATTTCTGGCTGAATTTAGACAACGTTTGATTGACTGTTATGTCCAAGGCTGGAACAGTAAGATTAATACGAAAGAGCGCTATTCGTTTTATTCTTTTATTGAAACAAAACCATTGCCTCAGTGATTATTTACTTGTTATAAAAAGTAGTGCCTTAAGAAAATATTTAACGCGAATGAGACTTGGTGTTTCACCGTTAAAGTGCCACGCAAATCGTTTTTGTGAAGCAACGCGTGACTGCTTTGACTGCCCGAACTGTCAAAATGCATATGAATCTGAAATACATTTCATGTTCATTTGCCCAGTATATCAAACACTCAGAGAGCAGTATATACCGCGAAAATTCTACAATCAACCCTCTATGTTCAGACTAGCGTTGCTGCTGTCAAGTCCTAGTCACTCATTCGCAGTCGCTTCTTACATAAATAAGGCACTTCAGCTGAGGTCGAGTTACCTTAAGTAATAGAATGTAATTGTTTGCTGTTGACCCACGTGTTTGAGTCACAACATATTACGTGATTTATATTACCGTAAGCCACCCTCACGCTTTTCACCCTCTCCCTACTCCCCCTCCCCCTCCTTCGACTTTCCGTGTCAGTGCTTCGTATTTTATTTAGACACACATGAAATTTTCCTTTGACTTCATCCCCGCCCCACTGTTCCCTTTGACATGGGCAGATGGCCCGGTTCATTAAATTATTTGTCTTGTCTTGTCTCTCTTCTCTCTCTCTCTCTCTCTCTCCTCTCTCTCTCTCTCTCTCTCTCTCTCTCTCTCTCTCTCGAATGTGCTAAGTCAACCATTCCTACATCTTCCAAGAAGCCCTTAGTGCCAAAAGTTCCTTGGTTCAACTCTGAATGTAAGAAGATTGACAAAGCCCGCAAAAGACTCAACGTTAGGTCTCCCGCAGACCATCGGTGGCCAACGTCCGAGCACATCAGAAATTGAGAGCAAAATCCAAACACATTTACAAAACCAATAAACGTTTGTCTTGGAAACAATTTTGCTCTGGCCTTATATCTAAAACGTCGAAGAAAAAAGTGTGGAAACTAGTCAAGAAAATCAAATGGAAGAACACCTGCCCTACGGTGAACCATCTCAAATTTTCTGACTCTTTAATAACAGAGAAAAACAGCCGTTGCCAATCTGCTTGCTTCAACTATTGAAACGAATTCCTCTTTGCCTAGCGCATAACCCTGTTTTGTCAAAAACAAAGCCCTCAAAGACAAATCACCCTGCAATTTTTCATCGGACAACATGGAAGAATACAATCTTCCTTTCACTTTCAATGAACTGAAATCCGCCTTACTTTCTTGCAGCGATTCCACTCCTGGTGTAGATGAAATCCGTTATAAACTTTTGAAACATCTTCCGCAAAAAGGTCGGACATTTTGCTACAAGTGTACAACCATGTATGGACTACTGGGTTCTTTCCACCTTCCTGGCGAAAAGCCCTCATTATACCAATTCCCAAATCTGGAAAAGATCTTTCAAATCCATCCAATTACCGTCCGACAGCTTTGACCAGCTGTATGTGCAAACTGAAGGAAAAAATGGTCAGTGCTAGATTCATGTGGAAACTCGAAACTGACGGCCTTCTGGCGAAAGAACAGTGCGGTTTCCGCAAAAGTTGAACTACAGTGGACCGTTTGCTCCGTCTGGAATCTACGCTTCGAAACGCCTTTCTAAATAAACAACACGCAGCAGCTATTTTCTTTGACTTGGAGAAGGCCTATGATACCACCTGGATTTTGGGGGTACTTTATGATCTCCATGATCTAGGTTTTTGGGGTCATCTTGCACTTTTCTAATTTTTTCCCCTTTTTGTGTGTGTGGCAGAACGACAGTTTCAAGTTCGGGTTGGCGCCACTCTCTCTGATGTTCATGAGCAGGAGGTGGGTGTTCCACAAGGGAGCATACTGTCTCCTGCCCTTTTCAGCATAAAAATCAACAACATTCTTAATTCAGTTCAACAGGG
>CM065741.1:48812562-48817562 GCA_033310375.1 Conus canariensis | reverse complement strand
AGGACCAGACGAAAAAACAGTTTGGACAGCCTAGTCCCCGATTCACTGCTTATCTCCCTTTAAAACTCGCCTACTGTGTGGATGTGTTACTGCAGAAAAATTCCGTCTTTTGTTTTTCTCCTCAAGACAGCAGTAGGCAACTCACCCTGATTATTGAAGACAACCTGATCCCGCATTATTTCGAAAATCTGAGTCTCTGAAACAGTTTTGTCACGTGAAAATGCTATTTGTTCATCGCCATTTTGTGTGGTTCTTGAACAAATGTTTTGAAATAAGAGGAGAACATCAAGTTTTTCAAGTATTCGTGATAAGTTAATAAAGAAAAAAATTCCCAGAGCCATTGAGTGTATCCGATGAACGTTTTCGCATAGCATGGAAAGCTAACGAGTTTTTGTCACATCTCTGCTATTGTCTGTGAGAACTTTATTTGATTATTGTTTTCAGTGAGACCATCTCTCTCTCTCTCTCTTAATAACATGATAACGTTAACTACTGAAAGAGGTCATCATGCCGAAGGTCGTTAAAATGAACGCGTTCTAATACCTTTAAAACCCACTCCATCGTTCTCCTCCCCCCCTTCCCCACCCCCTTTTCTCCTCCCCAACGCAAAATCCTCCTTCCCTTTTCACCATAAACGCAGTCTAACGTCCTCTGGTTGGTATAAGGCTACTTTCAATAATCAAATTATCGCGCATACTACCTTAAAACAGTGGCCACGAAACACAAGCGCAGTTGTCTCCCTTATGAAAGGTCTTCACTCATTGGAGTCGGCTGAATTGCAGACGACGAACAGATGAGACTCGTAACAGCTTTTAACAGGTAAGCAAAGCAATTTGTTCACCTACCTTTTCAGTTTGGCGAGACATGATTGTGTGTGAAAGACCATGTGCATACAAAGTTTGTATTCTCTTCGCGTGAGGTCCTTTTGTGTCAGTATAGACTGTGCCGTGATGATATTTAATTACTTGCTGGGGCATGTAAAATCAACGTGTTTGCATAAAGCGTTGGGTGCGAAGGTGACGTTAACCGAAGTCAACCAACCGGCCCATGACCTGCAAACTGAACATGAAATATCAGTGCTAACGACTTAAGATCAGTGGTGATACATATATTTGTAATTATATTTATAACCAGCAAGCGCTGTCCGCGGAATAAACTAAAGATATTTTATGTTCATTTTGTTTCCGATTAAAAGAAAGGCGCGCGTTTTTCAGCAGCTAAATCAGAATGACGTTCATTGTTAATTAATAATGATTATGTGTAAGGATACACATGTTCAAATTGTGGCTCATTTCCCGTTGCTTTCGGAGATGCAGACAGCAAGTGAAAAGCACTTTTGTACAACATACTCACAAGTCCAAAAGGTTTTTTGTTTTTTTGTTTTTTTTTAATCAAAGATCTGCAGTAGGGAAATTGCACCAATTAGTTCTGCTTGTTTCGTCGCTGAATCATTACATCGGAAGAATTATGTTTAACATTTATTTATTAATATAGTGCAAAATCCAACAGCTTGTGTGTGTGTGTGTGTGTGTGTGTGTTGTGTGTGTGTGTGTGTGTTAAAATCTACAAACTAAAGTTCCCCTTGCCATTTAATTCATTGAATTAGACATCAAAGTATTAATGCCATGGTCAGTCAGACAATTGTACAACTGATTGATTGTCTTCAATGATTGATTGTCTTCAATGATTTTACATTCACCCAGGAGATTTTACTCCATTCTGTATGATGTGTGGCATCAAAGTTATGTCCCTTGTCACTAGCATGATAATGACTGAACCAAAGCACAGTATATTGTTAGTGTGTTGTCAGTGGCGTTTCCACATGCTTTTTGTTTTGTTTTGTTTGTTTGTTTGGTTGGGTTTTTTTTGTTTTTTGTTTCTGTTAATTTTTTAGGTTCTTTTGGCGAAGGTGCTTTGGGTTAATGTAGCTCGGAGAATTTGCATAATTTCTAAAATGTGTATGTATGTATAGAGATGGTGGTTTAAAAATAATTTTAAAAAAATGTTGGAAAGGAAGATATGAAATATGTTCAGTGATATATAAATTCGTTGCTTCTTTAAACTTGTAATTCAGAAATTCCATTTCTCCAGTTAAGAAGTGGTTTACATCTTTGTATGTTGCAAATAGACAGAGATGGAGAGAGTAATGAGAATCATTGGCTAAAATAAAGAAATGAAAAAAAAAATGTATTTATGCAGCATCCAGAAAGTACTCACAATCTGAGAAAACAAAGAAAATAGGATAACATGCATTGGAAGAGAAAAAAAATGGTGGTAGAGACATGTGCGTGTGTATGTGTGTGTGTGTGTGTGTGTGTGTGCGAGTGTGTGTGTGTGTGTGTGTGTGTGTGTGTGTGTGTGTGTGTGTGTGTGTGTGTGTGTGAGGTGGCAGGGTTGGGACATGAGAGGGGGACTCACAAGTTCTAAACTAACATGCCAAATGTAACTTAACCACACAGTTCACTCATTAGTCACCAGTAATAAGAGAGTGTCTAGATTGTGTGAAGTACATAAGCAGTTCTCAAGAACTGCTGATCTGAATATGCTGTCAGATTGAGAGAGACGGAGTGTACCACTGTTGCTCCTAGTCAGCTCCTTTCATTGCACTATTTCATTTATTTATTTATCTGCTTTTCACAAAATCCACCTGATTTTCTTTATGTATGTGCATGTGCCTAATTTTCTTCATTCATTCATGGTGAGAGCCCTTCATTTTTTTCTTTTTTATCTCAACCCTCCTCCTACACTCAGTCTGTGTAGATCTACTGAGCCAAATTGAGTGTTCACAGACTCAAAACGCAAAAATCAGTTAATGCAAAATCTTGCTTGTCTTCATCTGCAGGAAAATGGAAGAATGAAAGTTCCTAGCATCCATTTTTGTAGAAGAGGTTGCGTTAAGAAACTGCCCTGTAAGCGTCGCCTCTACTTCTGCTCTGTCTTGTGTCTTGTTCTTGCCATTGTTATCTTTTATGATGTTCAGCTTTTATCATGTTCAGCTTTTATCATGTTCAGCTAAAGAGACATTACCCAAATCTAATATTGCTGTAACCCCCAGAGTGGCCAGTCTTAGTATGTAAAATCATTTTCAGCTTGCAAGTTTGTTCAATCCATTGATTGCACAGAAAATTGAATGATATTTGTGTACTTTGTTGTTAGGCAACCTCATGAAAATTTACTTAATTCATATCTTTGTTCTACCTTGGTAGCAGACAACCTCCTTAAACGGAACCGAAAATCTGCATTAAAAGGAAGCATGTCTGAATCTCGGCTAGAAGACACTACAACCAAAAAGAGATTGTCTATTTACCAGTTAAAAAAACAAACCAAATAACCAACACGGAAGGAGCATACAACCAACAAGACTGGATGTGTTATGTGTACTATCGAAGTCATATAAGGGTAAGATCTATAAATGAAGGCAGTAGATTTTGGCAAAGTCCTGGTTGTGAGGCCCCTATCTGAGTCAGCGTCATTGGTTGGTGCTCTCAGGGACAGAAAAGCTTCTCTTTGTGGATGATAGGAACACAAATCGCATAAACAGATGACACATAAACACATTTTATTTGAGGTTTTATTTGACTTGCTTTTCAAGTTTGCATCATAGCACATGGTACAGAGCATCCTGCCCTCCCATTATTCAAGCCAGGGGAACAGTTTGGGTCTTTCTAAATCTCCAAGCTTTTTTCATCAGAGCTGGCAAAGTTGAAACCGCACTCGGACCAGTGCTTCCCTCGCATCTCATGGACTCTGTATTGTGCACCAAACAGCAAAGA
This sequence comes from Conus canariensis, assembly GCA_033310375.1. Classification (NCBI taxonomy): domain Eukaryota; kingdom Metazoa; phylum Mollusca; class Gastropoda; order Neogastropoda; family Conidae; genus Conus; species Conus canariensis. Next base: position 48,813,789 of record CM065741.1, on the reverse strand, counting down.
AAAGCTTGTGTTCAAAGGCAAAACCACCCACAACAGCCATGGCCTTAAAGGCCTGTACTGTTCTCAACTCATAAACACCACAACCTTGCGGATTGCTGAGTGGAACAAAGCATGCTCTGTCAACAGTTATTCCACTCACGCTGAGTCAGCTTCACACAGTGCAGGACTGTTGCGGTTCAAGCATGAAGACAGGCTGCTGTTTGGTTCTGAACACAGCCTAGATGGGTATACTGAGACGCCAAAATGCCTATGAGGACACAGAGAGTCTGGATACTATTCATCATCCATTGAAGGCATTGCATGGGAAAAAACCTCGGGCTTTAAGCTGAGATGACAAGAAATCCAGGATATCTCTTCAGGAACCTTCAAACAAAGGATAGGACCACAGTTTGCGAGAGTTCTGCCCTCCTGCCACAGAGCCAGATAAATGCCACAACACCACATTACAGCAGCCAAGATCATCTGTGTTGCATCTGCGAGATACAAAGTATTCATAGGAGCCTGTGGCTGACAGGATATTAATTTCACTATCAGACCACATGCACAAGTGTGTGTGCCGCAGATCACTCATGCTGCCTCCATTACCTACGAAACTGAGATGGATAAGTAGATGACAGAGCAGACAAGATAGGGAATGCTTGTTAGCAGGCATGTAGTGTGCCTTCGAACCTGCTTGTTTCCATCTGAATGTGTTTCAGGACATCCTGTAAAACTCTGTAATGCATTTTTTTTTCCTGATTCTAAATCTAATGCATGCAGGGTGCAGGGACACTTCATATGGAAGCCCTGCATGTTATGTGCAGGGTATTGTGCATCAAATTTTACACATAGCCTTTATTGTTATACATGTGGTTTTGTTGTTTCAGGTTGTTGATCTGCATATTTTCTTTCATCACATTGTTAGATACAGTTCACAGCATGATGAGTAAACTGAATCAGTGAATGTATTGAAGATGATGTGTGATAATTATGATACTTGTACAGGTGGTGGTGTTTGTTTGCATGAGTATTCCACGGTGTGCTGTGTGTGTGTGTGTGTGTGTGTGTGTGTGCTGTGTGTGTGTGTGTGTGTGTGTGTGTGTGTGTTTGTAATCGTGTGTGTACTGTTAATACTCTGTTTTTTTTCATGAACACAAGCTGCACTTGCAGTGTCACAGAAGGGAAATAAATCTTTCTGATGCTTAAGTTTTTGCCCCTGCCTGAATGACAGAACTAATGTATTGCTTG
>CM065741.1:48795062-48802562 GCA_033310375.1 Conus canariensis | reverse complement strand
CCCCCCCCCCCTCGCTGTCTCTCTCTCTCTCTCTCTCTCTCTCTCTCTCTCTCTCTCTCTCTCTCTCTCTCTCTCTCTCCCCCCTTCCCCTCCCTCTCCCCTCTGGGTTGCTCAGGAGAGTGTAGACCTCTGCAAAGGTTGACTAGATCCTGGATATGTTCTCTGATCCAGAATGTCTCTTCTGATCCAGACCAAAAATGAATGGGTTTGTTATTGGGCCACAGTTCAATGTTCAGCCCTCTGTGGTTGACTAGAGTTCTGTGCTGTTTGTGCAATGGGTAGGGTATGTCCATGGGCCACAGTTAAATGTTCAGCCCACTGTGGTCAACTAGAGTTCTGTGCTGTTTGTGCAATGGGTAGGGTATGGCCCACTGGGCCACAGTTCAATGTTCAGCCCACTGTGGTCAACTAGAGTTCTGTGCTGTTTGTGCAATGGGTAGGGTATGTCCTAGGGCCACAGTTCAATGTTCAGCCCACTGTGGTCAACTGGAGTTCTGTGCTGTTTGTGCAATGGGTAGGGTATGTCCTAGGGCCATAGTTCAGTGTTCAGCCCACTGTGGTCAACTAGAGTTCTGTGCTGTTTGTGCAATGGGTAGGGTATGTCCATGGGCCACAGTTCAATGTTCAGCCCACTGTGGTCAGCTAGAGTTCTGTGCTGTTTGTGCAATGGGTAGGGTATGTCCATGGGCCACAGTTCAGTGTTCAGCCCACTGTGGTCAACTAGAGTTCTGTGCTGTTTGTGCAATGGGTAGGGTATGTCCTAGGGCCACAGTTCAATGTTCAGCCCACTGTGGTCAACTAGAGTTCTGTGCTGTTTGTGCAATGGGTAGGGTATGTCCTAGGGCCACAGTTCAATGTTCAGCCCACTGTGGTCAACTAGAGTTCTGTGCTGTTTGTGCAATGGGTAGGGTATGTCCTAGGGCCACAGTTCAGTGTTCAGCCCTCTGTGGTCAACTAGAGTTCTGTGCTGTTTGTGCAATGGGTAGGGTATGTCCTTGGGCCACAGTTCAATGTTCAGCCCTCTATGGTCAACTAGAGTTCTGTGCTGTTTGTGCAATGGGTAGGGTATGTCCATGGGCCACTGTTCAGTGTTCAGCCCACTGTGGTCGACTAGAGTTCTGTGCTGTTTGTACAATGGGTAGGGTATGTCCTAGGGCCACTGTTCAATGTTCAGCCCACTGTGGTCAACTGGAGTTCTGTGCTGTTTGTGCAATGGGTAGGGTATGTCCTAGGGCCACTGTTCAATGTTCAGCCCACTGTGGTCAACTAGAGTTCTGTGTTGTTTGTGCAATGGGTAGGGTATGTCCTAGGGCCATAGTTCAATGTTCAGCCCACTGTGGTCAGCTAGAGTTCTGTGCTGTTTGTGCAATGGGTAGGGTATGTCCATGGGCCACAGTTCAGTGTTCAGCCCACTGTGGTCAACTAGAGTTCTGTGCTGTTTGTGCAATGGGTAGGGTATGTCCTAGGGCCACAGTTCAATGTTCAGCCCACTGTGGTCAACTAGAGTTCTGTGCTGTTTGTGCAATGGGTAGGGTATGTCCTAGGGCCACAGTTCAATGTTCAGCCCACTGTGGTCAACTAGAGTTCTGTGCTGTTTGTGCAATGGGTAGGGTATGTCCATGGGCCACAGTTCAGTGTTCAGCCCACTGTGGTCAACTAGAGTTCTGTGCTGTTTGTGCAGTGGGTAGGGTATGTCCTAGGGCCACAGTTCAGTGTTCAGCCCACTGTGGTCAACTAGAGTTCTGTGCTGTTTGTGCAATGGGTAGGGTATGTCCATGGGCCACAGTTCAATGTTCAACCCACTGTGGTGAGCCTGAGTTATGTGTTGTTTGTGGAATCTGGCCCTGTTAGATCCAGGATCCGTCCCATGATCGGGATCAGCACCTTGTTTTGGCGGGACCATTCCTCAGCCACATGCTTTCTGACCATGTTTCACTGAAAATGGTTTGATGGTTTGGGGTAATCATGTCAGACAGACAGACAAAGAAAAAAGAGAGAGAGAGAAAGGAAATCATCAGAGGCAAGGAAGGCAGATATTCTCCTTAGTGGAAATAGCTAAGAGCAGATTATCATTAACTTTAAGAGCTGTATGAACAATCATCAGTGAACATGCATGTATGTGTGTGTGTGTGTGTGTGTGTGTGTGCGTGTGTGTGTGTGTGTGTGTGTGTGTGTGTGTGTGTGTGCATGTGTGTGTGTGTGTGTGTGTGTGTGCGCGCGCATGAACTTGAACAAATGAGATGAAAGCACCTGTTGTGTTGAGGTAGATTTTTTTGAAAATTTGTGTTTGTGTGTGTGTGTTGCATGTGCAAGCAATGGCTCTGTCAAAAGCTTAAATGCTACTTCAACAAACTTGCTGTACAAGCCCACAAATCCTCAACATGTTTTCCCTGTCAGAGTAAAATTGAAACAGACGGTTTTCTTTTTGTTTCTTGTCACAGCCAAACATAGTGGTGCTTCTCACCCAAGGCAAGCCAAACATAGAACGCTTGAGCCAAGCCAAACATAGCGGTGCTTCTCACCCAAGGCAAGCCAAACATAGAATGCTTGAGCCAAGCCAAACATAGCGGTGCTTCTCACCCAAGACAAGCCAAACATAGAATGTTTGAGCCAAGCCGTGCATCAGATTTACCATGCAAAATGTTGGAAGTTGGAAACAATTAAGATATAAATGAAATGAGCCAGATGCTCAGTGATGACCAATTAACGCTCTGTGTGGGGGTCAGGTGATTGCTTGAAAATCAGAGCAAGTAGGAACCCTGGAATAGCATGTGTATACACACACGTTTGTTTGTTTGTTTTTTTAAATTAAATTTTCAATCAAACATTTGGCGATTACAGGTGCGCAAAAAAGAGGACAGTGCGCAGAGTCAACACATCGGTAGCATCTCCGTAAGTCACACCCACAAACACCTGACTCACAAAACAAAACAGAAAAAAAACAAAAGAAAAAAAAACATGGAAGCAAAAAAACAAATCAAGTACAGTTTCAGCTAAATCTGCACGTAATTTTCTTTCTGATATAACTTAAGGGATACTATGCAGTACAGCACAATACAACACAGTACAATAAAAATGCAATCAATCCAAAATGATCTGTTCAGTGGAGTGCTCCTTTGTTAATACTATAGTCCGGCTCTGACACCAGATCTTCACACAATATTGGTTTGACCTTAGGTGACTTCAGCTCTAAACATCCTCAACTTGACCTTAAGCTAAAGCTAAAACCTGTCCATAGGTGTTTTTTTTCAGAATGTCAATTTAATCCTTGCTTATTTCGTTCAACTTTATTGACCGACCTTAATCCACATCTTGACATGATTTCTTTACAGCTCTAAACTGACCTTAGTTTTATATTGAATCTCATCCTGTTCTTAATATGAAGAAGACCTAAAACTGTCTTTTGTTCTAAGTAAGTTTTGTTTTTCTTCTTTTTTTTCTTCGTTTTTATTTTTGTAATTGTGACTCGGGATCATAATTACCCTTAATCAGTGTTCTAATGAATGTGTGTACTGACTCCACTTTTGTTCAAAATCAAAGTGTGTGTTTGTTTGTTCTGCCTGTCATGTGCACAGATTTATATTGGCAAAGTTTCAAGTTCATGTTGTAAAGGTAGACATTTGTGTGTAAGCTCATTTGGTTTGATGTTTTATTTGTTGTTTGTTTGATCTGTTTTAGTTTTTTACGATCCCTTCATTTATACATTTACCCGATGGTGCTTTTTCATTGTTCAAACTCCTTTAATCGTCTGCAGTCATTGTGTACTGTGTAAAAGGGAGGGTGGGGGGTGGGGGGGGGGATTGATTGTGAAGCCACACTGAGTATGTGAGATTGAGGATTCAGATACTGTATTGTTTATTAATAACTGCAGTTTCTTTTTTAATAATAGACATTGGAATTAGATTTCTTTTTCCGCTGTGCTGGAGCTCAGCAGATAACAAAATCAGTTATTTGATAATGGAACAACTGGTGGGGAAAGTTCAGATGTAAATGTATGAGAGTGCAGGATGAAATTACACACACACGCTTCAATCACATTTAAACGATAATCAGAACATTTGCTTGAAACATATGTGCGTTTGGATTTCGAGTGAAATTAACATATTATTCTTTAAATTCAATGAAAAGAAATTAAAGCGTAAAGTTAAACTGCGGGTTAGAAAAAAAAATCAACTAATCAGTAAAGCAGTTGAAATACTTAGTTTATTAATCATATTCACATACAAGTTTGGGATGACAATGATGTATTGCTTTTCAAGCTTGGTAAAACAATCAGCTGAATCATCAACATTCTAACAGAATACCTATGAGTGTAGGATAAACATAACATTAGATTTTTTAAAATTACTACATCAGTTGATAGATTTTGACAGTATGTAACATTCACTGGACAAAAACAATGCAACAATCACACTAAAGCAACAGTAACATTAAAAATAGTAGATCATTTATGTCAAGCAATTACTTTCACCAGTAGAGGGTGTAGTAGGTAGTGTCCTGTATACATCAGGACAAGCACTGCTGCACATCATTCAGGTGACTTGGCAGCAGTGCAGTGTCTCCGCCAGTGAGGATGCCGTTGACTGCTCACTGTAGTATAGACTGTTGGCACTGGAACTGTCATGGGACAAAGTTAAGCTCTGTGTGTGTGTGTGGTGTGTGTGTGTGTGTGTGTGTGTGTGTTTTGTGTGTGTGTGTTGAGGGATTGGAGGTTATGCCACCATATGTTGATCACTCACTATGGACCATTGGCACTAAGACCAAAATGTGACAAGGCTACATATGGCTGTATATTGAGGCTTTGGGCATTATCCCCTGAACATTGATAACTTAGTGTACATAGCTCATCAGTTTGGAGATTCAAAGGTACAAACCTAGGTGTGGCTATATTGAGGCTTTGGGCATTATCCCCCTGAACATTGATAACTTAGTGTACATAGCTCATCAATTTGGAGATTAGGAAGGTACAAACCTAGGTGTGGCTATATTGAGGCTTTGGGCGTTATCCTCCTGAACATTGATAACTTAGTGTACATAGCTCATCAGTTTGGAGATTAGGAAGGTACAAACCTAGGTGTGGCTATATTGAGGCTTTGGGAGTTATCCCCCTGAACATTGATAACTTAGTGTACATAGCTCATCAGTTTGGAGATTAGGAAGGTACAAACCTAGGTGTGGCTATATTGAGGCTTTGGGAGTTATCCCCCTGAACATTGATAACTTAGTGTACATAGCTCATCAGTTTGGAGATTAGGAAGGTACAAACCTAGGTGTGGCTATATTGAGGCTTTGGGAGTTATCCCCTGAACATTGATAGCTTAGTGTACATAGTTCATCAGTTTGGAGATTAGGAAGGTACAAACCTAGGTGTGGCTATATTGAGGCTTTGGGGGTTATTCCCCTGAACATTGATAACTTAGTGTACGTAGCTCATCAGTTTGGAGATTAGGAAGGTACAAACCTAGGTGTGGCTATATTGAGGCTTTGGGGGTTATTCCCCTGGACATTGATAACTCACATAGACCATTAGTGCAGAGACTAGTATGGGACAAAGCTAATTGTGACTGTATATTGAGGGCCTGGGTGTTATGTCCCTTGATATTAATTACTCGGTGCAGACCATAAATACACAGACTAGGATGGGACAAACCTAGGTGTGGCTGTGTAGTTAGGGTCTGGGAGTTATGTCCCTTGACCTTACTTTCTCAGTGTAGACCATGGCTGTGTAGTTAGGGTCTGGGAGTTATGTCCCTTGACCTTACTTTCTCAGTGTAGACCATGGAAAATGAATTTTCCATCTTTTGGACAAATTAAATTGTTATCCTGTGATTTATTGTTATCAGTATACAGACAAAGGCAAACCGATGTGTTGCTGTATATTGAGGGCCTGGGAGTTATGCCCTTGATACTGATTACTCATTGTAGACCATCAATACACAGACTGGGTATGGTTTTACATTGAGGGACAGGGAGTGATACCACTGCTGGTGGACAGTACGTCAGATAGGAAGAATACATTATATGTCTAACACTTAACAGTGTGTTCTGTGTGTGTGTTGTGTGTGTGTGTGAGTGAGCGAGTCTTGCAGTGTGCTGTTGGTTTTTTTTTTTTTTTTAATTTATCAAAAATATCAAATTTTGATCAAATAAGATGAGAAATTGCAGTGTGCAGTCTTTGTTGTTGGTTCTACAAATCCATAGGTTTGATCTGATCTTCTGCAGATGTGGCATGGCGATTCTCTAACAAATATAGCAGATCATGAACAAGCCACTTTAGTGCCATCAAGCCTCATACAGTCACATGTTTAATGTGACACTATGGTAAAGTGAAGTGATGTGTTGGGTTCCAGGAGAGTCGGACACACCTCATCACTGAAATCCATATAGAGTAAAAGCACAGTGCTTTCCGTCAGCTGGAAGAACTCCGATGGGAAAGTGTTAAGGCTGAAGAACTGATAGACCCTGGTTCGATCCAGGGTTCAGACACTTTTTTTTTTTTGGTTTCCTTTCATGGGATTCAAAGTGGATCTAACTCTTGGGCAAATGGGGAAGGGGAGAGAGGGACAGGGGGAATGGAAGGAGGTGGGACAGAGGGGAGAAGAGGGGGGATGGGTGGTGGGAAAAGGGGCAGGGGGAATGGAGTGGGGGTGGGGGGTGGGAACAGGAAGGGCTTGTCAGTAGATAAAAGCTGAGGATGAAAATAATGACAGTTGAAAGTCACCTTCACATTGTGGTCGCTGAGCTCATCTCCATCTTCACTCTCGGTCCCACAGTTATTGTTAGAACCCTACAAACGGTAGCACAGTTATTGTTAGAACCCTACAAACGGTAGGCTAGTCCTACGAATGGTTCTTTGTGTGTGTGTGTGTGTGTGTGTGTGTACTAACTCTTTTTCAAAACTGTCCCTGCTTTCCCCGTGGTGCATTCCATGTCATGTACCACTCACAGTGAAACATTCTTTTAAACTGTTGGGACTTGCATGGTGTGAGACATTAACATTTTTACAGCAGACTCCATGAAAACCATGTTCAGAGATGTCTGTACCTGATGTGATCTTTGAATTTCTGAAAGAGATTAACACTTTTCATCTGATCTAAGATTTTACAGAAGAATGATTTTTAACAAAATTTCCAGTGTGCTTTTTTTTTAGAAGGTGTAGTTTAAAGGGCTGTGTGAATTTTTCTTTCTTCTTTTTCTTGTGAGTTGACTTCAATGCGGTTACAGCTCTGATATGGCCCTTTGCGGTCGGCTGGGCTAGAAGCAACATTACCCTATCTGACCACCCTTCTTCCCCCTACCCCCCCCCCCCCCACTCACCCCTTTCCCCTTATCCTTCACCTGCTCCCACCACCCAAACCGTGCTGAACAGGGTAGCCTGACTCGTTCTGTCACACTTCCAGGGTTGGCCACCTTCAGGAACACTATGAGTATGACTGTCAGGTTACAGGAGGAGAGGGGGGGGGGGGGTATGATAGGGAGGGAATGTGAGGAAAGGCAGGG
>CM065741.1:48790062-48792562 GCA_033310375.1 Conus canariensis | reverse complement strand
GTGCACGCACGCACACACACACCCCCCTCCCCTACACGTACGACACACATATACACACACAACGCAGAACACAGACACACACACAGACACACACACACACACACACACACACTCTCTCTCTCTCTCTCTCTCTCTCTCTCTCTCTCTCTCTCTCTCTCTCTCTCTCTCTCTCGTGTCTAATATCATCTGACGATGAAAAGACATTAAATAAACCACTGAACTGAACTGAACTGAACACACACACACTCTCTCTCTCTATCTCTTGGACTCTCTCTCTCTCTCTCTCTCTCTCTCTCTCTCTCTCTCTCTCTCTCTCTCTCTCTCTCTCTCTCTCTCTCTACCACACACACACACATATGCACACACACACACACACACATACACATGCACATGCACGTGCCCACACACACGCACACACATACGCACATACACATCACTGATTTTGATTCGCAAGTTCTTTCAAACTGTTCTCATTAAACTGAGACTAAAAGGAAAATTGAGAAGCATCAGGCTTTCTTTTTTTTTTTCTAATGTGACAAAGGACGGTGCATGTGATTGCTTTTATGAAAAAAGAAAAATGTCTTTAATGCTCATAGAATGTTGCAGTGTATCTGTAACCGAAAACTCCACAGGGAATCCTGCTTTGCACAAAAGGCTATGTTTTGCTTCTTTGGAATGAAAAGGAGAAAGGTGTCAACCACATCTATGAAAATATTGGTCGTCGTGGGTCAGTGGAAGCCGCAGCTATAACTACCACACATTTGTTCAGTTAGTCAGTCTGTCTGTCGGTCTTATCGAGGGATTGGGAGGGGGGGGGATACTGTGGAGGGGTCAGGCTGGAAACATCAGTAGGTAAAATGACAGGTTTGTTGTCATTATAGTGAATCTTTTGAAATGTGTGTTTGTGTCACTGTCAGTGACAGTTAAGTGATTTTGAACGTGAAACGCAAACAAAATCAAGCTTGGCTACAGACAGACTTTGTTTTTCTGTCTCATCTTCCGTGCCACTTCATTGACAGTATCCCCTCGCTGCTCAGTCTGGCTCCCCATCCACAGCCACACCCTGGCTTGTCCCCGCGTAGACCCAGCACAGGCAGTCAGCAGAGTCAGGATGTCATGAGGCAACCCATCTTATGATAGCCTAAGCAGGTTTGTTCAGTATATCCTGCAGGACAAGACAGAAACGCATATGCAGGACACCACCTATGAAGCGCCAAAGAACAGTGAAACTGCTTTGTCACTGAGCCAGTGTGAATGTGTCCTCCTCCGAAGGACAGTGAGCACCACAACATGTGTCCAACAACAGTGCCCATGAACTTCCTGGCACCAACAACCTCCAAAGGACAGCACCACAACATGTGTCCAACAACAGTGCCTGTGAACTTTCTGGCACCAACAACCTCCAAAGGACAGCACCACAACATGTGTCCAACAACAGTGCCCGTGAACTTCCTGGCACCAACAACCTCCAAAGGACAGCACCACAACATGTGTCCAACAACAGTGCCCATGAACTTTCTGGCACCAACAACCTCCAAAGGACAGCACCACACAACATGTGTCCAACAACAGTGCCCATGAACTTTCTGGCACCAACAACCTCCAAAGGACAGGACCACAACATGTGTCCATCAACAGTGCCTGTGAACTTTCTGGCACCAACAACCTCCAAAGGACAGCACCACACAACATGTGTCCAACAACAGTGCCCCTGAACTTTCTGGCACCAACAACCTCCAAAGGACAGCACCACAACATGTGTCCAACAACAGTGCCCTGAACTTTCTGGCACCAACAACCTCCAAAGGACAGCACCACAACATGTGTCCAACAACAGTGCCCTGAACTTTCTGGCACCAACAACCTCCAAAGGACAGCACCACAACATGTGTCCAACAACAGTGCCCATGAACTCTCTGGCACCAACAGCCTCCAAAGGACGGCACCACAACATCTGTCCAACAACAGTGCCCATGAACTTTCTATCACCAACAACCTCCAAAGGACAGCACCATAACATGTGTCCAACAACACTGCCCATGAACTTTCTGGTACCAACAACCTCCAAAGGACAGGACCACAACATGTGTCCAACAACAGTGCCCATGAACTCTCTGGCACCAACAGCCTCCAAAGGACAGTACCACAACAGGTGTCCAACAGCAGTGCCATGAACTTTCTGGCACCAACAACCTCCAAAGGACAGGACCACAACATGTGTCCAACAACACTGCCCATGAACTTTCTGGCACCAACAACCTCCAAAGGACAGCACCATAACATGTGTCTGACAACAGTGCCCATGAACTTTCTGGCACCAACAACCTCCAAAGGACAGCACCACAACATGTGTCCAACAACAGTGCCAGTGAACTTTCTGGCACCAACAACCTCCAAAGGACAGCACCATAACATGTGTCCAACAACAGTGCCCCTGAACTTTCTGGCACCAACAACCTCCAAAGGACAGCACCACAACATGTGTCCAACAACAGTGCCC
>CM065741.1:48710062-48785062 GCA_033310375.1 Conus canariensis | reverse complement strand
CATCCCTACTCTCTCCATCCCCACCACCTCCATTGTATGTACACTCATAAAACACAGGTGTGCTGCATGAAACTCATGTGTGCTATATCAAGAAGGAATTGTTTGAAAAAAAAGAGTGTTTGGCACATGACACGGCAAATCATTGGGTCATTGAAGCAAGGATAGGTTGATAAGTCGCTTGACCAGAATGGTTGACGCTGTATTCCTATCATACTGAAATTGGTAAACAGGTTCAGTTTTGTCAGCTCCTGTGGAAAAACAAACAAACAAACTTGGTGGTACAAAGAGACGGCAGTAATGGTGGGAGTTCTTTTTGCTGTCAGCAGGTGGTCACATGTGCAGGTTATTTTGCTGTCAGCAGTGAACATTTGGTCAACATCATTGGCAGCTCCCTACGATTAGCTTCTTTTCACTGAATGGAAGTGATGCCAGCATCCCCAGGTAGTCCTTGAACTTCAGTGGACCACAGTGAGAAATCTCCATGTACATGCTGTGAAATCTCCATGTACATGCTATGAAATCTCCATGTACATGCTATGAAATCACCATGTACCTGCCATGAAATCTCCATGTACATGCTGTGAAATCTCCATGTACATGCTGTGTACATGCTATGAAATCTCCATGTACATGCTATGAAATCTCCATGTACATGCTACGAAATCTCCATGTACATGCTGTGAAATCTCTGCTGTGAAATCTCCATGTACATGCCGTGAAATCTCCATGTACATGCCGTGAAATCTCCATGTACATGCCGTGAAATCTCCATGTACATGCTGTGAAATCTGCATGACCATGCTATGAAATCTCCATGTACATGCTATGAAATCTCCATGTACATGCTGTAAAATCTCCATGTACATGCTATGAAATCTCCATGTACATGCTATGAAATCTCCATGTACATGCTGTGAAATCTCCATGTTGTGAAATCTCCATGTACATGCTATGAAATCTCCATGTACATGCTGTGAAATCTCCATGTACATGCCGTGAAATCTCCATGTACATGCTATGAAATCTCCATGTACATGCTGTGAAATCTCCATGTACATGCTATGAAATCTCTATGTACATGCTGTGAAATCTCCATGTACATGCTATGAAATCTCCATGTACATGCTGTAAAATCACCATGTACATGCTATGAAATCTCCATGTACATGCTGTGAAATCTCCATATACATGCTGTGAAATCTCCATGTACATGCTATGAAATCTCCATGTACATGCTTGAAATCTCCATGTACATGCTTGAAATCTCCATGTACATGCTGTAAAATCATCCATGTACATGCTATGAAATCTCCATGTACATGCTTGAAATCTCCATGTACATGCTTGAAATCTCCATGTACATGTGCCGTATGTGAAATACATTCCATGTACATGCGTGAATCCATGTACATGCTGTGAATCTCCATGTACATGCTGTGAAATCTCCATGTACATGCTAGAAATCTCAGTACATGCAGAATCTCAGTACATGCCGTGAAATCTCCATGTACATGCCGTGAAATCTCCAAGTACATACTATGAAATCTCCATGTACATGCTATGAAATCTCCATGTACATGCGTAAATCTCCATGTACATGCCGTGAAATCTCCAAGTACATACTATGAAATCACCATGTACATGCTATGAAATCTCCATGTACATGCTATGAAATCTCCATGTACATGCCATGAAATCTCCATGTACATGCTGTGAAATCTCCATGTACATGCTATGAAAGCTCCATGTACATGCTGTGAAATCTCCATGTACATGCTGTGAAATCTCCATGTACATGCTATGAAATCTCCATGTACATGCTGTGAAATCTCCATGCTGTGAAATCTCCATGTACATGCTATGAAATCTCCATGTACATGCTGTGAAATCTCCATGTACATGCTGTGAAATCTCCATGTACATGCTATGAAATCTCTATGTATATGCTATGAAATCTCCATGTACATGCTGTGAAATCTCCATGAAATCTCTGCTGTGAAATCTCATGTACATGCTATGAAATCTCTGCTGTGAAATCTCCATGTACATGCTGTGAAATCTCCATGTACATGCTATGAAATCTCCATGTACATGCTGTGAAATCTCCATGTACATGCTGTGAAATCTCCATGTTGTGAAATCTCCATGTACATGCTATGAAATCTCCATGTACATGCTGTGAAATCTCCATGTACATGCTATGAAATCTCCATGTACATGCCATGAAATCTCTATGTACATGCTGTGAAATCTCCATGTACATGCTGTGAAATCTCCATGAAATCTCTGCTGTGAAATCTCCATGTACATGCTATGAAATCTCTGCTGTGAAATCTCCATGTACATGCTGTGAAATCTCCATGTACATGCTATGAAATCTCCATGTACATGCTGTGAAATCTCCATGTACATGCTGTGAAATCTCCATGTTGTGAAATCTCCATGTACATGCTATGAAATCTCCATGTACATGCTGTGAAATCTCCATGTACATGCTATGAAATCTCCATGTACATGCCATGAAATCTCTATGTACATGCTGTGAAATCTCCATGTACATGCTGTGAAATCTCCATGTACATGCTATGAAATCTCCATGTACATGCTGTGAAACTCCATGTACATGCTGTGAAATCTCTATGTACATGCTATGAAACTCCATGTACATGCTATGAAATCTCCATGTACATGCTGTGAAATCTCCATGTACATGCTGTGAAATCTCCATGTACATGCCGTGAAATCTCCATGTACATGCTATGAAATCTCCATGTACATGCTGTGAAATCTCCATGTACATGCTGTGAAATCTCCATGTACATGCTGTTAAATCTCTATGTACATGCTATGAAACCTCCATGTACATGCTATGAAATCTCCATGTACATGCTGTGAAATCTCCATGTACATGCTGTGAAATCTCCATGTACATGCCGTGAAATCTCCATGTACATACCATGCTTCCTCTGCAGTGACACGAGTCAGCACGTGAAGGAAAAGCACTGAACATGTGTTCCTGTTTATGACCAGCAGAACATTGCCTGACTCGGTGCAGATCCTGTTTAGCTGTATAATTTGACAAGTACAGTAGTGTCAGTTACCTCAGATTCTGTTTTGTTGTATAATTTGACAAGTACCATGGTGTCAATTATCTCAGGCTGGCATAAGCAGTGAACAGATATAGCCGCTGATTGGGATCTGAGATGTCAGGATACTGGAGTTGGGTTTTATTCACTTAGAGACATGGACAGATGCACTTGGTTGATTCGGGTCTGAAATATGAAGATAGGGGTTTTTACCCTCATGAACGTAAACCAACACGCTGGGTTGGTGTGAATTTTGCCAGTAGGGGCATCTGTGATGTGTGCTTTTTTTTATCATGCAGTGCTCAGAACTGTATATGTAGCAATGCGGTGACAACTCAAAACTGTATATGTAGCAATACGGCGACAACTCAAAACTGTATATGTAGCAGTACGAAGACAACTTTCTGCTCAGTGCTCAAAGGCATGTAGCCTCGTATATACTGTACCTGTTTAACTGACTGACTTTTCTTTGTCTTGATGTATCTGTGTGTGTGTGTGTGTATGTATGTGTGTGTGTGTGTGTGTGTGTGTGTGTGTGTGTGTGTGTGTGTGTGTGTGTGGACCTGTTGAGACTTCACTTTACCTTGGTTTGTGTGTGAGAGAGAGTGTGTGTGTGTGTGTGTGTGTGTGTGTGTGTGTGTGTGTGTGTGTGTGTGTGTGTGTGTGTGTAGCGCGCGCGTGTGTGTGTGACCTGTTGAGACTTCACTTTACCTTGGTTTGTGTGTGAGTGTCTGTGTGAGAGAGAGAGTGTGTGTGTGTGTGTGTGTGTGTGTGTGTGAGTGTGTGTGTGTGTGTGTGTGTGTGTGTGTGTGTGTGTGTGTGTGACCTGTTGAGACTTCGCTTTACCTTGGTTTGTGTGTGTGGAGAGAGAGAGAGAGAGAGTGTGTGTGTGTGTGTGTGTGTGTGTGTGTGTGTGTGTGTGTGTGTGTGACCTGTTGAGACTTCGCTTTACCTTGGTTTGTGTGAGAGAGAGAGAGAGAGAGAGAGGTGTGTGTGTGTGTGTGTGTGTGTGTGTGTGTGTGTGTGTGTGTGTGTGTGTGTGTGAGACCTGTTGAGATTTCACTTTACCTTGGTTTGTGTGTGAGAGAGAGAGTGTGTGTGTGTCTGTGTCTGTGTGTGACCTGTTAAGTTGAGAGTTCACTTTACCTTGGGGTGTGTGTGTGTGTGTGTGTGTGTGCGTGTGTGTGTGTGTGTGTGTGTATGCGTGTGCGCTCATATGTTATCACGTATCTATGTTGTGTATGTTTTTCTTATTGACTTCATGATGGGGGAAAAGGCAAGCATCAGAATTACATGTTAGCACATTGTTTCATGTGCATGCACACGGGCTCGCGCGTGTGTGTGTAGGTGCGCTTACATGCGCGTGTGTGTGTGTACATGCTTGCACAGGCACAGGTGCTCGCAAGTGCATGTAAAGCCTTTGTATGTTCTTTCCAAGACTTTGATAGATGCACTGTTCATGGACAGAGGATGCCAAAAAACCTAGTGTGATCTCTGTAGCCGTGGTGTGCAGGCTGCTTCGTGTGCGTGTTCTTCATGGTGGGCACGGCCAAGTCAACAGGCATGTTCCTCAGCCACTTCAAGGAGTACTTTGACGTGCCCACCTCCCTGGCTGCCATGGTGATGGGGGGATCCGCCATCGTGTACGCCCTCATGGGTAGGTGGCACCAAGTCTTTGTGGGGAGGTGCAAAGTGAAGCGACTGCAGGCGGAGATCTAAACAAATTGTTAAAAGGAATTATTGTGACTCCAGGGAATAACATGAACAAACGAATCACAAGACAAAACATGACGCGTTTCCACTTCCTAGGTTTTCTTCAGGCGAGATCAATCACACTTAGCGCAATGAAAATGAAAAACGAGCAATCCCTTAATTTTAATCTTTGTCCAATTCGGTGCAAGAAGGGCGTCAAATGATGAGTGATTGCTCATTCTTCGTTTTCAATGTCCTGGATGTTGTTTATCTTGCGGTCAAAACGCTTCATGTTTTGTCTTGTGATTCGTTTGTTTGCTTTCAAAACTTTGTGGGGAGGTCTGGTGATCTGGGGAGGGGGGCTGGATGGATTGCTGGGGTGTTTGTGATGGTTTGTTTCCCTTGAATGTATACATGCGGATTGCAACACAGCATGAGTGAAGTGGGGAGTGGTGAGGTGGGGGAGTGACTTCGTAGGTGTGTAGTGTGTTTGTTTAAGAGAGAGAGATTTAAGAATTTCATTTTCTTCTGTGCTGCAAATTTTGTATGGGCAATGTCGTCGTTTGTTAGGGTGGAGTCGGGTGTCCCCCAGGGCTCCGTCTTGAGCCCCTGCCTCATCCTGTTCTACACAAATCACATCCCGTCAGGTCTCTCCTCAACTGTGCGACTTTTCGCTGAGGACACTGCCTGCCACAAGACTGTCAGGAAGGCTAGGGACCAGTCCTTCCTCCAAGAAGACCTGGATATGCTGGAAGCATGGAGACAGACTTGGCCCATGTCCTTCCATCCGGACAAGTGCCACGTACTGCACTTTGGCAAAAAAACAAGACCACCTACCACCTGCACAGCCAAAACCCCCAGACCACCACGGAGGAAAAGTATCTGGGTGTTACCCTGGCTGCCAGCTTGGAATGGGAACCCCACATCAGCAACATCACCAATAAAGCCTCCAAGACCCTTGGCTTTGTCAAGTGGAACCTCAAAATAGGCTCCATCAAGACAAAGGAGCGAGCCTACAAAGCCCTGGTTTACCTGACCCTGGAGTATGCCTGCCACGTCTGGGACCCTACCAGGAAGGTGACAAAACAGCGCTTGAAAAGGTGCAACGAAGGGCGGCATGCTGGTAGTCAACTGCTATCATCAGACATCCAGCGTGAGTGCGATGTACGAACTCACTGGGCACCACTTGCCGACCGACAGCGTCAGATCCGGCTGTCGACTTTCTTCAGATTCCATCATGGAGACATCATGATTGACTCCGTACATGTTCCTCCTCCCACACCCATCACTATTACACTCGTCACTCCCACATGCTGCAGTACGCCATTGAATGCTACTGCAGGAACTGCAGGGAGAATGGCTTCTTCCCACGCACTGGGAGAGAATGGAACGACCTTCCAGCTGAGGCAGTAACATCAACCTCGCTGGAGGGCTTCAAACCCTGGATATAAACCCCCATCCCCCTCCCCCTTCCCCAGACTTCCCCAACCCCCACCGCCTCTCCTGTATCCCCTCACCCCTCTCCCGTACCTGTTGTCCTTCCCACCCACTAAGGAGTAGGGTCTACCCTGGCCCCTCCTAGAGGCCTGAACATATTAGTGGGTGGTCCCAAGCCTTTCTTCCCTTCCCCACCACTTCAAGTTGTTGATCCAGGCAGCATCTTCATATTTATTCTGTTATTACTGGAAACCCTTTTCTACTGTAAGAATCTTCAACTGGATGAAGGTGGACAGCTAAGAAAGAAGAAGAAGAAGAAGAGCACACACACACACACACACACACACACACACACACACACACACACACACACACATACACACACCACTCACTCACACACATACACACGCACAACACACACACATGCACTCAACAGACACACATACACACACACACACACACACACACACACACACACACACACACACACACACACACACACACATATACAAGAAGAGAGAATCATAGAAACATAGAATCATATAATACAATTTTGTGAGATCTGTTTGACAATCAGTATCTTTGCATGCTTAATCTCTCTTTTTTGTTGTTGTTCTTGTTGTTGACCACCTTTTCCAAAGACATATCTTTAGATACAAACACAATGAAACAAACACAAAAACGTGGGTGTTTTGTATGCATATACCAGGGCCAGGATTTACATCTAGTGGCTAGCATAGAATTTGAAAACTTACCATGGGCAAATTGGGGCACTATAGACCTATTCACTGTCTGACCATCAGGTAAAGCTTGTTGTAAGTTTAACATGTGCAGCTAGTTTGTCGGATACAATGGACTGGACAGACTGCCAGTGCCAAGATTTCAGAGAGGTCTGTTATGTTCGCGTTTTGGCTGATGAAAAATCAGTCTGGCAGCACTTGTCTGGTACCATGTTCAGTGAGCTTTTAAAGCAGGTGTCTTGAGGTGTCAGCAAGAACATCACCTCAATTACATCTGCAGAGAGCAATCTGTGCGTTTGAGTCTCACCTGCATAGGCACAGTCTTAGTGCATTTTCTTGTGAGCTCTAGATACTCTATCTTGCTTTGTATTTGAGAGGCAAGCTTCAAAAGACAGGGTATAAAAAAAGAAGAAGAAAAAGCCGTCAAAACAGCTCAAACACTAAAAGAGAATAGCACCTCTGCTCTGTTTGCAGACCTGTTGCACATGTCAGATGAAAATACGATGAATACGACAAAGTAAAAAGAAATACGTTTAAAAAAAAATTCTGGAAATGAAGTTCTTGAGCTGCAGTTGAACTTGCTGAAGGTAACTGCGGCAGAGGCTTTGACCAAAGAGCGACAACTCTAGCTAACTCCTGCACTCGAAATTGCGTTTTTTGGTGTCCATTTCATTGACAACATGCCCTGTAACATTGGAAAAACCGGCGAGAGAGCATGAGTGTGTGCCAAAGTGTGCTGATGAATCGGGTTTGAAAGTAATGTGTAATGTGTTTTACCAAAGTCAGTGCAAAATCAGGTGGTTACTACTGGCAAGAAGCACCCGCAATGTGATGGCATGTGAAAACAAAATGAAGGACCCTCTCCCCCACCTCCCTGTTACAGAAATTTGGAATTTGCTGCACACTCTTTGTAGAAAATACACTCTGCACACTCTTTGTACAAAATACACTCTGCACACCCTTTGTAGAAAATACTCTCTGCACACTCTTTGTAGAAAATACACTCTGCACACTCTTTGTAGAAGATACACTCATTTTGGGTGAAAAACACACCAAAAGCAGTTTCAGGGTAGACAGGTCTGTGTCTGTGCTGATTGTGACTGGAAACCAGGGGTGTGTTTCTGCGCCTAGGACAGTGACAGTGTGTGTGAGTTCTGGAAGTCAAAATGCTGCAGGTAGCAGTTGTCGTGTTGTGTGTGCAGCCCCGGTGTGCATTCTGCTGGCTCAGGTGTTCTCGGTGCGACAGGTGATCATGCTGGGGGGATTCATCGGCTTCGTGGGCATGTCCGTTAGCAGCCTCCTCTTCAGCATCGACTACGTCATCATCACCTTCGGCATCTGTTTCGGTGAGTGCCATTACCCGTCATGACCCATGTTGGGATGCTGGGAGGAAAGAATTGGTCTAGGGCTTTCTTTTGTGTGTGGTGTGTGTGTGTGCGCGTCTGTCTGTGTGTGTGTGTGTGTCTGTGTGTGTATGTGTGTGTGTGTGTGTGTGTGTGTGTGTAGTCGTTCATTTGTTTGTTGTTGTGTTGGGGTTTCTCTATGTTGATCTCTGTCAAGGGAAGAGAACTGTGCTGGAGTTTGTCTTTGATCATACTGCTCATGGGTAAAGAATTTTGCTGGACGATTCATCACAGTAAAAGAAATTTCTGGAGTTTCTCTGTGTTGATCTCTCTTATGAGAAAAAAAAATTGTGCTTGGGGAGGAAGGGGGAGAAGAGGGATTTCTTTGTCAGTCTGATCTCATATTTTGCATTAATTTTGCTGGAGATTTTCATGAAAGTTTCTCTCCTTCGTAAGGAAGACAAAGAATTGTGCCAAACTTTTCTTTGTTGATCTCTGTTCTGGGAACAAATTGTGCTGAGAGTTTTATTTGTTGATCTCACTCCTGGTAAAGAATTGTGCTGGGATTTCTCTCTCTCTCTCTCTCTCTCTCTCTCTCTCTCTCTCTCTCTCTCTCTCTCACCCTTACGAAAGAACTGCACTAGAGGTGTTATTTGTCTGTAACCCATGAAAAAATTATGCTTTTAAAACATTTTTTTTCTGGGAAATGCTTGTTGTGGGTGGGTTCTTTGTTGATCTTTCTCCATAGGAAAGGATCGGGCTAGGGGTTGTTTTTTGTTTTCTTTCTGTCGTGGGGAAGAATTGTACTGGGGGTTGATTTGTTGATCTTCATAGAGAGAACTGTGATGGAGGTTTTAGTTGCTGATCTTTTTCCGTGAAAATAATTGTTCTGGGTGTGTTTGTGTGTGCGTGTGTGAGTGAGTGTGTGCATGTGTGCGCATGCTTGCTTGTTTTTCGATCATTCTTTTGGGAAAAAATGTGTGGAGAGGTGGCGTGGGGGGTGGGAGGGGTTGCAAGAGAGGGGAGGGAGAGGGATGTCTTTATTCAATTATCAAATTACTCACATGCTTTCATATTGAGTCATGAGATGCAGCTCATTTTTGCATCATGATCATGTCACGCTTTCTTATTGTTTATTGTCTTACACACAGTTGTTATTACAGTTACCAAATCGGTAACAGTTACACCTGTTGTTGGCTTGTTTATCTGTTAACATTATTAAAAAAAAAAAAAAAAAAAGGAAAGAAAGTGCTGCTGAATTGGTTTTAGGGAAATTTGTAGGAAAAATTGGAGTGTGACTCAAAGTCAAAGCCCTAAGGTTTTGAACCATAGATCCAGGTGTGGACATGGAAAAGTCTTACCCATCCTAGCTACAAAGATCACATGTTCTTGATTACTTCCCCCATCCCCCTCCCTTTCCTGCCGACTTTCAGCACAATCTTGCCATCTACCTATCTGTGTTTGTTTGGTTTTTGAAGTTTGGGAAAACTGGGCTGGTATTTTCAAGGCCTTTAAAGTTTGGGAAATATGACAAACTGCTCATCATAGGCAGTACATAGCCATACTTACATAATGCAGAAATGTGTTGCAGGATCAAAAATATTTTCGAAGAAAAGGTTTGTCCGATGCCTTCGCTCATTGTTTACTCTTAGCTGCTGATCTCTATCAGAGGTTCACAGTTCCCCCCTTGAATTATAGTCATATTTCTGGTCATGCAGCAGCAAGTTATAAGGAATCCATAATGTCAGGAATGTGTTATTTTAGGGCTGGTTTGAAAAAAAGGACAATACTGCAACAACTTTGGAAGGATGTTTGCAACAAATATGCTGTATATTACTTCATCTCTGAGAAAGCCATAGGTACTGAGTTAACTGGGGAAAAGGGTGCTTTTCAGTCAGCAGAATTAAGGTACTTGATATTCTGCGATCTGCTGCATGTTTAAATGTTCTGCCAAATTTTGGACTGGATGATTAATTATCTGCTTAATGATAGCACCAGCTGCCACATTTTTGTTCATTGCTGAACATACTCACTGTTCTCAGACCAAAATCACCAGTATTGTCTGTAATTTGATGATCATTAATATCAGGTTATAAAGTATTCAGGTGATTTTCAAAATACTGTTTCAGCGGTGTTAGCTATTTGAAATGCACATAGCTGTAATTTGCATATTTTTGCTGAAATAGTCTTCTTTCTACCGGAAATGTATCAACTTTGAGATGAGTGTTTTAATTCATGTTTTGAGTTTGGTGAATTCCGAGTACATGGATTGTGAAAGTTTGGGGAACTTTTGAGAGTTTGGCATGATTTTCAGATACAAACCCTGCCTGTTGATGCACCTGGTATGTTGTCAATTTGACGAGGTTAATCCTGTCCCTTGAGTCAGTGATAACACACTCTTCCAAATCCGTCCAAACCTGAAAAAGTTTTTACTGTGTTCCACTGACGTCCGTAAAGAAGCAGCAGCCTTGAGCCGTTTGCGAACTGGCCACTCCTTTTACAGCCACCCTTATCTTTTACAAGGTGAAGAAGCTTCATGATGCATTCCACGTGATGTACCGCTCACAATAAAACATGATCTTAAAGAGTATTGGGACTTACATGATGGTCAGACATAATCACTTTACAGCAGATTCCATGAAAATCCTGTCCAGAGGTGTCCCACCTGATGTGATCTTTTTTTGTTGTTTCTGAAAGAGATCAACTTGTTTCATTTGATATAAGACTTTTACAGAAGAAAGATGTTAATAAAACTTTGGTGATGTGTTTTTTATTTTTCAGAAACTCTATTCCAGTGAGTTGTGTGTGTTTTAGATCTGCTTTGAGAGTTGACTTTAACTAAGTGACAGCCCTGATGGGCTCTTTGTGGTCATCTGGGCTATAAGCAACATTATTTCTCTCTCTCACATGAATCAGTGTCAGATTGATGAACTAACGCCACCTTGCACACTGGGTGAGTCTCAACTAAAGCCCTTTTCACACTGGGCGAGTCTCAACTAAAGCCCTTTTCACACTGGGCGAGTCTCAACTAAAGCCCTTTGTATACTGGATGAGTCTGAACTAAAGCCCTTTGCATACTGGGCGAGTCTCAACTAAAGCTTTTTTCACACTGGGTGAGTCTCAACTAAAGCCCTTTGCACACTGGGTGAGTCTCAACTAAAGCCCTTTGCACACTGGGTGAGTCTTAACTAAAGCCCTTTTGACACTGGGTGAGTCTCTCACTAAAGCCCTTTTCACACTGGGCGAGTCTCAACTAAAGCCCTTTTCACACTGGGCGAGTCTCAACTAAAGCCCTTTTCACACTGGGTGAGTCTCAACCCTTTTCACACTGGGTGAGTCTCAACTAAAGCCCTTTTCACACTGGGTGAGTCTCAACTAAAGCCCTTTTCACACTGGGTGAGTCTCAACTAAGCCCTTTTCACACTGGGCGAGTCTCTCACTAAGTGGAAGGAGAAGATTCATTGCTTCTGTCCAGTTTGTGATCAAACCAGACATTGCCTGTCCAGTTTGTGATCAAACCAGACATTGCCTGTCCAGTTTGTGATCAAACCAGACATTGCCTGTCCAGTTTGTGATCAAACCAGACATTGCCTGTCCAGTTTGTGATCAAACCAGACATTGCCTGTCCAGTTTGTGATCAAACCAGACATTGCCTGTCCAGTTTGTGATCAAACCAGACATTGCCTGTCCAGTTTGTGATCAAACCAGACATTGCCTGTCCAGTTTGTGATCAAACCAGACATTGCCTGTCCAGTTTGTGATCAAACCAGACAGTTGCACTGTTCAGTGTGTGATGCAAACCAGGCAAGTTGGCAGGAAGCGGTATGCAATTAACTGATCACATGACTCAGACACAGGACTCCCAGAGTTCACTCCCATATTTGTTTTTGTATGCATGTTCACACATTCTGACTTCATTGCTCCAGTGAAGGTCATGAAGTTACATGTAGAATCATGTTGGATGCTGAATCTGAAAGTGAAGAAGGACTCTTTAGGTGTAGGGGAAGAACGACAAAAATGAAAATAAAAATCACACCCCCCAGGAGACGGGTAGGTGGCTGAGCAGACAACCTACACCTTTGCTCTGGCTGGCTTGTCATGGTCACTGTGCAAATGTCTTGCCTGAAAATCTGAGTTATGTTCAACTCTCCGAATCTGGACGACTTGTTGCTCATGCTTTATGGCCCTTTGCAGTCGGCTAGGCTGTAAGCAACATTCTTTCTTCTCTCTCTCTCTCTCTCTCTCTCTCTCTCTCTCTCTCTCTCTCTCTTTCTTGCTATTGCTTTGCCTTACTCAGATGATGGTCGCTTGCCAAGTGTCAAAAATCAAGTGGAAAACTAATTTCTTTAGCGCAGTGGGATACATGTTTAAAACATCTCCCTCATTTTCAACAGTTTCATCAACGCTTGCATCGCCCATCGTAGGAAAAATAAAACGTAGCTACTTCTATGCAGTATTCATGATCCCAAAAGCCCTCTATACATGCTTAAGGAAACTTTGATATGTCATAAAATGGGGAGGGGAAAAAAAACAGGCAAAGAAAGAAACGAAAGTCATCAAAATCACCCTTTAAGGCAGTTGCCCTTTTCACAGGAGATAGGCTCACTCCATGACCAGCTCACCAACTATGGATAGGATGACCTTGAACAGCGGAGTAGTCCAAGATTCCCTAAAGACCTGGGACCAGTTATAACATGCCCTCAAGCTCACCATTAGTCCAGCCACGGACAGATCGGCGGTCAGGAGTGACAGGGTTTTTTTTTGTTTGTTTTTTTTTTGTTTGTTTTTTTTTGGCTGTCCCAACCTCTGCGCCACCTCAGAGGCAGTGCACCAATGCCACTCATTCCGACACCCCGTCCACAGCCACAGCCCGGTCGGCCCCGCCGCAGCCCCGGCACCGGCAATCCACAGGGAGCAGTCAATGTCAAGCCGTCAAGAGGCAACCCACCGGAGGAGACACTGCACTGCTGCCGAGTCACTTTGGTGGTGTTCAGTGGCGCCTGTTCTGATTTAACATACGCAGGACACCACCTACTAAGCCCCCTACTGACGACAATAATTGCTTAGTCGCGGAGCCGGTGTGAGTGAGCTCTCCCTCCAGAGGGCGCCACCACGTCTGTCCAGCGACAGCCCCCATGGACTCGCCAATACCGGTGACCCTGACGGAACCAAACCAAGGCCACAGACGTGGAGAGGACATCGAAATTGAGGTCACCATGAGAGCAGGGCATGAAGGGCCACAGAATTTGAGACTTCTTTTTTCATGCTGATGGATGAGAATGAGGATGATTAGGTGATACTACAGATTTCCATTTCGGTCTGAGACTACATGACAGGGCTGTACTCTACGCTTCCTTTCATAATATATCCCGGCGTCAACCAGGCCCGAGAGATACAGGCACCTGCAGTGTTGGTCAGGAAATTTGAGCAACACTCTCAGAAACGCATCCATTAAGTGGATGAAACTCGACTGTGTGGTCCCAGTCTTCCCAACTGAGTCCGCAGCAAACTCAACTCTGGGTAGGAGCCGGTCAGGGCAGAAAAAACCCACATGACTCTGATGGGATTCGAACCCATGACCTCCCAGCCGGGAGTCCGCGACGCTAACCACTTCGCCACGGCGGCTGGTAGGAGTGACGGGTTTATCTGAGGGTTGTAATTCAGGGTTGTGTTCTCAGTAAATCCTGGTCAGGTCTGCCATAAAGGGATGTCACTGGTTCCGCTTTTATGTCATGAATGAGTGTAGATAGTTACATGTGCTGGGCGTTGACCAGAGCAGATCACCTGTCTATACCTGTACAGAAAAATCAGTATTTTCAGCCTGTATGACCCTATCACCATTCATACAATGGAAAAATCAGTTGAAAGGATTACCCTTAAAATCTGATCAGAATTTTCTTAAACCGTTTCTTGCAGCTTGTGCCAACACTTTGAGCTAGCCAGCAGACGATGCTTCAGACAGAACCAACCTTCCTGTGTTCTGGCCTCTGATAAAATGTCACCTCTGGGTCCTGGAGCCATGATTGGTCATTAACTTGAATCACACGTGCACAGTTTCTGCTGGATTCTGAGAACTTCTGACTTCTGGGAACCAAAAGGTTACCATCTTGTTACATTTGTTCAGTTTACAAGAATCAGAGGTGGAATGTTTAGGACATACATGGCTGGCTGTAAGGGTAAGAACCCCTGAGACTCCATGGCTGGCTGTAAGGGTGAGAACCCCTGAGACTCCATGGCTGGCTGTAAGGGTGAGAACCCCTGAGACTCCATGGCTGGCTGTAAGGGTAAGAACCCCTGAGACTCCATGGCTGGCTGTAAGGGTAAGAACCCCTGAGACTCCATGGCTGGCTGTAAGGGTGAGAACCCCTGAGACTCCATGGCTGGCTGTAAGGGTAAGAACCCCTGAGACTCCATGGCTGGCTGTAAGGGTGAGAACCCCTGAGACTCCATGGCTGGCTGTAAGGGTAAGAACCCCTGAGACTCCATGGCTGGCTGTAAGGGTGAGAACTCTGAGACTCCATGGCTGGCTGTAAGGGTGAGAACCCCTGAGACTCCATGGCTGGCTGTAAGGGTGAGAACCCCTGAGACTCCATGGCTGGCTGTAAGGGTGAGAACCCCTGAGACTCCATGGCTGGCTGTAAGGGTGAGAACTCTGAGACTCCATGGCTGGCTGTAAGGGTGAGAACCCCTGAGACTCCATGGCTGGCTGTAAGGTTGAGAACCCCTGAGACTCCATGGCTGGCTGTAAGGGTAAGAACCCTGAGACTCCATGGCTGGCTGTGAGGGTGAGAACCCCTGAGACTCCATGGCTGGCTGTAAGGTTGAGAACCCCTGAGACTCCATGGCTGGCTGTAAGGGTAAGAACCCCTGAGACTCCATGGCTGGCTGTAAGGGTGAGAACCCCTGAGACTCCATGGCTGGCTGTAAGGGTGAGAACCCCTGAGACTCCATGGCTGGCTGTAAGGGTAAGAACCCCTGAGACTCCATGGCTGGCTGTAAGGGTGAGAACCCCTGAGACTCCAGAGTTGTTGACTCCCTGTGTGTGGTGTTTTATTTATTTTTTTGTTTTGTTTTTGGTGTTGTTGTTGTCCCATCTTCTTTGCCGTCTCAGTGGCACTGCACCCATGCCACTCATTCCGACCCCCTGTCCACAGCCACAGCCTGGTCTGGCCCGCTGCATCCCTGACACTGGCAATCCATAGGGAGCAGTCAGTGTCAAGTTGTGAAGAGACAACCCACTGGAGGAGACACTGCACTGCGGACGAGTCACTTCAGTAGTGTTGAGTGGCACCTGTTCTGATCCAACATATGCAGGACACCACCTACTAAGCCCCCTACTAACGACAATAATTGCATTGTCGCAGAGCTGGCATGAGTGAGCTCTCCCTCCAGAAGGCGCCACCACATCCGTCCAACAACAGCCCCCATGGATTTGCCGATACTTGTGAGCCTAACGGAATCAAACCAAGGCCGTAAACATAAAGAGGACATTGAAACTGAGGTCACCGTGAGAACAGGGTATGAAGGGCCACAGAATTCGAGACCTTTTTATATACTGATCGATGAGAATGATGATGACGAAGATGATGCTACAAATTTCCATTCTGTTCTGAGACTGCATGACAGGGCTGTAGTCTATGCATACTTTCATAGTGTATCCGGGCATCTACCAGGCCCGAGTGATACAGACACCTGCAGTGCTGGTCAGGAAATTTGAGCAACACTCTCAGAGACACATCCATAAAGTGGATGAAACTCAGCTGTGTGGTCTCAGTCTTCCTAATTGAGCCTGTATCGAACTCAACTCTGGGTAGGAGCTGGTTGGGGCAGAAAAATCCCACATGGGTCTGATGGGAATAGAATCCACGACCTCCCAGTCAGGAGTCCACAACGCTAACCACTTGGCCATGGCGGCTGGCTATTTGTGTGGTGTTCATGTCGTTGTGCTTGGTGTTTGTGACAGGCCTTTCTGTCCTGCAAGGTGACAGCCCCTTAGAGGTCCTGTCTGATTCATGCATCTGATACTGTAGACAGGTCATGCATTCCATGTCATGTACCACTCACAGTGAAACATAGTCTTATAGAGTGTTGAGACTTGCATGATGTCAGACCCAAACATTTTACAGCAGACTCCATGAAAAAACCTTGTTCAGAGATGTCCCACCTGATGTGATCTTTGAATTTCTGAAAGAGATTTAATATTTTTCATCTGATCTGAGATTTTACGGAGGAAAGATGTTTAACAAAAATGTCCATAGTGTTTTAAAGAGTTGTGTGAATGAGGGAGTTTTTTTGTTCTTTATAATTATGACTTGTGAGTTGACTTCAACGCGGTGACAGCCCTGATATCGCTCTTTGCGGTCGGCTGGCCTATAAGCAACATTTCCTTACCTTAGACATGTCACGCAGTACACTGTGTTTTCCAGGTCTGGGCAACGCGTCGGTGTACGGGAACTGTCTGGTTATCCTAGGACTCTACTTCGACAAGCGACGTTCGCTGGCCAATGGGCTGGCTCTGTCGGGGTCCTCCATTGGTCAGTTTGCCCTGCCGCCTCTCATCGAGTTCCTCCTGGAGAGATACGGACTCAGCGGCTGTCTCCTGTTGGTGCGTGGTTATGTACTTTGAGTGGGGAAGGGTATGATCAGACTTGTTTACCCATATGATTTCACCATATGTTGTATATGTTTGGGAAAAATATGACAAAATGAAAAGAAACACGTCGAAAAAAAATTCTAGAGACAGAGTTCTTGAGTGGTAATTGAACATAGGGGAAAATAAATGCGGTGGAGGCTTTGACCAAAGAGTGACAACTCTTGCAAACATCTCTGTGCGAAATCCTGTTTTGTGGTGTCGGTTTCTTCAACAACATACCCTGTAACGTTGAAAAACTGGCGAGAGAGCATGAGCATGTGCCAAAGTATGCTGATAAATCAGATTTGAAAGTAATTTGTATCAGAAAGAATTTGTTTTATCGTAATCAGAGCAAGATCAGGTGGTTCTACTGGCAAGAAACGTCTGCAGTGTGATGGCAGGTGAAAACAAAATAAAGGACCCTCCCTTCTCCCTCCTGCTTTTACAGAAATGTGGAATGTTGTACACACTCTTTGCAGAAAATATGCACATTATCATTGAAAAGTACACCAAAAGGAGATTAAGTGTAAACAGGTCTGTATGGTAGGATGGTTGGTTCATGGGTTTGTGTGTGTGTGTGCCTGACGGACAGACAAGAAGCAGTTGTATTGAACAGAAGAGTACATTTCTCTACATGATTAAGGAGGTGGGGGGGGGGGGGGGAGAACTGATGTTATGAATTTTCTTTTTTAGGTCTTCAGATGAAGTATTCTCCAGGCCGGAGAACATATGACCAGAAAAAGATACGGGGGGGGGGGGGGGGGGGGGGGGTTAAAAGTTCACCTTTTTTGCGTTTGTAAGTGCACATGGAAGTTGCACAAAGTTCTGGACTGAACAGCCGGCTAAAGCAAGGATTTCAGCTGATGTGTGGCATGTTCCTGTTTGGGACATTTGAAAATCAGCCTTAAGGCCAGTTCTGGGCCTTTTGAAGGCATCATCTATAAACATTATTCATACAGCCGATGGGTCATGAATAGGAGTGCAGTGCCAGGCCCTGTCATCAGTCATGAATGACAGGAATGTGTCGGTGCCCATCCAATCGTTCAGCAAGCCAGTGCAGAAGATCAGGATGTGTTTGTGTCTTTGCCAAGTACCCTGGTGCATGTTGGGCATCTTCTGTTTCTTTGACCCACCAAATTATGATGTGGAGCTGAGGGTCTTTCACGTGAAGCTAACCTGTTGTCTACAGCCCCTCTACCACTGAGGGTTACAGGATCTTTCACATGTCTGTAATATTACCATTTCAACCACAGCCCCTCTACCACTGAGGGTTACAGGATCTTTCACACGTCTGTGATGTTACCATTTCAACCACAGCCCCTCTGCCATTTTGGATTACAGGATCTTCCACATGGATCTGTCATGTACAGGATCTTTCACACGTCTGTGATGTCACCATTTCAACCACAGCCCCTCTGCCATTTTGGATTACAGGATCTTCCATATGGATCTGTCATGTTACCATTTCAATCACAGGCAGTCTGCCATTTTGGATGACAGGATCTTCCACATGGGTCTGTCATGTTAACATTTCAACCACAGGCAGTCTGCCATTTTAGGTGATAAAATCCTTCACAGGTATCTGTGATGTTAACATTTTAACTAACCCAAGCTATTGATTTAGATTGTAGGATCTATAACACATAAATGTGGTGTTAACCTTTTCAGCCAATCAGACATTTTCCTGTTGCTCAGGAGTTACTTTTTGAGGACTCAATGTTGTTAGGGTTTTTTCCTCATGGGAGGTATTTGGAGAGAGATGAGCCTTAAGACATGTCTTTTTGTGTACCGTCTGATTGTGTTCATGCAGACAGGATTTGCTGCAGGCTTCATAAAGATCTTGAATTGGTTTGTTCTTTGCTTATATTTCACATGTTGTATGTTTCAAAGGGTATGAAGTCTGTTTCCACGTATGCTATATGCCTGTCTGTTCACAGCCTATATTTCACCTGTTGTATGTTTACAGGAGGGTATAGAATCTGTTTGTATCTAAACATGTTATGTGTTTCAGGGGGATGACGGATCTCTTTCCACATTGTAGCAATGGCTGGCCAGTTGAACCCCTCTCTCTTACATGTATGGGTCAGGAGAATGCACAGTCTGTTCTCATGTTTGCAGTGACAGCCAGTCTGTTCTATGCATGTGTCTGACATGGTGTGTGTTTCAGATAGGTAGACTCTACCTCCACATTGTAATGGCAGTCAGTGTGTTCTGTGCTTACATCTGACATGCTGTGTGTCTTTACTTGGTTGGAGTCTGCTTTAGCATCGTGGCAGCAGCCAGTCTGTTCTGTGTGTATATCTGACATGTCGTGTATTTTTACATGGTTGGAGTCTGCTTCAGCATAATAGCAGCAGGCAGTCTTTCCGTGTGTATATCTGACATGGTGTGTGTTTCAGATGGGTGGAGTCTACTTCAACATCGTAGTAGCAGCCAGTGTGTGTTCTGTGTGTACATCTGACATGGTGTGTGTTTCAGATGGGTGGAGCCTACTTCATCATCATGGTAGCAACCAGTGTGTGTTCTGTGTGTACATCTGACATGATGTGTGTTTCAGATGGGTGGAGTCTACTTCAACATCGTGGCAGCAGACAGTGTGTGTTCTGTGTGTACATCTGACATGGTGTGTGTTTCAGATGGGTGGAGTCTACTTCAACATCGTGGCAGCAGACAGTGTGTGTTCTGTGTGTACATCTGACATGGTGTGTGTTTCAGATGGGTGGAGTCTACTTCAACATCGTGGCAGCAGCGAGTTTGTTCCGTCCGTTGTCCTATTGGGCCAGCGGCAGCAAGTCGTCCATCCGCTTGCAGGAGATTAAAAGTCATCGGGAGATGGCGGAAGTTGATGATGACAGCCATCTCTCACCTGCCGTCATCAACGGCAAGGTACCCCTCCATGGAGACGGACCTGACAGTTCAGCAGGCAACAACGTGGCGAAGAGCATCACTGCTGATGAAGACACTGCTCCAGACAACGTAGACACAGAGTCCAGCCATCCTGAGACGCCGTTAATCTCTGCAGGGGGAGAACATCTTGCCAAGGGCAGTTCCAATCCCATGGATGTGCAGGTTGCAGGGGTGGATTCTGCCAGTGAAGTGCCTGCGAACCTTAACACTGTGGAGAATAACTCAGCACCTGGCGTAGGGCACCCCGAAAACCTCATGTTGAAGCACAGACGACCTGGTTCAATCACCCTAGACACCAGCAACAATGTAACACATCAGAATCTCACAGAGGACAAGGTCAACAACCCCAGTGACATAAAGGTCACGCATGTTGAACAGTGCCCAGCCAGGGAGACATCGACGGTGAGGTTCCAAGCGGAGTCGGAAACTCTGTTGGCTTATCGCTCGCACATGGCCAGCACGGGCAGCCTGTGTATCCTGCCCATGTATGGCTCCTCCCTCAAGCTGGAGGAGCTTCAGTCTCCAGGCAGGGAGGAGGAGCAGGAGAAAGAGGAGAAGACGACCAGAGGCTATTGCCACGACATACTGGCCATGTTTGACTTCTCTGTCATGCGGAGCTACGTCGCCATGCTCGTCACCATCACCAACTTCCTCTCCTTCTTCGGCTACTTTAACTTTGTGCTCTTCCTCCCCGCCACCATGGCCTCGCGAGGCATTGAGAAGTACGACAAAGCCATCCTCGTCTCCGTGACCGGCATCGGTGACCTGCTTGGTCGTCTCACCATGGCCGCGATCGGCGACCGCAACTTCATGAAGCGGTACAAGATGCAAGCGTTTGGGATCTTCGCGGTGGGGGTCAACATTGGTATTCTGATCTGGGCGGACACGTACGGCTGGATGTTGGTGCACTGTGGGTTGTACGGGTTTTTCGGGGGCATCCACGTGAGTCTGACGGCAGTGGTGATCATCGACTTTGTGGGGATGAAGCAGATGCCGCGGTTGCTGGCTGTGGTCCTGCTGATCCAGGGGACAGGCGCGTCCATCGGACAGCCACTGCTGGGTAAGGGGAAACTACTTAGAATTACTTTAAAGCACAATCACAGGGTGTAACAGACTCCACATTATGTGTTGCATACATTATGGATGCTACATGTTGGGGATTTCCAGGTTTTGTGTTTTATTTTGGGCAATCCAGAGCTGCCAATGATGATGGAATGTCCTCAGTTTACTGCTGAATTTTATTGTCTGCTACAGAGCTGTGCATTTGGTTAACAGAATTTTTTCAAGTTTTATTTTCAACATACTGCATCAGAACATCACCTAAGTACTGTTGCTTATAGCCCAGCTGACCACAAAGGGCCATATCAGGGCTGTCACCATGTGAAAGTCAACTCACAAGTCATATATAATCAAAACAAAAAAAAGCTCATTCACACAACCTTTTAATAAAATACATGTTCTAAAAACACGCAGGAAATTTTGTCAAAACTCTTTCCTTCATAAAATCCTAGATCAGATGAAAAAGGTTAATGTCTCTCAAAAATTCAAAGATCACATCAGGTGGGACATATGAACAAGGGTTTCATGGAGTCTGATGTAAATCTCAAAAAGCATCCCAATATATAAGTTTTGAATAGGTACATGTGTTGCTAACCCTTAAACAACCACATTTAGGTCAAATCTACTGTGCATGCTATTTTTGTATGTCAGTTGTTAAATCATGTGAACTTTGCATGTTGTTTTAGTATGTCAGCTATGAAGTGGAAACAGAATTCTTTGGTCATTTTGGGGCATGCAAGAAACACGCTGGAACAAAAAAAGTAGCAGTAAGGGATTTAAGCGCTGGGTGAAGTCGTCAAGCATCAGCAGTATTGACGATGAGCAAGATTTGTGTATGATGCAAAGCCTGCACACAGATTTGGAAAAAAAAGAAAATCAAACATGGCGATCTAGGTGATGCCACTGAACTCTGCGGATACTGTTGTCACAAGGTTTGTGCTGAGAAATAAAGTGATCCTACAACCAAGATGTCATAGGTTTTTGCCGGTATAGTCACAGACCTATGCCACTTATGCAGAAGCACTTTTTACTAGTTTTATTACTAACATTTTTTCTCAATAGATGTGAGCGACCATGCTGGTCCTCAGTCCCTTTCTCTCCCATCACCCCCTTTCCCCTCTCCCAAGTGTTTTGGAAGGCCACATATAATATATATACATGTACATAAAACGTGTAAACCTTAAAACTCCAGACAGAACCACTCTCTCACTGCTGACAGGTCTGATATCTTGATGTGGCGAGACAAGTTAATTAGTGGAAAAAGAAAAAAAACTGGACAACGGAACCGCTTCGTCGTCTCCTTTGGTTTTTTATTTTTGTCCAACATTTCGTCCTTTCTAGGAAAGCCTAGCTGTGTATCAGCACATATTTTCATTTCCAGTTGAACCCCAGCACACAACCACTAAAACCATCAGGTAGCACAACAGGGAAAACATCAAGATTTAAAATGAATCACCACTTCTCATGTTTTCTATATATATACATATTTACATTTATATATATGCATGTACACATGTAAACCTGTGTACAAGTTGTTGAGTGTGTGTTTATGTCTAAGCGTGTGCATTTGTCTTACATATGTGTCCATATGTAAACATGTGTATCTACGTATATTTTCAATAAATTTTGCGAATAATTCTTAATGAATTCTCCAAAAACAAGGACAAACAAATCACAAGATTAAGAATTAATCTTAAAATTTGTTTCAATTTCCGCCTGCAGTCACCTCTGTTTTTTAAAAAATGTTTTTAATGTTGGTTTTTTTGTTGTTTTTCTTTTGTCCTCACATGACAGGGGGTGTGAGGGATGCGACGGGATCCTTCCAGCCTGTGCTGGCCATTACCTCCCTTTGCTGTGTGGCGGCCAGCGTGGTGTTGATTGCCTACCCTTTGGCCCTCAGGCTGGAGCGGCGACGTCCAGCACACTTGAGGCTCCTGCCCTCAAAGCCTCAAACGGACGTTGTGGTCGTGTGACCTAGAAAGGTTTTCTGCACCAGCCGTTGAGACTGCAGGTGCAGAGCGGAGGATGCTGATCATAACTACACGGGTGTGTGGATGTGAGGGTATATTGATGTGTGGTCATAACCACACGGGTGTGTGGATGTGTAGGTATATTGATGTGTGGTCATAACTACACAGGTGTGTGGATGTGTGGGTATATTGATGTGTGGGTCGACAGACCGAAATGTGGTCATGTGACCTGGAAGTGGCTTTCTTCACCAGCCATGGAGACGACAGGCCACAGGAGTGGGAGGACGGTGGTCATAGCTGCATGGGTGTGTGTGAACGTGTGGGTTTATTGATGCGTGATTCAGCAGACTGAAATGCGGTCATGCAAATCCAGTTTATAATGTGATGGATTTAAAGGAAAAGAAGGAAAGGGGGGTGGATGGAGTGTGAAAGGGTGAAGAGGGTTGATTTTGTGCTTCGTGAAAGATGGAGACAGCCCAGTCAGTCGTTTGTAATCGTCGTTTCTTTACAACATAATCACAGAAGATTAGGAGAAGACAGAACAATTTAATGAGGGATGGGAGGAGGGGTGGTACACTACTGAATTAATGTAGACCATACACAAACGCTGCATGCTTTGTGGAGCAAGTCAAACAGACACATGCTATGTATATATATTATCAGTTGTGATCTGATAATGAAAATGAACTTTAAGATCATGAATTCACTTCAGTTTGTTCGTTGGAGCTTTGAAATAAATGCTTTACTTGTCGACTGTAGCATTTAAAGCTTTACAGAATTTTGATGGAAGCAGAAAATAACAGAATGACACAACTTGAAGATTAATTAGGATGGAATGTAGAATAGATCTAATGTGGGATTTTGATACAGCAGTTTACAGCTAATGTTGTTTGATAAATATTATATATATATATATATATATATTATGTATGTATATGAATAGATTTTTTTTTTTTTAAAGGCTGTAGGTAATGCTTGTAGCAAGAAAGGCATTTCAGTATTGTGATGATAATTTGAATTTGAATGAACAGTACACTGGTCTTTGTCTCAGGTAACTAAATCAGTTTCTGTGTGGATCGCTTGGTCGCAGGCAGCAGACGGTCTGAAAATGTGACGTCTGCTGGAAGAAACTATATGGGATGGGGCAAGGTCCATTGCAGTGACACCATTGATTGTAAATGTTAAAACCAGTGTGAGCGACCGGGCTGTGGCTGTGGACGGGGTGTCGGAATGAGCGGCGTGGGTGCACTGCCTCTGAGGTAGCGCAGAGGTTGGGACAGCAAAAAAAAAAAAAAAAAAAAACCAGTGTGAGCTATGGTAGAAGGAATTGATTGTAAATGTTAAAACTAGTGTGAGCTATGGTAGAAGGAATTGGTTGTAAATGTTAAAACTAGTGTGAGCTACGGTAGAAGGATTACTTCCTTGCTTGCTTGTGGTATAGCAAGGCTGGTATTGTGCGAGCTGATTGTTGATTGGTCCTTACTGGTGTGAGATGTGTTTGTTGAAAATTGGATATGCTGGTCTTTCTTCTTTTTTTTTTTAAACGATGCAGGCTGTAAGCTGTTGGAAGAGCGTATTGAAAGGTGTGATTCTAACGTCAGCCAGGTGAAGGGGTTGGGTGTGCATGAATACTTGATAAAACGTTAGACATGTTGGTATGCAGTGATGCGTAATAAGAATGCTTGCATGGATCACAGTTCTTTTTGTGTGGTGAAAACATCTTGTTAATGGCTTCTGTACCAGTGTGCAAATGTCCTGATCAACCATGCATGACAGGTTTTGTTCTGAGATCCACAGGTATTACAAGCAGGAACTTTAAAACAAATCTGTGGTGTCACACAGAGTATTTTAGATTTGAAAACAAAACTGCGTGATTCCTGTTTCAGTCAGTTGATAGTGTGATCGATGTGTTTTTATACTGATTTTTTTTTTTCAGAGGCTTTTTTTTTTTGCATGGTGAAGCAGGAGAGGTGACCCGTGTTTGATGTGTTTTGCCCTGTTCAAAAAGTGCCCGGTTGTCTTCTGTCATCAGGAACTACTGTCTGATAGGGGAGCGTGTGGACTTTGGTGTGGTGTGCTTGAATGCCTTCTTACTGCTGTGAGCAAGTTTCCAAACATTATGTCACCTGTTTGGGGGAGGGGGGGGGGGGTGTCAATGTGAATGCCTTCCTACTGTTGTGAGCAGGTTTCCAAACATTACATCACCTGTTTGGGTGTGTGGTCTGCGTGAATGCCTTCCTACTGCTATGAGCAGGTTTCCAAACATTATATCACCTGTTTGCTTTTGTTGTTGTTGTCTACTGGCCCCAGCAAATGGAAGACAATGTTTGGAGGGGGGGGGGGGGGGAGTAAAACAGGGTGGTACATAACTATGTAGATAGTGTGTGTGTGTGAGGTAATCAAGTAAGAAAATTCACACCAATGCTGTCTGCATAATTTTTTTGTTATATTGACCTGGCGATCCAGATGTGATTAGAGCCACAGTGAAAAATTGATGATTAAAAGGTGACCAAGCGTTACAGAGTATGATACAGTAATTGAGATGGATCAGACTACTGATAGCTCAAAAGTTCTGTTCATGGTGATATAAGGAGTTATGATAAGTGTTGATTGGCCTTAAATGTGGTTAGTTTAGTGTACAGCTGGTTTTTCTGCCTTGTCCTTCTTTTCCTGCCCTTTCTGTCCTCTACATGCTTTTTTTTTTTTTTTTTTTTTTTTTTTCAACCCTGCTGTCTTTTCCTACTTTGCCTTCTCTTTTCCCACCTTGTCTGTCTTTCCTTGCTTTGTTTGTCTTTCCCTGCCTTGTCTCTTTCCCTACGTTGTTTGTCTGTCTCTAATCCGTCTCTCTCTTCCTATTTTGTCTAGTCTTTCCCTACCTTGTCTGTCTTCTTCCAAACCTGTCCCTTTTCTAACTTTTGTCTGTCTACCTTGTCCACCTCTCTGAATTTGCCTGTCTTCCTTTCTGAACAAGCCTGTCTGTTCCAGCTGTGTCTCTCTGTCCCTACCTGCTTTGTCTTTCACGATCTTGTCTGTCTTTTCCTGGTTGTCTGTCTTTCCCCTCCGTGTCTGTCTGTCTACCTTGTCGGCCTTCACAAAACTTGTCTGACTTTTTCCCAACCTTGTCTTGTCTTTCCCAATATTGTTGGTCTGCTTTGTCCGTCCCTCTCCGGTCTGCCTTGCATATCATGTCCGCCGTCTCCAGACTTGTCTCTATTTTCCAGCCTTGTATGTCTTTTCTTGCTGTGTCTGTCTTTCTCTACCCTGTCTTTCCCTGCCTTGACATTTTTTGCTGTCTTTTCTGTGTTTCCGTTCCTTGTCCCTCTTTTCTTTCCTTGTCCCTCATTCCTTCTCTTAGTCTGTCTTTCCGTACCGGGTACCATGCCTGTCTTTCTCTACCTTGTCTGTCTCCCTACCATGTCTGTCTGTTCCAAACTTGTCGGTCTTTTCGTACCTTGCCTCTCTTTCATGCATCTTCTTGTTTTTAAACCCAGTGTTTGCCCCTACCTTATCTGTCTTTGCCTAAGTGGTCTTGTCTTTTGTTGATCTTTTCCTGTCTTGTCTTGTCTTTTGTTGGCCTTTTTCCTGTCTTGTCTTGTCTTTTGTTGATCTTTTCCTGTCTTGTCTTGTCTTTTGTTGGCCTTTTCCTGTCTTGTCTTGTCTTTTGTTGATCTTTTCCTGTCTTGTTTGTCTTTGTTGCTTTTTGTGTCTTTTTTGTTGGCTTTTTCCTGTCTTGTCTTGTCTTTTGTTGATCTTTTCCTCTTGTCTTGTCTTGTCTTTCTTGTCTTTTGTTGATCTTTTCCTGTCTTGTCTTGTCTTTTGTTGGCCTTTTCCTGTCTTGTCTTGTCTTTTGTTGATCTTTTCCTGTCTTGTCTTGTCTTTTGTTGCTTTTCCTGTCTTGTCTTGTCTTTTGTTGATCTTTTCCTGTCTTGTCTTGTCTTTTGTTGATCTTTTCCTGTCTTGTCTTGTCTTTTGTTGATCTTTTCCTGTCTTGTCTTGTCTTTTGTTGATCTTTTCCTGTCTTGCTTGTCTTTTGTTGGCTTTTCCTGTCTTGTCTTGTCTTTTGTTGATCTTTTCCTGTCTTGCCTTGTCTTTTGTTGGCCTTTTCCTGTCTTGTCTTGTCTTTTGTTGATCTTTTCCTGTCTTGCCTTGTCTTTTGTTGGCCTTTTCTGTCTTGTCTTGTCTTTTGTTGCTTTCTTTTGCTTTTTCTTGCTTTCTTTTGTTGGATCTTTTCCTGTCTTGTCTTGTCTTTTGTTGATCTTTTCCTGTCTTGTCTTGTCTTTTGTTGATCTTTTCCTGTCTTGTCTTGTCTTTTGTTGATCTTTTCCTGTCTTGTCTTGTCTTTTGTTGATCTTTTTCCTTGTCTTGTCTTGTCTTTTTTGTTGATCTTTTCCTGTCTTGTCTTGTCTTTTGTTGACTTTTCCTGTCTTGTCTTGTCTTTTGTTGATCTTTTCCTGTCTTGTCTTGTCTTTTGTTGGCCTTTTCCTGTCTTGTCTTGTCTTTTGTTGATCTTTTCTGTCTTGTCTTGTCTTTTGTTGGCCTTTTCCTGTCTTGTCTTGTCTTTTGTTGATCTTTTCCTGTCTTGTCTTGTCTTTTGTTGATCTTTTCCTGTCTTGTCTTGTCTTTGTTGCTTTGTCTGTTTTCCTGTCTTGTCTTGTCTTTTGTTGGCCTTTTCCTGTCTTGTCTTGTCTTTTGTTGGCCTTTTCCTGTCTTGTCTTGTCTTTTGTTGCTTTTCCTGTCTTGTCTTGTCTTTTGTTGGCCTTTTCCTGTCTTGTCTTGTCTTTTGTTGGCTTTTCCTGTTCTTGTTTTCTGTTGTCTGTTTTGTTGATCTTTTCCTGTCTTGTCTTGTCTTTTGTTGGCCTTTTTCCTGTCTTGTCTTGTCTTTTGTTGGCCTTTTCCTGTCTTGTCTTGTCTTTTGTTGGCCTTTTCCTGTCTTGTCTTGTCTTTTGTTGGCCTTTTCCTGTCTTGTCTTGTCTTTTGTTGATCTTTTCCTGTCTTGTCTTGTCTTTTGTTGGCCTTTTCCTGTCTTGTCTTGTCTTTTGTTGATCTTTTCCTGTCTTGTCTTGTCTTTTGTTGATCTTTTCCTGTCTTGTCTTGTCTTTTGTTGATCTTTTCCTGTCTTGTCTTGTCTTTTGTTGGCCTTTTCCTGTCTTGTCTTGTCTTTTGTTGGCCTTTTCCTGTCTTGTCTTGTCTTTTGTTGATCTTTTCCTGTCTTGTCTTGTCTTTTGTTGGCCTTTTCCTGTCTTGTCTTGTCTTTTGTTGGCCTTTTCCTGTCTTGTCTTGTCTTTTGTTGATCTTTTCCTGTCTTGTCTTGTCTTTTGTTGGCCTTTTCCTGTCTTGTCTTGTCTTTTGTTGATCTTTTCCTGTCTTGTCTTGTCTTTTGTTGGCCTTTTCCTGTCTTGTCTTGTCTTTTGTTGATCTTTTCCTGTCTTGTCTTGTCTTTTGTTGGCCTTTTCCTGTCTTGTCTTGTCTTTTGTTGGCCTTTTTCCTGTCTTGTCTTGTCTTTTGTTGATCTTTTCCTGTCTTGTCTTGTCTTTTGTTGGCCTTTTCCTGTCTTGTCTTGTCTTTTGTTGATCTTTTTCTGTCTTGTCTTGTCTTTTGTGATCTTTTCCTGTCTTGTCTTTTGTTGATCTTTTTCCTGTCTTGTCTTGTCTTTTGTTGATCTTTTCCTGTCTTGTCTTGTCTTTTGTTGGCCCTTTTCCTGTCTTGTCTTGTCTTTTGTTGACTTTTCCTGTCTTGTCTTGTCTTTTGTTGGCCTTTTCCTGTCTTGTCTTGTCTTTTGTTGGCCTTTTCCTGTCTTGTCTTGTCTTTTGTTGATCTTTTCCTGTCTTGTCTTGTCTTTTGTTGGCCTTTTCCTGTCTTGTCTTGTCTTTTGTTGGCCTCTTTCCTGTCTTGTCTTGTCTTTTGTTGATCTTTTTCCCACTGTGCCAGTTTTTCTGCCCAGCTTTACAGTCGTTAGTTTGTATTTGTCAAACTTGTCTCAAGTGTCCGTTTTTGATTTTTTTTTTTTCTGACTTGTCTGTCTTTGGGTGTGTTTTTTTTTACCTGACCCGTCTGTTGCTACCTTGCCTGTTTTTAGTTGTCTTTTCCTACCTCTTTTTTTTTTTTTTCCAACTTAGGCCATTGTTCTCTGCCATGTTTACCTCTGTGGACCTTGCTGGTCTTTTCCTGTCTTGTCATATGGGTTTCCTAGCTTGTTCTTGGCACTTTGGCCTAGATTTCTCTTGCTTGCCCTTCTTTTTCACTCCCTGCCATCCTGTTGTTCTCCCCTATGCTGCTTTTTTCCTACCCTGTCATACTTTTCTTCTTCTTTTTTTTTTTTTGCAGCATGTCCTACTTTTTGCCTAGTTTCCCTGACTTTTGTCCTTCCTTGCCCTTTTTTTCCTGTCTTTCCTACTTCTTTTCTTGCCTTGCTTTTTCCTGTCTTTCCTACTTCTTTTCTTGCCTTCTTTTTCCTGTCTTTCCACTTTGTCCCTTACTTCCTTGCCCCCTTTTTCCTATCTTGTGTCCTGGTTGAACTACTTTGTAAAGGGTGGACAGGCGCACGCGTGCATGTTTGAGTAAGCGTATAGGTTTGCATATGTCTCTGGAAAA
This sequence comes from Conus canariensis, assembly GCA_033310375.1. NCBI lineage: Eukaryota > Metazoa > Mollusca > Gastropoda > Neogastropoda > Conidae > Conus > Conus canariensis. The sequence goes on along the minus strand of CM065741.1, from coordinate 48,755,605 downwards.
AACAACAAAAATCTACTGTGATACTTGACATTGGGATAAGAACATTCCAGGAATATTGTTGTTTTGAATGTTGCCTTAAAAGATCACTGGTGATTTTGTCAGACAAAAAAAAAAATGTATATGTGTATAAATGTGCTTGGCTTTAACCTTGGTTTAGTGTGTCAGTGAAGTCATGTCTTAACTGTTAGCCTATATTTAGGAAGTCAGTGAATTCTTGATTTAATTGACCTTGATTTAGCAAATCAATGAATTCTTGACGTTAGAAAGTTCATGAACTCTTGACTCATTGAACATGGATTCAGAAAGTTTTATGAACTCTTGACAGAATGAATGTTGACTTTGAAAGTTAATGAGCCCGTGACTTTTAATTAAACTTGATTTGGAAACTTAAACAACTCTTGATTTCGTTGGCCTTGAATTAGGAACTGTTAATGAATTCTTGACATACAGAACCTTGATGTAGGAAGATGATGTGGAAGCTTTTTTGAGCATGCCAGGTGCATTACACTGTTGGCTGTTTTGTTTTGTTATAATAATAGTGAACAGAAAAGAAACTTTCTCTCCCCTGCAGAAACTCTTCAAATAAACGAAGAACAGTCTTGTCTGAAAATGCCTGTGCTTGATGCTGCATCACGGTATCTGTAACTGTCAGAAATGATATCACTGTCTGGGTATGCCACCCAGCATGCTGTAGACATTTATCGTCGTCTGCCCTGACAGTCTGTTCTGAAACAAAAACAAATGTCTTCTTCAAATTTGTCTGAAATTCGTTTTTTTTTTTTTAATCCTTTTGGTATATGATTTTACCAACACACACACATATGCACACACACACAGATATATATATTATATGTGTGTGTGTGTTTAAATATTTGAAAATGTTAACATTTTCTTCCAAATACTGCATCTATTGCTTCTCTTTTCTGACCGACTTTTCACCTAAAGGCTTTTTCAAGGTCTGGTAAGATGGGTTCTGTTGTCTGCATCAAAAGTTTGGCGCCATATATATATATATATATATGTATGTATATATTTGTTTGTAGTTTAATCCGTTAGTAAAAAGTTCTGCTTGAGAGGTGGGGAATGGCTTGAGAGAAGAGGCGAGAGGGCCAGTTGGGTGGTTTAGTATGGTGCAAACATCTGGTTGGTGGCATTTGTTTTGTGTATTGATGTGTGTTCTTGTTCATTTGTTGTGTAGTTGACGTTTGTTTTTGATCATTGTAAATGTGGAGGGCATTATTTGACTAGATCATTGCCTAGGGCATTATTTGATAAGCAGCATTGCGTTCACATAAGAATATGTGACCTTCCACCACAAAACCAGTCTTAACTCGATTTTTGAAAGTTCTGAGATATACATATATTTAAAATCTACAGATTTTTTTGATTAATTTGATATAAAAATGAACGCTATAGGGCACAAAATAAGAATGTTATGGTCATTTGAAGTGGGTTACTGTGCCAACGGCCATTTTGAGAAAACGGCTTCTAAAGTTTTCGCTATCATCTCCAGCATATTTTCCATAGCAACGGCATCTTACTTTTTACCATACTTATTTTTTAGATGACACACAGAGAAACCGGCAGAGCGTCACACACGCTTTTGAATGGTATATAACACGATGGGGTTCTGTAAGGGTTGCGTTAAGTTTTAGGCAAGTGAAAATGGGTCATTTTGCGTTAAAAGAAGTTCATTTTGATTCGAGGTTAGGCTTTTAAATCTCAATTTTAACTAATGTATCGGTAGTTTTGGAGCAAATGGATAGTGCCATGTGAACGTTTAGGGTGTAAGGAACACATTTCTGCAAAAAAGTCAAAATGCCCCAGGTAGACTCTCACCAGCTATTTTCAGCTGTAGCCGTGAAGTAGGCCACGCGAGTTAAGACTGGTTTCGTGGTGGCGGGTCACCTATATATAGAGAAAGGCCATACCACTTTGTCATAAAAAATGCATCGAAAGAAAGATGAGATGGAACATATATGCACAGTTTGCGTGCCTGCTAGTTTCTCTTTGCTCTTTGGGTGGGCATGTTCACAATCAGCACGGTTGGTTTAACAAAATCGTCATGCCCCAGCTGGTGCCTGATCATTGTCAGACGTTAGTTATCTTCAAAAGAGTCGTTGTCACCTGGAAACAAAAAAAACCCACACTTGTTGAATGAAGAACTTGTTGACAGATATGAAGTTGACCAAATACACCAGTTTTCAGGAACAGCACTCCAGAAACTCTCTTCTCCAGTGCAGACCACTCCACCAGCATATTTCCAGACTGGGAAAGGCAGTGATTTTTTTGTTGTTGTTCCTTGCTTTGTTGTTGTTAGTCTGTCTAACATCTGTTCACTAAAAGTGATATTAGACGGATGTGTGTGTGTGTTATTTTTTAATTCAAAAATGGATGTACATATAAATGACTTGGCAGGCTCTTTATTGTCGTAAAGCCTTCTTGTCTTTTGAAGCCATGGGCAGGGATCTGGATACGTATATTTTTGTGTCTTTTACAGTGTTCATGCGTGAAATCTGCCTGTGAAGGATTTTTGTGGGTTTTTTTTAATAGTAAATTTTGAATGAAGATACATATATACACACCTGCCATGATACACTTTTTACTGTTTGTGTATATGTGCGTGTGGAGAGGGAGGGGGTCAGTGTATGTATGTACGTATGTAGTAGTAGTTGTTTTTGGATTTCGCTCACATGGGCCTAATGAAGAATGAATCTCTTCTGGTTCTCTCCCCTTTTATGACACAGCCTGGTGTGACATGTGGTTCAAATTGTCCTTCTTCCCTTTAAAAGAAGACAAATGAATAGTGTGGAGTTCGACTTGCATGTCTAGAAGTGAATAGATTGTGCTAATGCATTGAAAATTCACTTCAGAAAAAAGAAAGCCACACTGATTCTTTATAAATGTTCATTATGTTTCAACAGATTAAATGTGTTTTTGTGAATAAATTAGTAATTGTTTGTGTGAATAGATTAGTGAATAGGCTAGTTTTTATTTGGCAAATGCTTAAGTTTTTTCTCATTAAGCATGTACGTGCATGTGTGTTTTTGTATGTGTTTGTGTATGCATAGTTATTTGCAAATGAATTACCCTGAGCTCTGAGATTACGATACCAGACTAGCATACGTTGTTCTGGAATCTCCCCTAAAAAAACCAATGTAGTGCTTCTTCATAGTGCCAGATTATATATATCCTCCTGAATATCCCAAAGAATATATTGTTCCTTATGAAAGCAGATTAGCTTGTATCCTGCCTGAACGTTCCAAAGAAGTGACAAATAATTGCCATGGAGGACCTATGTCATGCCTGAACGTCCCAAAGAGGTGATATCTTTTTAAAACTGAATTTATTATATGATGTTCCTGATTGTCTCAAAAAGGCGACAGTGCACTGCACAATGATCATGAAGTCATGTTTTGAAAGTGTCATTGTTCTGTAATGGAGCCAAAATACAGTCTTTGAATCACAAATAATGACATCTTTTATTTGGGTATATTTTTAGTTTGCCATCACACTTCCTTTCGTTGTGGAAAGATGCAAAGTGTACAGACTACAATAAAACAAACAAAAAAATACCTTTCAGTCACTGCCATGGGTGTTGTTTTGGCACATGACATGCACTTTTCTCTGAGTTTTTGATTAAGAGGATGTACATAGCTGTTGTTTTTAACTTGCTTGAAACCCATGTCTGTGACCAGACCAAACTGTAACCATGTGTAGACAAGTTCAGTAACACCAATAACCATCAGAGCGGAACTAAAAGCAGTATCATTGACCAGAAGTTAGTCTGTGAAGAATATCATTTTTTTTTTCCTGCTGGCTTTCCTGTGTGAATTTTGTGTTTGTTTTTGAGGTTGTCAACAGCCTTCATGACATGATATCACAGCATGTCATGTGACTTGCTGTAGGTGAAGAACAGGTTAGAGTTAGCCAATGTTTAATCTCCCAAGGTCTGAGTAGTGTGTTTGGGCTAATGTGTAGGTCAGACATCTGCTAAGTCGTAGCCACAAGACCCTCTTCTAAATGCGCAGTGTGGTCTCGAAACCTAGCAGATGTGGTGTAGCATATGTGGACTAGTCCATGACACCTTGATGAAACTGAAACTAAAACTGGGCTTTTATGTGCTTGATGACTGGATAAGGGAACAGGATCAAATGCTGCTATGACTCTCCACTTTCTGATGGAGACTGGGATCCCAATAGCAGAGGTTTTTCGTTTGTTTGTTTGTTTTTTTCAAACAGAATCACTGGTATTCCTCTTCTCATGTTTGTCTGCCTTTTGGATGACTTTTTGTCGAACATAAAAACAACAGTCTTGGCGTCGGGCTACTGAGGCACTTTTAGTGACTTGACTTAAATGTGTACATCTGTGTTTGTGCGTTCGAAAGACAAAGATCTTGATCATGGATATGCTCTATACCTCATGTCATATTGCATCGTTCAGATTTTGGTTTTGTTTTTTTAACCGAACTGAAGAATTTCGAGTGGCATAATGATTTTTTATTCAACAGAAAATCCAGACTACATAATATGATTTTTACACAAAAACTAAAATGGTTATTTAAGGAGGAATAAAACTTACAATGTTGTGATGTTGTTTTATAACAAGGAGATGCTGCATAAAAGATATGGAGATGACAAGACTATTTTCTTTGCTGTTGTTTAGGTATTAATGGGATGTGCCTCTTGTACATAGCAATTGTATGTGTGCTGATAATATTGGCAAGATGTAAGATAGTTGTATAAATGAAAGTATCCAGGGTGTATGAAAGCACAATGAGTAGATTCCCTCAAAATTTGTGCAGTATAGATTTACAGTTATTGTCATTATTAGTTATGTATGTGTATGTGTGGTTACTGTAAATCTATGTAAAGAATTCTACTAGTATACAACACATATTGACAAACTGAACAAACCTCTTGCATGTAACACTTCTGCATAGTGATCACTTTTTTTTAATGTGTAGTAGATAGAGATAGTTTTCACAATGCCAGGAGGAAGAGGGTTTCTGTGGTAGATGATTTTGCTGTCTGTATTTCTTCTGTCGTCAACCATGTCTCCGGTTTGTCGATGTTCTTTGTACATAAGATGAATTGGAGAGCTGTGTGTTTTATAATGTATACTCTCAATGTATAGCCCAATCATCTCCTATGTAACCCTCTGTGTGAAAAGCACACACAATTTACTCACCCGTGTTGAAGTTTACATTAAATTTCATTCAGTGTGTTATCTGTCATTCATAACATAACATATGTGCGTTTTGATTCTTACATCTCAAACACTGATAAAGAAAACTGAAATTTTTCTTTTCTTCTTCAGAATTATCTTTTATTTCATAAAATTGTTACCTCATTCTGTAAAATTTGACCCATATCAATATTTTAGCATCATGATCTAAATAAATTAATCAGTAAATAAATGAATAAATGCACATTATGGATTTCTAGTAATCATACCCAAACAATAGCATGACTGTGTATACATTTCAGTCAACGTTCTCCGAGTTTTTTTGTTTATTGCATTAATGCGAGGTGTTTGTAGTTTGTGTATTATGTTTGTTTATAGTAGTGCATGGGAAAAGACGATTCGAAGATGGGAGATGAGATGGAGAAGGAGGCGGAGGTGGGGAGGGGTACAGGGGGAAGAGAGAGAGAGGAAAGAGAAAAGTTGTGAGCAAACAACTAGTAACTAGAGAAGATGAAGAGACAAATTCATATGTCTCTGCCTACAGTGGTATGTCCAGTTTTACTGCCCCTGCCTTTTTTTCTTCTCCTCCCCTCCCTCCTCCCTCCCCCATTACTTTCCTCAGCAAACTTTGCTCACACGAGTAAATTTTTGATTGAGTTAGCATTGATCATGTAAAAATGTGCAACTCCTGACAGGATCTGGGCCAAGACTGTGGAAAAATAGTGATATCCATGAATGTGATTTCTGTGTATGACCTTGACCCCGTGTTCCAACAGACGGACAGTTCTGTGCTTGTAAGGTTCCTCTGTTCTGTCGCTCCGCTTGATTCTGGCATCTGCTTTGTTGTTTTGGTTACTGGTGTCTGGTGTTTGTTTTTTTTATGGATTTATGGCTCATTTGATTTGCTTATTTCTCAAAAAAAAAAAAAAACTTTAGCATTTTTTATCCAGTCACAATTCATAACATGCCAGCTTTTGTTGTTGTTGCTGTTGTTGTCAAGTTTTCTGGTCGAAAGATAGTGCGCACTCTCCAAAAACGGAAACTGGTTGTTCATTCTGTTATGTCTCTGTTATGTTTTTGGTTTTATTTTTGTTTGTTTGTTTGTTTTACTTGGTATTTGTTGCAGCACTTGTACTTTACATGCTTATCATTATTTTCTTTTTTTGTTGTAACTCTCTTTATTGTCATCTGGAGGATGAAGGAGTGTGTGTGAGAGAAATCTGGTGGAATGGCCGGTGTCCTCAACACAACCTTGGTTTTAGCGCTTGGAGAATGTCAGTGGCTAGCTTCCATATCATTTACTACTTTTGAATATGTATGTGTTGTCTCCGTGGTGGGTTGGTTTGTTTTTTCAGGGGGGACTTGTCTACCCCAGTGTGATAACAGTCCTAGGAAGGGCCTTGAATAATCAGCAGGGCTGAGATAAGAGAACTGAAGAAGGTTCGTTGTATTTGATGCCTTTAGCTGTTGTTCCTCAGTTCTTTTTTCACTCCTTTATGGTTTGTCCAGCCTACGTGTCTGTACAAAACTAATGGGTTTTTGTTGTTGTTGTTGTTGTTGTTGTTGTTTTTATTTAGAGGAGAACTGTTAAAAAAACGATACAAAATAGGGGGGAAGAAATTTTTTAACTCAGTGTGTGTTTGTGTGTGTGCGTGTGTGTTTACGCTTCTTCATGACATTCATTAGTACACAATGAAAGTTTGTGTAATCACCCTGTGTCAGTTGTCACTGTGTGCATGCTTGTGTGTGTGAATGTGTACATATGTGAGTGTGTGTGTGTGTGTGTGTGTGTGCGCGCGCGCATGTGTTGCAACAGTTTCTTGACAATAAAAGTGACCGCGAACCTTAACATGATCTTTAGAGAACAGCAAAGACCATAAATGCACCATTTAACTTTTCAGCCATATTTTGTAAGAAAACAAAGTTCATGTTTTCGTTAGACATTTCGACCGGTCACAATTACTGCGTTACACACTGATGAAAGATATCTTTAGAAATTGTTTGCACATCTTTCGACCAATTTTGAATTGCATTCTGTTTTGATCAGACCCATTTTAACACAGTCGTTATCAGGCAGAGGAGCAGATGTAAGATGTATTACAAAATATGGAACTAAGACAGGCGACCTACAGAAACTCACACCTATATACTCAACCCAGCTTTTGCATTAGTGTGGTTTCTCACATGTGGTCTTGCAGGCAGCCTGCTGCTAGACGTGTCAGTAATCTCCCTTGCCTGTGAAAGCCGCCTCTGGCTCACTGAACATGCTGTGACTCGTGCTGTTATGGTCTGCATGTTTTACGTCAAACTATGCGCAGATGGCGTGATGAAAACGTCAAACCATGCGCAGATGGCGCGATGAAAACATCACACCATGGGCAGATGGCATGGTAAAAACATCAAACCATGTGCAGATGGCATGATAAAACCATCACACCATGCGCAGATGGTGTGATAAAAACATCAAACCATGCGCAGACGGCATGATAAAACCATCACACCATGCGCAGATGGTGTGATAAAAACATCAGACCATGCGCAGATGGCGTGATAAAACCATCACACCATGCGCAGATGGCGTGATAAAACCATCACACCATGCGCAGATGGCATGATAAAAACATCAGACCATGCGCAGATGGCGTGACAAAAACATCAGACCATGCGCAGATGGCATGACAAAGACATCAAACCATGCGCAGATGGCGTGATAAAAACCATCAAACCATGCGCAGATGACATGATAAAAACATCAAACCATGCGCAGATGGTGTGATGTAGTACATATCTTCTACAGCGTTCGTGTGAGAGTGTTGCGCAGAATGACGTTTAGTTTCCTTGCTCTGTGGTTGTTGTGAAACGGCAACACATGATTGAGTATTGAGTATGATTCTTCAGTGACCTACATTGATACTTCATGAGCCTGGTGCGCTCTTTCAGATTGACGAAAACCCTACACTTGTTTTTGTTGCAGTCCTTTAGTAGATGTATCATGTCAACAAGTGTACAGATTGGATGAAGTTCTTTTGTATGATATATGTCACTGTGTCGCCATGACAGGGTGTTGGACAAAGAATGCGACTGCGTAGATTCTTCCTTCTTCTGTGGTGTTTTTGGACAGACAACACATGGCTTGTTGAGGTTAGCGTGACCCCGACAGCTGTGTCAACATCTTGAGTGCATGGTGTGGAAATGACATGTGTGTATCATACTGTTTTTTTTTTTTTCTGGGTTCTTTTTGGGTTGGTTTTTTTTTTTTTTTTTTTTTTTGCATTCATGCGTCTCTAAAGGGGTCTACTCAGGTTCAGACATACACAGAACACACACACACACAACAACACACACACACACACACACACACACACACACACACACACAGTGCACACTCACACACACACACACACACACACACAGTGCACACACTCACACACACAGTGCACACACTTACACACACACACACACACACACACACACACACACATGTTTATAGTAATACTAGCTGACCCAGTCACTGTCAAAGTGGCCTGAAGGGTTCCAGACTCCTTGACGTGGTAGGCACCGGAGCAGTGCTGCAGAGCGCTGTGTGAATGCAGTCTGCAGCGATGAAGGCGATGACCGCCTTCCACTCCTTCCTGCACTCTTGGCCCTCAGCTCTAGAGCCCAGTCTCTCACAACAGGAATAGTGTGTTTAAGTATGTGTTGGACGTCACAGAGAGCAGTAGAAACACCATCAGCTGACTGTAGGAGAAGGTAAAGACAGCTTGTACTGCCTCCAATGGCCTGCAGACTCACATGTGGCCTCAGAATACCTTACCAAGCATAGCTGAGTAAGACGATATGAATTTATCATTCATGGTAGATTAGACTACTGAAGCTGCATTAAAACAGCAAATCAGATGTCTGTTTTCATAACAACATATCTTTATAGTTGAAGATTAGAAGAAAAGAAAATAAAGACATCACGTTTCAATAACAACATATCTTTACAATTGAAGATTTAATGAAAAAAGAATATTAAACACATTGTACATTTTACATGATTAAGAAACGATAGCTTCTAATGGTAAGGAAAATCTGAAATGAATAAATGAAATAGAACAAGATGTACTGTGTGTTAAGTCAAAGTAAGAGATTCGACGCCCATCTTGCACTGAATTTGACATGATAAGCGATTGCTCGTTCTTCATTGTCGTTGTCATGAGTGTTGTTCATCTTGCCTGAAGAAGACCAAAGAGGTCGAAAAGCGTTGTGTTTTGTCTTGTGATTTGTTTGTTCATGTTTGGCAGATGTATCACTAAACCTTTTTAAGATTTGAAAGTAAGAGGTGCTATATAATCACATGCATGAACTCTGTTGACACACATTTAAGACAACTTGTCACTGAGATGTGACCGTCGGTCAAGGAAATGTGGAACCTTGACCAGAGGGACAACAGAACTGGGTCACTGGTGGCGGACATGATTGTTTTCACCCTGGTACACTAGAGTATGCCAGGCACAACCCTCCCTACTCTCTCCACTTACCAACTATCCACCCCCACTCCCTGAGAGAATTCCTGACACTATGCAGTGACTCTGTGGTCTTGGACTCTTTCTTACAAAGGCAATACCTCCATGGTTCTGTGATGTATGTTATCACACATGAGCTGAAATTGACTGAATATTTTTCAGGGTTTTTTGGGTGTGTGCGTTTTGTTTTTGTTTATGTTGATGCTGGGATGCTGCTCTTTCATTGAAGATATTTTCTTTAGAATAAGAGGCATGACAGTCACTTGTCAAAGCATACACTCACCCCACCCACTTCCTTTTTTTTTTTCTTTTATTGAACTGTTTCTGCATTATCTTACTTGGCAGTCATTTCACACAACAAAATGAAAGAACAAGTAACAGCAGCGTCTAGAGAGAACAGATAACAGCCGTGAACACGTCTAGAGAGAACAGATAACAGCCGTGAACACACCTAGAGAGAACAGATAACAGCCGTGAACACGCCTAGAGAGAACAGATAACAGCCGTGAACACGCCTAGAGAGAACAGATAACAGCCGTGAACACGTCCAGAGAGAACAAATAACAGCCGTGAACACGTCCAGAGAGAACAAATAACAGCCGTGAACACGTCCAGAGAGAACAAATAACAGCCATGAACACATCTAGAGAGAACAGATAACAGCCGTGAACATGTCCAGAGAGAACAAATAACAGCCGTGAACACATGCAGAGAGAACAAATAACAGCCATGAACACATCTAGAGAGAACAGATAACAGCTGTGAACACATGCAGAGAGACCAACCAACACATAAGATGGACAGGAACACAGATTACTGGACTCACTCACCATTAAGGCTTCTTGTTGGGTCACAAGAATGATATCTACAGTATTTGCAGATGGTGTCTTTCAATGATGAATGTTTGTGTTTGCTTTTTCATTTTTTTTTTTTTTGGAATGTACTCTTTGAGAAGTTTTGTTGTTGTTTGTTTGTAGAGTTTGGTCAGGAAGGAGGGATATATGTGTGTGAGTGTGTGTTTGTGTGTGTGTGTGCGAGTGTGCGTGTGGTTATGTGTGTGTGAGTGTGTGGTTATGTATGTGTGTGTGTGGTTATGTGTGTGAGTATGTGTGTGTGTGTGTGTGTGTAGGCATGCGTGCTTGCATAGTTCCCGAACCCTGTCCCTTAGTCTGTGCCTGTTAAAAACAAAGGTAAACCTGTGAATGTCACTGTCGCTCAGTGAAACTATTTTCCGAGTTATGATTATACCATTGTAAAGCTAATAGAACTTGTACCCTCAATCCTAGGTGCTTCTCGCCACCTTTTGCATCTTATGAGTGGACATCTTAGCTTACCAGTTTCAGATTCAGGTGTACAGTATTCATGGAGTGTGCTGTTTGTATTCATATATCACTGTCACCTTTGGCTGCTGAATGGCTCACATTTACAAAGATCCTGCTTGAATGGCATGTTTAGAATTGTAGTTTGTACTGAGTATTTTACACTGTCTTATGGTCAGCTTTTCTAGTTTGTTAAATCGGTTTGGTTTGCTTACTAGTGTGTGTGTGTGTGTGCATGCATGTGTGTGTGTTTCTGTTTCTGTTCTGCTTTTGTGTTGACAGATTTACTGATTATTATCCCAAGATATAATGCGAGCTGAGTTACAATGGAAGTATTTTGATTACAGAATGTTTATTTTTGATTACAGAATGTTTATTTTTAGGATAGTGCAATTGGGACCTGGCTACGTTATGCTCCTTGGCCCATTCTTATGGTATTCCAAAAATCTCAAAAATGCAAAAAATCGGACTTACAGCAGTTGTATTTCTGGGCGGCGACATATAACGTGATTGTTTGCATACTGGTACTTTGGGCTTACACTTACCAGTCATTACTGTTTTTTTGACAGGTGCCGATGATGAAACACCAACTAAACCAATGGCTGTGATGCTGTGTACCAGTTTAGTGTTCATGTGACCAAATGTTGCCGGTGGGAAAGTAGACCATTGCATTGGTGGCATTTGACTTGTACCAAGGGCATTGATCAGGCAGCCAGTGTGGTAAGACCCACAGGCCTCAAGTTTACCATGCCACTTTACACAATTACTGGCGCTGTCACAAAGTACCTCTTGTGAAAACTGCCAGGGAAAGAATTGGATTTTGTTTGGGAAGTTGATTTAATAGGGAGGAGGGGGGGGGGATCATGGTCAATGGCTAGATCCTTCAACTGTGGAGCTGAGGGTCCCAGGTTTAGAAAGTACAGCTTGAAAATCTTCCCCATCCACTCAGCAGCAACAGGAAGGAGAGAGATGGGCCCGCCTTCCATAGTGCCATGCCCTGGACAGGGAGAATGTTAAACAGTGTGCAGCCAGCCCTAGAGCCATTTGGCTGTAGGATGTTTTAACCTTTCACCCTTTAGATTAAGAATAAACGAAGAAGAGGAGTGTTGCTGAATGACAAGGCTTTGAAAAAAAAAAAAGGGAGATGTCTCTGTACCAGCAGACTTGTGACTGGAATTCATGTCCTGTTCTCTGCTGGTTTAGAATGTACCGTTGGATAATGCCATGGCTTTCAGATTTGTTGTTCATTGTATTGTGTTTATCATGTTGGTCAACTGTACAACTCTCCATGGGGGTCGACAGTTCACTGGATCTTTATGCTTTGTGTGTGTGTGTGTGTGTGTGTATGTGTGTGCGAGTGCTTGGCCGCCAGGTCTGTTGGAAACCAGCTTTTTGTTTTCGTGTGTTCAAACGGCATTTGTTTTGTGCCATGCTGTGTGTGTTCCTTATTTCAAACAGTATCATTTCCACTGTCAGAGGGAGCATTTGACGAGCAGATGTCATGACTACTTTTTTATGTTGCCATTTTAACGAGTGCTTTGTTGCGGCAATTCTTGCATTGTTTCTTATTTTAAACAGGATCTTTTTATGCTCTCAGTGGAACCATTTCACAGGTAGTTCTGTCATGACTACTTTTTTTTTTTTTTTTTTCGTTTTTGACGTTTTTTAAAGAGTGCTTTGTTACAGCTTTTCTTTTTATCTTTTCATTTTTTTTAAATTTCATTGTAAGCAGAATCTTTTCATGCTTCTCAGGAGGATTGTTTGATAGCCGGTTCTGTCGTGACAACCATGTTCATTTAACTTTTCTTGCATGTATTCTAGCAGAATCAGTCTTTCCTTGTGCACATGCTGTGTGCATGGTCTCGCAGCCATTGTCCATGTGATAAGTTCGCCGTTTGCCGTCTTTTTTTAGTTTTGTTTTGTTTGCAACTTATTTGGTGATAGGCATTTTGGGAAGGATGAATTCAGTGTCTAGTATCAAAAATGTGCTACAGATTGTGAAAAGAAATAAAAGCCTTTATCGTGTTTGATGGGCATTCACATAGTGAGCAAAGCATAACGCTGGAGTCCGAGTTTGTTACCATTTGAAGGCATGTCATGTTGTGGTATTTGTGTTCGTTTCTTCTTCCAAACAGTGTCTTGTATTCTGTCATAGTGACTCGGTTCTGTCATGACAACCATTTTGGTGAAGTGCTCCAGAGAATGCTGTGACTTTTCATGTTTCTTAAACAGGATCTTTTATGCTCCCTAAGGCACTGTCTGACTGTGATTTTTGTTGCTGTTACCTTTTTTTTTTCACTTTATAACATTTTCAGATGTTACTTTTACAAAATTTTGGTTAGATACATGTTTTTGTGTGTGTTTTTTTTAACTTGATCGTTCCAACCGTATTATTTGAAGACTGCTCTGTTGAAGGCATTGTCTTTTCTCTTGCATGCATTTTTCTTTGACATGAATGTCCTAGTTTGAACAACTTCTTTTCTGTAACTTTATGAACATGACAATCTTAGCAAGGGTGACTGAGAGGAGGATAGTTTTTCAGCAGTTTGTCGTGATGCTTTCAGCTCAGGTGTTCACAAAGAATTTTTTTTCCCTTGATGAAGGAGAAAACCACTAAAATAGCTTAATTTTTTAGTGAATGAATCAAGAGTGGATGTTTTTCGTATGATTTTATGGCAAACATGTTCCTGAGTGTTGCTATAGGTTGTTTTACATGCACAAAACATGTGCTGCACACAGGATTATGGGGTTCAAATGCTGTCTGGTGCCAGCATTTTAGCTCAAGGATCGATAGCGAAGGAAAGGGTCGAGTTCGGTGCGAGGTTCAAACCATACACCTGGGGAGTTCAAACCATACACCTGGGGGGAGGTTCAAACCATACACCTGGGGGGAGGTTCAAACCATACACCTGGGGGTCTCCTGGTTTGAGTTTCATATTTCTTGTGCTCACCAAAGTGTAGCAATGTTGATTTTGTTCACTTTAATAGATTTTAGATAAAAGAAGACATGCTATGGGTTTGATGGTTAGTTTACATTATTCTGAAGTTTCAGATACTGGATTTTTTTTAAATTTCTTAAAGGTCAGTCAGTGTGCATGAAAGGGATGTTTGTGTCTTTGGAAAATATCAAATCCAGATTTTCTATTAAAAAAAAAAATGTCATTATGAATATAGTTTGAAAGTAAGAACTAAACGGCTCATGAAAAGTGCTAAACGCAGTCCTGACACAGCAAACACAGTCCTGAAGCATATGGAAGACCATGACTGCTAAGAAACAGACACTGGTATCAGACCATGACTGCTAAGAAACAGACACTGGTATCAGACCATGACTGCTAAGAAACAGACACTGGTATCAGACCATGACTGCTAAGATACAAACACTGGTATCAGACCATGACTGCTAAGAAACAGACACTGGTATCAGACCATGACTGCTAAGAAACAGACACTGGTATCAGACCATGACTGCTAAGAAACAGACACTGGTATCAGACCATGACTGCTAAGATACAAACACTGGTATCAGACCATGACTGCTAAGAAACAGACACTGGTATCAGACCATGACTGCTAAGAAACAGACACTGGTATCAGACCATGACTGCTAAGAAACAGACACTGGTATTCAGACCATGACTGCTAAGAACAACACTGGTATCAGACCATGACTGCTAAGAAACAGACACTGGTATCAGACCATGACTGCTAAGAAACAGACACTGGTATCAGACCATGACTGCTAAGAAACAGACACTGGTATCAGACCAGACGCTAAGAAACTAGACCACAGATATGACCACAGAATGCAAAGCTACAGAACTGTATCCCAGCAGAAGACACAGATCAAAGGCTGAATTGTGTTTGTCTGTAGTATTCATTGTGTACTGTGTTTTCTGAGGTTTTTGTTTTCCTGTCCCATTCATTGCCCCAAAATAAATAATGACATTTCCCAAAGCCTCCCAACTCTGCAATCATTCAGAACCAGCTTTCCGGAATTTTTTTTTTTTCTCACCAAAAAAAAAAAAATGTAACCAAAAAAAAACGATTTTTGAATTTTCAAACCAAAAATTGAATGTCATCGCACTTGTGTAACCTCTGTCCCAACAAATTTGAATGGTGTGACGTGGAGGAAGTGTAGTGAAGTGCTAGTGGAACAGATTACATCCCAAAGGCCTTGGGAAGGACATCCTGGGTTTTTCTTTCCAAGAGTGCAACACTTTGTCGTTGAATCAAGCCAAAACATAACTGGAGCATAGCATGTGCAAGGAGCATGTTTCTGAGTGGCTACAAAAGAAAGTGAGGTACTCAGGTTCTTGGTGCAGCAGTGTAAATCCAGTCTTTCCTCCACCCCCCACTTCCATTCTCTGCCCTCCTCCCTACCACCTACCCTGCCGTCCAGTTACTTTTCAAATGATCATCTTTTTGGAATTTTTTTTCCTTCTCTTAGAAACAGTAATTTACCATATATTGCATGTGCTAGAAATCTTGGTCAGAGGATGGTATCCCAAAGCTGAAGCATCACATCATGTGTTTCATTTTCTTATCGATAGGTCTTTATTTCATGCATTGTTGAATTTTCTTATGTATGCACATAAATGCATTATTTGTTTTGGTTATTTGGTGAACAGATCATTATTTTACACTTTAATTTTGAGGGGTCCTGTGAAAGGATTTATACTTTTGTGCATTGTTTGTTTTGTTAGGTATAGTTCAATTGCCCTTTTTTTTTCTATTAAACCGAGGCTGGACCAGATTGGATTTTGTATGTATCTTGTATGTGTGTGTGTGTGTGTGTGCATGCGTGCATGTGTGTGTTCTAACATATTCTACAAAATGGTCATTTTACACACTAACAAACATGTAGAGTTTGCAATACTTTTTGAAAGCAATTAAATAAGCTCTTTTTCTTCTTTTTTTTTCTTCTTTCTTTATAGCTGCAAATTTTACTCGTAACTATTTTACACTGACTGATAGTTGTAGATGTCAGCATAGTTTCAAACACTAAGCCACAAATGACACGCCTTTCATAAATGTCAGAAATATGGCCAGTCTGGGAACATGATATCCGCACACTGAATATTTACAGATGTTAGTTATTAAACGCCTCCATCAGAATGTTGAATTCAGCGCAACTCTCTCCTGTAGTCCAACTTCAGTCAGGTGTGAAATTATTCATTAGTTGTATTTTCGCCACTAGAACGATTGAATTTTGGACAGCCAGCTAGTGATTTATAAAATCCTCCATGAACACAGCCAGCTAGTGATCTATAAAATCCTACCATGAACACTGCCAGCTAGTGATCTATAAAATCCTCCCTGAACACAGCCAGCTAGTGATCTATAAAATCCTCCCTGAACACAGCCAGCTAGTGATCTATAAAATCCTCCCTGAACACAGCCAGCTAGTGATCTGTAAAATCCTCCCTGAACACAGCCAGCTAGTGATCTGTAAAATCCTCCCTGAACACAGCCAGTTAGTGATCTGTAAAATCCTCCCTGAACACAGCCAGCTAGTGATCTGTAAAATCCTCCCTGAACACAGCCAGCTAGTGATCTATAAAATCCTCCCTGAACACAGCCAGCTAGTGATCTGTAAAATCCTCCCTGAACACAGCCAGCTAGTGATCAATAAAATCCTCCATGAACACAGCCAGCTAGTGATCAATAAAATCCTCCATGAACACACCATCTGCAAAATACTATTACTGGAGCAATTCATTCATCCTCACTATCAAAGTCTGACAAGCATCAATCAATGAAACCCTCTTCGATACTGCTCATCCAAGTCGCTGTAATAACTGACATTGCCTTTCTGAACCCGATGTCCGATTTCATTCATTTGTTTCGACCCGAAATGTAAGAAAGAAAAAAAAATTCTGTTCCTTTATTCTTCAAAGCTGGCTCCATCATTTTTGCATGCTTGCAGCGGCGGCATCTAGGATAGCTCCCCGATTTACCAAACTGAAGCCTGACACACCTGTCGAACTGCTCTCCTTCCTCTCCCCTCTCCCCAGAGAGAGGCAGCTAACTGTATGCTAGTTGAACACTGCAGCTTGTCGTTTTGGGTCCTAAGTCTGAAAATGGGGATTACCCGTGACTTTTCTCTGTTGCAGTAACTAATTGGCAACGTTTGTGTAGGCATACAGTAACAAATGATAAATAAAGGTGTTACTTCTGTTGCTCACCAACTTCATTCATATCAACTGCACTGTTTTGAACCCAGTTGTAGGGAGACAGATCTCCTTTTCCCTTCTGTTTTCAAGCCCTATGTATGTGTCGGTAAACAAAGGATTGTCAGCCAGACTTCAACTGTCAAGAAATAAAAAGGGCTGCCATCCAGAAATAAACTGAGAGATAAATCCTTTGTAGGAGTATTCTAAAGTAAATTCCATTGTTCTTTGGGGGGGGGGGGGGGGGGGGGACCCACAACCTCAGTCAATCCAAGCACAATCAGACACAAATTTTAATGTTAACAGCACTACAACGAAAACATACATATCCCATACTATGCAAGGAAAACACACAAGTATCCACACACATAACCACATGCAGTGACCACATAACCTCATTCACCTTGCCAAACTCATGACCATCAATCACAATGCTGGCAAAATTTGGGTTTTCAGCCAACTGAATTAAACCATTTTCATCTTCAAGCTTCAAAAGCTTTTCTTTTCTCTGCGTACCCTGCAGCCAGTGTTTTTACAAAATTATCCAAATGAAACTAAGTATATATCATGCAAAACAAAAAAAATCTCATACTTTTCATCAAATATTTTGCACCGATAGTGATGACCTAGTGCCAGCATGAAAGAATGATATGCAAAGACAAACGTTTGTCTTAAAAAATTATCTTTCAGTAACAATCATGATCAATAACTAAGCTGATGACTTAAAGGGAGAGTGAGATAAAAAAAAAAAAAATTTTTAAGTGTTTGCTAACAATGTTGGAAAATCACAGAACAGTTTTGGGACGATTCCAAAGCTCTTGTATGTTTTGAGGGGGACACTGTCGAACAACAAAAGATGGACAAAAATAGCACACAGTTCAGTTTTATTATTATAACCAAGCCAACCACAGGCCTTTTCAGGACTGTCAATATGATACAGTGGTAAAAAAAAAAATTCCATTGCGAAAAAAAACCAAGAACAAGGCCAGTAATTACATATATACATCAATTAATAATGAGAGAGCTCAACTGTTGATATCGTTGGGTTAGTAACACTAGGTTCTGCTGACTGCACCAGTCATTCCGCTTGATTTTTCACTCCCAAGTTTCAAAAGCAAAAAAAAAATGTAAAAATGAATATTGAAAACATTTAAATGCATGAAACACACACACACACACACACACACACACACACACACACACACACACAAGGGACAGGATTTTTAAAAAAAAAAAAAAAAATCAGCACTTCAAACTATACTTCTTTTTTCCTCCTGGAACAAGTCGTACGGTTACATGAAGGGTTTCACTTGAATAATATGGACCTGTCTTCTCTCTTGGCTTCAGCCAATCTGTATGTGTATGTATGTATGCATAACAAAAGAATGTTCAAACAGAAAAAAAACAAACTTAATTCATGGCAAAAATAATAAGCACTAATGAAAAAAAATTGTATGGAAGAAAAAAAAAAAGCAGGAAAAGAACCCTTTTTGAGCATTACCCACTGAATAAGATTCCGTTTCATTTTGGTGTTCTTACAGTCTACCTGACAAGCCAATCTATTGAATAAGATTCCGTTTCATTTCGGTGTTCTTACAGTCTACCTGACAAGCCAATCTATTGAATAAGATTCCGTTTCATTTCGGTATTCTTACAGTCTACCTGACAAGCCAATCTATTGAATAAGATTCCGTTTCATTTCGGTGTTCTTACAGTCTACCTGACAAGCCAATCTATTGAGTAAGATTCCGTTTCATTTCGGTGTTCTTACAGTCTACCTGACAAGCCAATCTATTGAATAAGATTCCGTTTCATTTGGTGTTCTTACAGTCTACCTGACAAGCCTATCCATTGAATAAGATTCCGTTTCATTTTGGTGTTCTTACAGTCTACCTGACAAGCCAATCTATTGAATAAGATTCCGTTTCATTTCGGTGTTCTTACAGTCTACCTGACAAGCCAATCTACTGAATAAGATTCCGTTTCATTTCGGTGTTCTTACAGTCTACCTGACAAGCCTATCCATTGAATAAGATTCCGTTTCATTTTGGTGTTCTTACAGTCTACCTGACAAGCCTATCCATTGAATAAGATTCCGTTTCATTTTGGTGTTCTTACAGTCTACCTGACAAGCCAATCTATTGAATAAGATTCCGTTTCATTTCGGTATTCTTACAGTCTACCTGACAAGCCAATCTACTGAATAAGATTCCGTTTCATTTCGGTGTTCTTACAGTCTACCTGACAAGCCTATCCATTGAATAAGATTCTGTTTCATTTTGGTGTTCTTACAGTCTACCTGACAAGCCAATCTATTGAATAAGATTCTGTTTCATTTCGGTGTTCTTACAGTCTACCTGACAAGCCAATCTATTGAATAAGATTCCGTTTCATTTCGGTGTTCTTACAGTCTACCTGACAAGCCAATCTATTGAATAAGATTCCGTTTCATTTCGGTGTTCTTACAGTCTACCTGACAAGCCAATCTATTGAATAAGATTCCGTTTCATTTCGGTATTCTTACAGTCTACCTGACAAGCCAATCTATTGAATAAGATTCCGTTTCATTTCGGTGTTCTTACAGTCTACCTGACAAGCCAATCTATTGAATAAGATTCTGTTTCATTTTGGTGTTCTTACAGTCTACCTGACAAGCCAATCTATTGAATAAGATTCCGTTTTATTTCGGTATTCTTACAGTCTACCTGACAAGCCAATCTATTGAATAAGATTCCGTTTCATTTCGGTATTCTTACAGTCTACCTGACAAGCCAATCTATTGAATAAGATTCCGTTTCATTTCGGTATTCTTACAGTCTACCTGACAAGCCAATCTATTGAATAAGATTCCGTTTCATTTCGGTATTCTTACAGTCTACCTGACAAGCCAATCTATTGAATAAGATTCCGTTTCATTTCGGTATTCTTACAGTCTACCTGACAAGCCAATCTATTGAATAAGATTCCGTTTCATTTCGGTGTTCTTACAGTCTACCTGACAAGCCAATCTATTGAATAAGATTCTGTTTCATTTCGGTATTCTTACAGTCTACCTGACAAGCCAATCTATTGAATAAGATTCTGTTTCATTTCGGTATTCTTACAGTCTACCTGACAAGCCTATCCATTGAATAAGATTCCGTTTCATTTCGGTATTCTTACAGTCTACCTGACAAGCCTATCCACTGAATAAGATTCCGTTTCATTTTGGTGTTCTGACAGTCTACCTGACAAAGCACAGCCTTTTCAAGCGCTCACTAGACAGGAACAGACCTGTTTACCCCAAAATTGCAGTCACTGTAGTTTTCAACTAAAACGTATTTTGTACAAAGCATGTGTAGAAATCTTTCAAATTTTTGTAAAATTAGGTGTGTGTTGTGTGTGTGTGTGTGTGTGTTTGCATGTTTGTGCATACGTGTGTTTGTTATCATCTACCAACATGCAGCAGAGAGCAGCAGGATATCTCACTTTGTAGCAACTACAGTAATAGGTTCTTCCAACACAAATTACTTTCAAATCGAAGTCATCAGCATACCTTGGCACAAATCACTACTTCTCATCAATATTTCTGGGCCTACAGTCGCTGCTATTGTTTCTACCTAACGACATGTTGGTTAAAAAAGCAGATGCAGCCAGATGCAATTCAACACATAACAGCGAGATCTGTCATTCTTTGGTCAAAACGCATAAAGACACCAGCAAGGCTGAACTCCACAACCGCAATTACCACTCAAGACCTTCATCTCAAGATTTTTTTCTACACTTTTTCTTCCAGTTTGTCGTAGTTTTCAAATTTTTGTCAACCATGTTTACGTAATCAGGTCTTTAGGAAGACTAAAATGCTGTCCTGAGGAAGAAACAAACAAGGACATATATTAACAAAACATCCATCAATTCATTACATGACAACAGCTTCTCTTAACCCTTTCGCTGCCAGATAATTTTGTGCATATGTGCTTCCCTAGTGCCAGGGAATTTTGAGGAATCCAGGGTAATAAATTAAAAAATTCCAGTACGCAAACTCTAGTATAAAACATACAGTAAAGAAAGTGACGTGTTTGTGAGGAAACTGAATGAAGATTCTGAATCTGGGCTTCTATTTTAATAATTTTGGTAGCAGAAAACTACTGAAACAGTTCAAAGTAGAAATCTTTTTACCTACACAAAAAATCAGTTTCCGCCTCTATAGATCAACAACAAACCAATCATCATCATCATCATCCGTTGAGCGGCCACAATCATCAGGTTGATTACTCTGCCGCTTAAACAGCTTTAAAGAAAAAACACAAACAAAAAAAAAAAGTTTGTTGTCGGTCTATGTATGTATATAAAACTTTCACACAAGATGAAGAGTAGTGTGTCAGTAACTGGCCAAAAATGATAAACATTGTTTCATTCAACGTGAAAGATACTGATACGACTTACAAACTGGACAGTCAAGTTGTATGAAACTTGAATTATTTGGTTTTGCTAGCACATGAAATTAAAAAAAAAAGAAACAGAAAATCCCCCTGCCTGACTTGAAGGTAAAAATACACATGCACACATGGAGTCAGTAGTGTGTCACACCACTCAAAAAACGGATCATAACATGTATCTCCTGCTCTTTGTGCTTTTAAACTGGGGTTTCCTGTTAAGGCGAGTGCTTGGGGCAGCTTTTCATCTGGAGACAGTGAATGCCCAGCGAAGGCCAGATTTCTCTGATCTGCACGGCCACGCCCCCTTCCACGCACTGTAACTGAACTCCAACCTCTTGCCTGCACCCCTCATCTCCTCTCTCCCTCTCTCTCTTCTTCTCCGCCTGCACCCCTCATCTCCCTCTCCCTCTCTCTCTTCTTCTCCGCCTGCACCCCTCATCTCCCTCTCCCTCTTCTTCTCCGCCTGCATGATGTGTGCTAGCTGGGCCCCTCTCACTAACGGGATCACTCCCGCTGAGTGTAAAGTCCCAAGTGGTAACAGCCTCAACGCGATCACTCCCGCTGAGTGTAAAGTCCCAAGTGGTAACAGCCTCAACGCGCTCGACTGAATCTGCAGACTGACCATCGTCTGTTACAACAAGCTGAACAGCTTACTTCAACAAGCATCGAATGTCACTGTCTGGCTCATCACTGTCGTCATCACCTTCATGTTCCAATGAATCAATGGACGAATGATTATCTCCATCATCAACCATACTCATTTGCAAAGTTATATAAGTTCGCAGACTGAGATCAGGACCACTGTCTCCGGTCGTCAAAGGTTGCTGCGCCATATTCAGCAATTGAGGCAAACCCCTTTACTACGTGGTCCAGTCACCCAATCATTATTGAGAATAAAGGAGTCTTCCAGCCTGACGTATGTTTATTCCCATGCTGTTTTCACACTGCAAGCACAACAAGCTCACTGCTGAACATCTCTTTGTGCTTACTGAACCAAACTCTGAGGAATAAAAAAAAATCGGAAAAATCCCCTGCCATCAGTGGTGGGCACAATGGCCCTGGGGAAGCACTTTCAGTGCGCTGTCACCTGACAGCTTATAGGCACTCCCCAGGTTAAAGCAGAGGAACAGGGCTTTGCTGAGGCTGCCAACTGTGTCTTTTATTGCCAGCAGTTTACAAAAATAATTCAGAAAAAAAGAAAAACATTTAAATGCAACACAAAATATACAATAGAGAATGCGACAGCAAAATGAAATAGCTGGTTAACAAAAATAATTTGGTAAAAAAGAAAAACACATCTAAATGCGACAACAACAAAAAAATACAATAGAAAATGCTACAGCAAAATGAAATAGCTGGTGCCCATTCTAGTCATTTTCAACTCGGAACTGTTTGGACTTGCGCGAGTATGATGCACCAAAACTGAAACACTCTCACAACTATTATCAGTTTCATTACTTCACAATAAGACAGCAATGAAACATAATGCAGCAAATATCATACAACAAACCTTCTTCATTGTGCACAATCGACAGTTATCATTGCATGTATGTACACAAAGTTTTCAACTTTTCTCCCCATCCACATTTTGTAATTCACACAAAAACAAACACACGTATCAACACGTCTCCCCTTCACCCCCCCCCCCCCCCCCCACCTCTACGCACACGCACACACACACACACACACCTCCTCTCTCCTCAAAGAACTGTTAAACAAAACAAATAAATAAAAGTGGTATATTGTTCGTCTTTGTTAATTGTCCAGACAACTCCTTTTTTGAACAGTTCATGCTGCCTTGAATAAGCAAACAGAAGCTCTTATTCTAGGATAATTTAAAAGAGCAAACCAAAGCAAACACACAGAGAATTTGTTGCAGAGCTTGGCAAAACCCTTCGTCAGGGTCTGAAACAAGCTGGATCATGAGGTCGACATTGAACTGTCAGGGTAAATGCCATATTAAGGGGAGATAATTTTCAGCTACAGTCGATCTAACATCAGTCTGCATCATGATCATCAAACTACACCCTCTGAAGATGAATTCTGGCTGCCTAAGTAATGCACTGACCAAAAGCAACCATACAGGCAATCCCTTAATCGTATGAAATATGCTTCATGACCCCTATGAAATAAGCTTCATGACCCCTATCAAATGTGCTCCATGACCCCTATCAAATGTGCGCCAAGACCCCTATGAAATATGCTCCATGACCCCTATGAATTATGCTCCATGACCCCTATGAAATATGCTCCATGACCCCTATGAATTATGCTCCATGACCCCTATGAAATATGCTCCATGACCCCTATGAATTATGCTCCATGACCCCTATGAAATATGCTCCATGACCCCTATGGAATATGCTCCATGATCCCTATGGAATATGCCCCATGACCCCTATGAAATATGCTTCATAACCCCTATGACATAAGCTCCATGACTCGATATGCTTAATGGCCAAGGATTTGCTTGTAATGGGACAGCTGAGGAATGGGAATGAACAATTTGCAGACAACTTCACCCCACCTTCCCCATATTGGAATTACATCAGAACATGAGACACAATCCACAATCATTTATTCAACAGAATATTCATATGAACTTATTCACAGACAAGATGCGACACAGTATTAAGAAACACGTCAGAATGGAGGAAGAGGCAGCCTGAGGAACGGAAATGACGCAAATAACAGTATGTTAAAAAAAAAAAAAAAATCAAAGAACAGCAACACACACAAAAAACAATAAGAGAAACAGGGGGCGGAAGGAGGGAGGAGAATACACAAAAGATGTTAAAAACAGAAAAATGTTAACACCAGAGAAAAAAATGATTGAAGAGAGAGAATATGAATTACTTTGCCACAACGTCACTGACCAAAAACATCATTTTCTCAGGTTTTACCGGGTGGTAGATATTCACTTCCCTAATACATAAAAAAAAAAAAAAAAAACACTTCATTCAGCTTAGGTAAGGCAAAATAAGTATATATTACAGGTAAATTAAAAAATGAAAAAAAAACACTGTTGCTCCTGCACTTCCAAAACACTCTAATGCCTGCTACTTTAAGATAAGGTAAAAGAAGTACATTTTACTTGTAAATTAATAAAACCGTGTCACTTCTGCACTTCCAAGACCCCCTTATGCCTGTCACATCTAGGTAAGGTAACAGAAGCA
Organism: Conus canariensis; assembly: GCA_033310375.1. Taxonomy (NCBI): domain Eukaryota; kingdom Metazoa; phylum Mollusca; class Gastropoda; order Neogastropoda; family Conidae; genus Conus; species Conus canariensis. The sequence goes on along the minus strand of CM065741.1, from coordinate 48,730,824 downwards.
CAGAATTCATGTAAATTATTAAAAAAAATTTAAAAAGCGATATTCCTACACTTCCAAAACCTCTAACATTTGCCACATTTAGATAAGGTAAAAGAAGTACATAATTTATGTAAATTTCAACAACAAAAAAACCTATCACTCCTACACTTCCAAAACCCTTAACCTTTGCCACATTTAGATAAGGTAACAGAAGCACATAATTCATGTAAATTAACAAACAAAAAAAAAGCAGTCACTGCTGCGCTTTGAAAACCCCTAACGCTTGCCGCGTTTGGTAAGGTAACAGTACATTATACATGTCAATAAAAAAATAAAAAAAACTGTCACTCTGGCACTTCTACAACCCCCTAATACCTGCAACATCAAGGTGAGGTAAAAGAAGTACATACGACAGGTAAATTTAAAAAAAACATTTTCGTTCAACGCTTATCTTGCGGGAATACAATAAGTGATTGCTCGTTCTTTATTTTCATTGTCCTGAGTGTTAATTATCTTGCCTGAAGAAGACCTAAGAGGTCAAAATGCATCACGTTTTGTCATTCGTTTGTCCGTGTTAAGTGGCTGAGTTATTTCAAATACCTTTTCAAGTCTGTCACTCTGCATTTCCCAAACCCCCTAATGGCTGCAGCATCCAGGTAAGGTAACAGAAGCACTTATTACAGGTACTGTAAAGTTCGGTCTATAAGCCGCGACTTTTTCCCCCAGCTTTAAACCCTGCGGCTTAAACAACCATGTGGCTTATTTGCGGATTTTTCTGATCCCAGGAGCATCACACCATAGTCTATTCTTAGCTTCTCTGTAACTCACCATATCGTATTAACTGCTCACATTTTTAAATCAAAGCTGCACACATTGAAGCATTCAGACCATTATCAATGGTTTTCGCAAGGCTGGACAGTGTGCTGCAGCAGACGACAGTGCAAGCGACGGAGCAGCAGCGACCTTCACCTTGCCTCAAGAGGAAAGCGACAGCGAAAACGAGGCTGAAGTCAGTGACAAGATGGCGGAGGAAGCGCTACTATTTCTGTTCTTCTTCTTCTTCTGTTATGTGGCCACAGTCAACACTCGGATTATTTTGCCACAGAATAGGGGCTTTCCACGAACTGGCTGCCTGACTTTAGAAGAAAAAAAAACAAATTCCTTTTCTTTCTTCAACTCCGATACTGAAGAAGAAGACTTCAGCGGATTCAGTGGACAGGATGATGATGACACTGAATAAATGTGATAATCCTAAGATTATGAACTTTATTTCTGTTGTATATATCTGCGGCTTATAAACCAGTGCGGCTTATTTGTGAAAAAAGTTCAGAATTTTAAAAAAATCTAATGGGTGCGGCTTATATACCGGTGCGCTCAATAGACCGAACTTTACGGTAAATTAAAACACACGTCGCTCCTGCACTTCGTAGACCCCCTAATGCCTGCAATAATTAGTAATTAGGTAAGGTAAAGGAAGTTCATATCACAGGTAAATTATTAAGAAACTTGTCGTTATGTATTTCTAAGACCCCCTAATGCCTGCAATATCTTGGTAAGGTAACAGAAGTTCAAATTACAGGCAAATTAAAAAAAAAAAGAAATCTGTCATTTCTGCACTTCCAAGACCCCCTCGTGACTGCCATGTTTAGGTATTTGGTAAAGCAAAAGCAAAACATATGTCTTGATAATCAGCTAACCAGCTAAAACAACACAAATTTGCAATGTGTTTATTAACCAACATACAATTTCAAGATTCAAATTTAGTTAACCATATTCCTTTATACATATCTTTGCATATGATTAAATATGACATGGACAACTGAACGCCCCCCCCCCCCCCCCCTCCCCCCCCCACACACACACCAAAAAAAAAGAAAAAAAAAGTTCGATGTGCACACACACACACATCAAATGCTGCTCTTTACATGCTGTTTATCCTGTGTTGCAACATTTCTCCACTAACACACGTGGTCCTTTCAAGAAAATGTTGATCCAGACCAAAACATTTGTGAAAGAAATGATTTTCTTAAAACCAAAACAAACAAAAGTTTTTTTTATCTCACATTTCACTGTAAATATGCTATTTTAGGGGTGGAGGGGAGGGCCTTCCATTTCGGTGCACACCGGGGTCAGAGGTCATATCTATTGTTCGACCTCGGTGGAGGTCAGCTCTCTCCCAAATAATCTAGTTCTATTTAAATGCTTCAATATAATCCACAAAAATACTGAAGTAAACAAAACATGATTTAGGTGGGACACACGTACACGCACACACGCATGCACCAACGCATGCACGCGCGCACACACACACACACACACACACACACACACACACACACACACACACACACACACACACAGCAACCACAACCGTCATCATCTCTTACCCCTCCCCCACCACACAATCACTCGCAGTAACCCTGTTCATTCATTCCTCAAGAATGCAATGCGTCTTTATGATGACAGTGTTTGCTCGTCAATGCCCAACCTTCCCAGTCTCACACTCTCTTATCTCTGTAAAACAAGCATCCTCAGTGCAAGGACGTAAGGCACAGATTGCACGTCGAAACACAACAAGGAAAGACAACTCTTTCACAGGAACACCTTGCGCCCCATCAGACTGTCGGCGGAATTCCCTGAAAACCGGTCGTTGAGGGAACATGAGGTCTGAAACATGGAAAAAAAGAGACAGGTGCTCTGATTCTCAAACCATGTTTAACACTGAGCCCAGTACACAGACTCATCCTCAGGTTCTTAAATCTAGTTCAAATATGAACACAGAAACAAACAAAAAAATCATCCACAAAATTCAAAAACAAAAAGCGGAGAGGGAAAAAAAAAAAAGAAAAACAAGTGGTGCTCTACGTCTGAATGGAATCAAACAAGTTGAACATCCCAAAGATTTCTTCTCCCTATCCATGACCCTGGACAGTCCATGTCCAAGTCATCCATACCAGCAAGTTCACTATCGCTTGATGGATACAGTGGCGCCCTCTGACTGGGGTGGACTCGCTCCGCAATGAAGCAGTTTATTTTCATCAGTAGAGAGCTCAGTGGGTGGTGTCCCGCCCATGGATCAGTTTCATCAAAACAGCCTCACTGCTTTCAGACCAGTCCATGTACACCACACCACTCATTCTAAGCCATGGGACAGTATGTATGCATGCATGGGTTAGGTGTGATCCATGAAGAGCAGAACTGATATGTAAGGAAAGAGCTGAGCCAAGGGGCTCATAAAGCAGACTAAGCAGATGCTTTACCAATGCATTAACTCCATGCTTTGGTCAGGCCTTGACTGCCTGAAGGAACGTGTGTGTGCGTGTGTGTGTGTGTGTGTGTGTGTGTGTGTGTGTGTGTGTGTGTGTGTGTGTTTTGTGAAAACTGTCTGTGAAAGCATGTATCAGCATGAAGCTCAACCATAACCCCCCTCCCTCTCCCCAACATGAACATCAGAAGCTGTAGTTTTAAGCAGAACTGGAGTGGAATGACAACAGGCACCTGTATACACCGCTAAAGCAATGCAGTGTCTCCTCTAGCTCCAGTGCGCCACTGTGCAGGGGCTGCAACACGACCTAGCCAGGTGTGGCTATGGATGAGGAGCCGTTGAAGGCGAGACAGCAAAAACCACAACACAAAAGAGGGGAGGAGGAATGAGGGAGAGGGGGGTGGGGTCATGAAAGAGGTTTTAAGGCATCACTTTGCTCAGACTGGTATGAGAAAAGTACAAATGATTCTATGTACAAATATTCAGCAGAGGACGACAGCGCGAGAAGCAAAGAGACGAAAAGAAAGAAGGCGGAGAACTCACATTGGCTGTGGAGAAAGCCTTCTTCTCGAACACGTACTTTGTTGACACGGTCGGCTTCATGTCCTGCACACAAACCACACCTCCACCAATCACAACGGATCAACTCCCACCAAGCTTAAGGTGAGCATGAGCATACCGCTTCATGTCCTGCACACAAACCACACCTCCACCAATCACAACGGATCAACTCCCACCAAGCTTAAGGTGAGCATGAGCATACCGCTTCATGTCCTGCACACAAACCACACCTCCACCAATCACAATGGATCAACTCCCACCAAGCTTAAGGTGAGCATGAGCATACCGCTTCATGTCCTGCACACAAACCACACCTCCACCAATCACAATGGATCAACTCCCACCAAGCTTAAGGTGAGCATGAGCATACCGCTTCATGTCCTGCACACAAACCACACCTCCACCAATCACAACGGATCAACTCCCACCAAGGTTCAGGTGAGCATGAGCATACCCACAAATCTGTTCACAGACAGACAATACACTAAGGAGACTAGATGACACTCGTCCTGGTTGAACAACAACCAAATAATAAATGATTCCAAGTTGGTTTCAACCTAACTTTATTCAAAATACCAGCATAGGTTTACATCCATCAAAAGAGCAACAACAAGTTGTTGGGAGACTAGGTCAGTTGGTAGAGCGCCGGACTCGTGATCCTGGGGTTACGGGTTCGAATTTCGGTATAGGGGGATTTTTCCCTCGGAGTTAACATTGGTTCTGACTCCATTCCCCATACAGTCCTTGGAATGAGACTATAAACCAAGGTTTCACGTGTGAACACACGCACAACATCTTGCACACACGTAAAATCCCATCACCAACTTTCGGAAGAGAAGGCCAGTTTGGCCGTTGGTATGGATGACATGTTACACATAGCATGCACCTTCCCCGAAGTTGGGAGTATGGCTGCCTTAATGGTGGGATAAAAAAACGGTCATACACACGCAATGTTAGTAATGGTCAAAGTTATGACCGCTGAACATTAATGGAAGAAGAACTACAGGTAGCAATAAGCTTACTGCTTGTAATGCGCTCGTTTCCAAGTTCCCCTAGCCCATCAAAGTTTTCCACCTGCAAAACCTGTTAACACAGTGCTGACTTCCCCCCAGTTCTGAATGATATGACACAGTGCATCACACCGAACACATTGAAACAAACCCTCGCTTCTGATCTCTTTACAGTGAAAATGATGTCTGCTACATGCAGACCTGTTTACCCTGAAGCTGCTATTGGTGTAATCCTCAGCTGAAATGAACGCACTCTCCTGAAAACGTGTGTACACTTCTTACACCTGTTTATCCTGAAACTGCTATTGGTGTAATCCTCAGCTGAAATGAACGCTCTCTCCTGAAAACGTGTGTAAACAGGTCACAGCTTACACCTGTTTACCCTGAAGCTGCTATAGGTGTAATCCTCAGCTGAAATGAACACACTCTCCTGAAAACGTGTGTGCACATCTTACAAATTTGTGAATTTATGTACAAGCAGGGGGTCCTTGCTACTGTTCCAACATCATCCAGACGTGAGTTTGAACCCACGATGTTGCACCAGTTATACACCGCATGTGCAACTACCGCTCAAGAACTCTGTCTCAAGATTTTTCCCCCGACATATTTCTCCCCGGTTTCTCATATTCATCATAAACAGGTCTGGCTTTGTCATTTCACACTGGAAAAAAAGAAACCACACCGCCAGTCTCACAGCCACCTCCCTTGAACAAAGTGTCCCACCAAGACCCTGGGATGCCAGGGGAACATGGAGTTTTCACGGAAACCATTTGTGTAGCATGGTTCATCTGCTGAATAATAGCAGAAATGACAGAAATCTATGGTTTGCGTCTAATTTCCTTTTTATCCCCCCCGTCCGGTCACCACTAGATCTCAAGGATGGTCTGAGGGCTAGTCCTTCAGGAGACAACAGACCATGTGCAGTGTCCCTGCCCACCATGCACTGAACGTATGTATAAGACCCCACAGCGGCATGGGAACTGACTCCAGCAATATTATGTGGGAAAATCCATCATCAAAGGTGTAGAGGAAGCCCCAACAATGACGGCTGGACACAGCAATATGGTGACACGTCGTCCCTGCTGACAGCTGCCTGGATTACTGAGAAATCTGTGGCTACCATGAAACTATGTAAAGCAATATTGTAGCTGGTATGCACAGCAGTTCAGAACCCCTCTCAGACAGACACTGTCATAAACTGGATGAGACTAGAAAGAACAACTTCAGTCAGTTGCAAAGTGAGGTGGCTGAAGGTGGAAATCTAAACAAATCTTGTAAAGCATATGTGATAACCACCAAACAACATGGACAAATGAATCACAAGACGAAACACGATGCGTTTCGACCTCTTAGGTCTTCTTCAGGCAAGCTAAACAACACTCAGGACAGCGAAAACAGAGAACGGACAATCCCTTATCTTGTCAAATTCCGTAAGCGATTGCTCGTTCTTCATTTTCGTTATCCTGAGTGTTGTTTACCTTGCCTGAAGAAGACCTAAGAGGTCGAAACAGGTTGTGTTTGGTCTTGTGATTCGTTTGTCCATGTTGTTTGGTATAATCATTACATATATTTTTTAAGATTTGGACAACTTCAGTCTTCTCCATGGAACTTACAGCAGACACGACACCTGTGAAGAAGCTTGGGGAGAGTTGGACGGAAGGCTGAGGCAATGAAGTGGGGGGAGGGAGGAGGATAGGGAGGGGAAAAATCCCACAATCATTATGATTTCAACAGGGTTCGACCTAACAAACTCCCACTTGAGGTCCACAACATTTCCACCAATCAGCGCTGGATGGATGTCCTTTAAAAGGATCTGGCTATGAAGTTTTCAGTGAAGGATAGCTTGGGACATGACCCAGCAGATCTCCTAACATGAATCACAAACCTTGGGACTGAGACACTACGACAGGAAAGCTTGGGGCATGACCTGCTCAGCGCAGGAAAACTCGAGACATGACCTGCTCAGTGCAGGAAAGCTTGAGGCATGACCTGCTCAGTGCAGGAAAGCTCGAGGCATGACCTGCTCAGTGCAGGAAAGCTTGAGACATGACCTGCTCAGCGCAGGAAAGCTCGGGACATGACCTGCTCAGTCCAGGAAAGTTCGAGGCATGACCTGCTCAGTGCAGGAAAGCTCGGGACATGACCTGCTCAGTGCAGGAAACCTCAAGACATGACCTGCTCAGTGCAGGAAAGTTCGAGGCATGACCTGCTCAGCGCAGGAAAGCTCGAGACATGACCTGCTCAGCGCAGGAAAGCTCGAGGCATGACCTGCTCAGTGCAGGAGAGCTCAGGACATGACCTGCTCCGTGCAGGAAAGCTCGAGGCATGACCTGCTCAGTGCAGGAGAGCTCGAGGCATGACCTGCATCATGCAGGAAAGCTCGAGGCATGACCTGCTCAGTGCAGGAAAGCTCGAGGCATGACCTGCTCAGCGCAGGAAAGCTCGAGGCATGACCTGCTCAGCGCAGGAAAGCTCGAGACATGACCTGCTCAGTGCTGGAAAGCTCGAGGCATGACCTGCTCAGTGCAGGAAAGCTCGGGACATGACCTGCTCAGTGCAGGAAAGCTCGGGACATGACCTGCTCAGTGCAGGAAAGCTCGGGACATGACCTGCTCAGTGCAGGAAAGCTCGGGACATGACCTGTTCAGTGCAGGAAAGCTTGAGACATGACCTGCTCAATGAAGGAAAACTTGGAACATGACCCTGAGGATCTACTAACATGAATCACAAACCCTGATGTCACCGCAGGACATTGAACTTTCCCTGCCAAGATTAGACTAAAAAGTGAGGAACTCCGCCACAGAATCAGATGAGCCACTGGCTCTTATGACAACCAGCTCACCGCTGTCCAGTGGAGAAAGGCGACATGGTAGACACGTTTCAAGAACATCTGGTCCTGCTGAACTTTATGCTAGGGTACTGTATCATGTGGACAAAGAAGAGACAGACAGAGGGAGAGGCGAGAGGCAAACGTCAGGGAGTGGACCGGACTGTCCTTGGCAGAAAACCAGATGGAGCGATACCGTCAGTCAGACATCAGTGGTATCTCAACAACCCTTACCAGGGGATACATGAGAAAGAATAATGATGACAAGAGCATGGCTTCAACTCAATGCCAGTCTTTTATCCTTACAGCCCAGCCGACTATGCAGGGCCTCTGCAAGCCTGTCTAAAAACTCAAAGGTAAAAAAAAAAAAAAATCTTGCCTCTTGAAAACAGTTGCAAACAACAGATACCAATGTCATCAACAAATAACAGAAGAAAAAAAATATCATGACATGACAGCTAAACTATCGTCATCCTCAAGGTAGATCAGATGAAGATGCATCCAGAGAGCCAGCCACTGCCCTTGGGTTCTTTCTTCACTCTGAGATTTTTTTTTAAAGTTAAAACTGAATGAAAAAAATATCTACATGTTATGAAATGTACACAGAAAAATTCAGTACATGCAAACAGACACTCAGTAATGGACAACTAGTGTCCAACCTGGACAGAGTGTGCAATCTTTACCACCTAGTCACCACAATACAAAACAAAACAAAAAAAGAAACAAAGGCTGGCATGTGATAAATTGTGACCAGAAAAAAAGTGTTAAAGGAGTTTCCAACACAGGCACAGAGAATGGTCAACAGCAGAAAAACAAACAAAAACAGTAGGGGACAGTACAGGAAGACAAAAATGAAAAAAAAAGGCTGGATCCAAGAGAGTGGGAGAGAAGAGGTAATTACATGCACAGAATGTCCACCATTTGTGGAGTGTAGGGGAGGTAAGTAAGTGGCTTGCTCAAAAAGAAACATCACAACTCACTATCAACTGTTGTGGAGTGTAGGGGAGGCAAGTATATGGCTTGTTCAGAAGGAAAACAACACAACTCACCATCAACTGTTGGGAAAACTCCGGGCTGGCCCCGGCACGGAACTCCTGAACGTCCGGCCCAGTGCCAGGGTAGCTGTAGCTAAAGCTGCTGTTAGTGGTGTCGTTGTTGTAGTTGTTGTTGTTGCTGTTGTTTCTGTTCTGCCGTTGCCATGGTCGTCGTCGCAGTCTCTGTCGTTGTTTAGGGGCCGTGGAGGCTGGGACGGTGACTTGCGGGGAGCTGAAATCCGGCGTGCTGACAGAGGAGACAGGAACACAGTCAGGCAGTGCAAACTCCAGACCCCTGTCCCCTAAAACTGCTTTTGGTGTATGATGAGCTTATTTTGTACAAAGAGCGTCCACAAAATTCTAAATCTCTGAAAGAATGGGGCAGACAGGAGAGGCATTCATTTCATTTTCATCTGCCATCACACTACAGAGGCTTCTTCCGGGTAATAACCAACTGATCTTGCATTAACTACACTAAATTAGTAAATATAGGTTCCTTCTAACACAAACTACTTTCAAACATAACCATTAAGTTTTTAATGGAAAAAGGCACAGAGAAGTAGTGTGGACAGGACCTGCTGGCCACAGTGTTGACAGGGTTGAACCACTGCAGCCAACAGGCCCTGTCCCAACACCACTGTTTTCAAGTCACCTTAAAGGGGTGCTGTTGTCTATGCTGATCGTCAGCGTGCTGCTGCTGCTGATGGGTAAGCTGCTCTGTGCCTGGGGTCGCCACCTGAAACAACCAGCCCGTCGTACAGGACATGGAACAATAGGTTAGCTCCTTTACCACGTCGCTTGGGAGGAAGCCGCATCACGTCACCCAAGGGTCAGGGTCGAAAGCGAGCGGTGGGGAAGGCTTTATATACACACACTGTTCTCAGTCATATAGCGTTTACAGGGGAAGGAAGGAGGGGGTGGGGGGCGGGGAGGGAGTGGGACCATAACCAGACCTGATTACCCTAAAATTGCTCTTGGCATACTTTTCAACAAAAAAAGTAAGTGTATTTGCTACAGAGGATGCTGACAAATCTCACATTCTTATAAAAGATAGGGTGACGGTGGGTGGGTGGGGTGCTTGTGGTCATCTTCCAAATTTTTTGTAAAAGGTGGGGGGAGGGTGTGAGGGTCCAGTCATTTTCACCTGCCATCAGCAGCGGAGTATCTTGAAGTCCATGTAGCATCCACAGTAAAAAACGGATCCTTCCAACACAAATCAAACCCGGGTCATCAGCACACTTGGCACAAATTCATGTTTTCTCACGTTTTTTCCTCTAAATTTCAGAGCTTGTAGTCACCACTAATGTTCCTATATATCCATGTGTTGTTCAAGAAGCAGAAACAGCCAAATGCATTTCCACTCAATAAAGTTAGCTAGAGTTGTCGCTCTTTGGGCAAACGACCCCATGACACTGCCACGGTTGAATTCATCATGTGCAATTGCCACTTAAGAACTTAGTCTCCAGGTTTTTTCCGCTGGTGCATCTTCTTCCTTAGTTCGTCATATTCAGCGTATGGTTGCCAAATGTGTTCAAAATGCGTACAAATTGTTTGGGTAAACAGGTTTGCATCATACATTGTTCTCAGTCAAATAGGCTTTGCAGGGAGAGGGAGGGAAGGGGGAGGGGGAAAGGGAACCATCACACACTGTTCTCAGTGATACAGGATTTACAGTGGAAGGAGTTTGGGGTGGGGGGTGGGGGTTGGGACTACAACACTCTTTGTTCTTTGTCACATAAAGTTTACAGGGGCATCACATTCATTATTCTCCTTCACATAAAATTTACACAAAGCATCCCACTCACTGCTCTCACTTCTATAAAGTTTACAGGAAGCTTTACACTCATTGTTCTCAGTCATATGAAGTTAACAGGAGGCACAAAACTCATCGTTCTCAGTCATATAAAGTTTACAGGAAGCACAACACTTATCGTTCTAAGTCATAAAAAGTTTACAGGAAGCACAACACTCATCTTTCTAAGTTATTTACAGTAAGTATTTCACTCATTGTTCTTAGTCATATAAAGTTTACAGGGAGCATCTCACTCATCCTTCTCAGTCATATAAAGTTTACACGAAGCACAACACTCAATGTTCTCAGTCACATAAAGTTTACAGTAAGTATTTCACTCATTGTTCTTAGTCGTATAAAGTGTACAGGAGACATCTCACTCATCGTTCTCAGTCATGTAAAGTTTACAGGAAGCATAACGATCATTGTTCTCAGTCACTCAGGATTAACAACGAATGCAATCTTACACATTAAGGGGAGGGGGATGGGACTAAACACAAATCTGAACACTGATAAGGTGAGGCAAGGTAATGTTGCTTATAGCCCAGCCGAACGCGGAAGGCCATATCAGGGCTGTCACTGTGTTAAAAACTCACATACACACACTCACAAGTCATTAAAAAAAAATTTCCTGAAAACTCACAACCCTTTAAAATACACACTGGAAATTTGGTTAAATCTGTCTTCTGGAAATTCTTCTAAAAACACACTGGAAATTTGGTTGAAAATCTGTCTTCTGGAAATTCTTGGATCAGATGAAATATGTGAAAATCTTTCAGAAATTCAAAGATCACATCTGGTGGGACATCTCTGAACAAGGTTTTCATGCAGTCTGCTGTAAAGTGTTTATGTCTCACATCATGCAAGTCCCAACACTCTAAAAGAACATGTTTCACTGTGAGTGGTACATGACATGGAATGCACCACGGAGCTTCTTCACCTTTCAAAAGAGAAGAATGGGTGTAGAAGGAGTGGCCTGAATGCAAACGGCACAAGACTTTTTCTTCCTGACAGCTGCCTCGGGAATATGGTAAAAACACTCTGAGGTTTGGGCCGATTTTGAACAGTTTGTCATCCGTCTGTGAGTTCCATTTCTCTTGCCAGAGGTCTTTGCCGTAAGCCTGGGCTTTGGGTTTCAGATCAGTGTGAAGGATAGACGATCTGCTCAACTCTTCCCTTGTGGTACTCTTGACAAGTTTAAAACACTGAAAATGTTCCTATCTGATCTTAGGTTCAAATACTAAAAAGGATTCAGCCACAAGCACACTTAATCGGCTTAATGCTGTGGAATACATGTTAGAGATCCAATCAACACATCCTCAGCATTCAGTGGGCTATGAAACATGACGGTACCCAGCAGACGTTGATGAAAACCAGGTCTTTAGCACAGTTACAGCAGAAAGAACAAAACAAACCAAAGAAGAAGTCACCAACACTATAAACAGAAGTCACTCATGCGTTCCTTAACAGAAGTCACTCATGCGTTTCTTTACAGAAGTCACTCATGCGTTTCTTTTGGGGGCTGGGAGAGGGGCAGCAGCAGGCATTGGAGCGGGGGTGACAAAAAATAAAGAAAAATATAGCAACACAGATGAAAAAGTGATACCAGCTCCTGGAGCGGGGCTAACAAAAAATAAAGAAAAATATAACAACACAGATGAAAAAGTGATACCAGCTCCTAAGCCAAAGTTCAAGGCATACAAAGATCATGATAAAACAAAATGTGAAGTGAGATAGGGACTTTGATTTGAAAAGGTCCAAAGCAGAGAACAGAAAAGGGTCATTTTCCTTCCCATGGCCCGGAGTTACATCCACCATCTTTCACCATGGGAGCAAAAATTATATGGAGCAAATAAATAAACGATACTTTCAAACACAAAAAATGAACACATCATGTTTGAAGCAAAGCCGAATCATAACGAATGCTCTATCAGATTCAACACAGAAGTCTTCCACAACCTTTACCTTCTTCGGCCTCTTGGATTCTGTTGTGATCTTACAGGGTTAAAGGTTGTGACCTGGGTTCCCTGAAGCTGACGCGTGGAGGTCATGGATGCTGTGGAGTTGGGCGAGGTCAGTGGCATGGTGCTGGAGTACAGCCCCTGGTTGGTCTTGGCACTCACTGGCTGCTGTCAGACACAAAGTGACCAAACAGTTCACCTTACCATGAAGACATACATGCATTCCTTATTCTGCAACACAGGAATATGCTCATGTACACATGTATCCAGATGCCTCCAACATGTGCATACATGCATACATGCCCATGACCACACACACACACACACACACACACACACACACACACACAACACGCACGCACACATACACACACACACTCACACGCATGCATGCACACACACATGCATGCACACAAACATGCATGCAAGCACGCACGCACACACACACACACACACACACACAAACACACACACACACACACACAGTGGGAAACCTTGAAAAATTTGGAAAATATCATACACAGCCTCCTACAAAAGAAATTTTAAGAACAATTCTTTGCGAGTCCGCCAAAAACAAGGACAAACAAATGACAAGACAAAATACGACGTGTTTCGACCTCTTAGGTCTTCTTCAGGCAAGACCAACAACGTCCAGCACAATGGAAACGAAGAACGAGCAATCGCTTATCTTCTCACAGCTTTCTGTTGTGAGCAGAAAAGTAAACAACGAAAAGGATGTAAACCACAGTCTGCTTTATCTGGCACAAAGGATGAGAGAACGGCCGTGGAACGGATCTTGTTAAAGCCACCTAAAGAGAGTGAGTGTGAAACGAGAAGGAGCTGTGTGAAATAGTACACACTAAGGTCTACACAGGGACAGTAGTGTAACTGTGTGTGAAATGGTACACACAAAGGTCTACACAGCGAGAGTAGTGTTTTTGTGTGTGAAATAGTACACACTAAGGTCTACACAGCAAGAGTAGTGTTTTTGTGTGTGAAATGGTACACACAAAGGTCTACACAGCGAGAGCAGTGTATTTGTGTCTGAAATAGTATACACTAAGGTCTACACAGCGAGAGCAGTGTATTTGTGTGTGAAATAGTATACACTAAGGTCTACACAGCAAGAGTAGTGTGTTTCTGTGTGAAATAGTACACACAAAGGTCTACACAGTGACAGTAGTGTGTTTCTGTGTGAAATAGTACACACAAAGGTCTACACAGTGACAGTAGTGTGTTTCTGTGTGAAATAGTACATAGGTCTACACAGTGAGAGTATTGTGTTTCTGTATGATATAGTGCATGTTTGTGTGTGAAATAGTACGCACAAAGACCTATACAGTGACAGTAGTGAGTTTCTGTGTGAAATAGTACACACAAAGGTCTACACAGTGACAGTAGTGTGTTTCTGTGTGAAATAGTACACACAAAGGTCTACACAGTGAGAGTAGCGTGTTTCTGTGTCAAATAATACACATAAAGGTCTACACAGTGACAGCAGCGTGTTTCTGTGTCAAATAGTACACACAAAGGTCTACACAGTGAGAGTAGCGTGTTTCTGTGTCAAATAGTACACACAAAGGTCTACACAGTGAGAGTAGCGTGTTTCTGTGTCAAATAGTACCGTCGCGTTTCTGTGTCAAATAGTACACACAAAGGTCTACACAGTGACAGTAGCGTGTTTCTGTGTGATACAGTACACACAAAGGCCTACACAGTGAGAGTAGTGTGTTTCTGTGTAATATAGTACACACAAAGGCCTACACATTCCGAGTAGTGTGTTTCTGTGTGAAATGGTACACACAAAGGCCTACACAGTGAGAGTAGTGTGCTTCTGTGTGATATAGTACACACAAAGGTCTACACATTAAGAGTAGTGTGTTTCTGTGTGATATAGTACACACAAAGGTCGACACAATGAAAGTAACGTGTTTCTGTGTGAAATGGTACACACAAAGGTCTGCACAGTGAGCACCAAGAGACTGGCGTGTTCCCTTGCCAAAGAAAGCAAGGAAAGCGACTCACAGCTCAATAGACGAAAGAGACAAGTGAATCAAAGTAGTTACTCTGTGAGTCCCAGTACTAACTGAGGTAATACTGGGGGGCTGATTTAGCTCCCTTCTCTCCCAAGTTTTTTCAGGATTATCCTGACTGGCTTGGGCGATGTTGTTGCTGAGTAGCGGAGCAGCACTTGTTTCGACAGGTATGTATGAAAAAGACAGTGTACACAAAATATCATGGAAGTCTCACTGTAATGCTCTGTATATCATGGCAGTATTACTGTAACGCTCTGTACGATCATGGAAGTCTCACTGGAATGCTCTGTATATCATGGAAGTCTCACTGGAATGCTCTGTATATCATGGAAGTCTCACTGGAATGCTCTGTAATCTGTTACATGCAGACAATTTCTCATTCCAGTACATGTTTGTCCTACCATTTTCAGCCTATTCCTACTCTAACAGTTAACCACACCTTAATCCCTACCCCGTCCCCATCCCTCCACTGCTTTTCGTCAACACCCCATCCACCTTCAGATCTAGAGAAAGATTCAGATTTCACCCACCTGCTGTTGCACGATGCCACGTCGAGCGTTGACAAAGTTCTGCCGCGCCGACTGCTGGTCCAACTGGGCGATCGTCTTCTGCGCCAGACGCAGCGTCTGAACAGCCAGCTCTCGTTTCTGCTTCAAGGACACGCGGTTCATCGCCCCACGACCTTGACCTTGCCTCAGGGCTCCCCTTCCTTGACCTTGTCCCCGAATGGTCACACTGCCTTGGCCTCGAAGCGAGCCACGGACATTCCCACCAGCGCCTCGAAGTGTGCCGCGAAGATTACTGCGAGTGCCTCGAAGAGCGCCGCGAAGATTACCGCGAGTGCCTCGAAGCGTGCCGCGCAGGTTGCCACGAAGGTTGCTTCGAGTGCCTGTAAACATAAATATGGATCAATGTACCCAGTCTCACAACACACACAAATAATCATATCAATAAACACTATATCTGATATTGTGGATTCAAAGTAGCCATGCAATAATGCTCTAAAATACACCATAAAACTGTAGCTGACATTGTGCAGTCAAAGAACCCTTGTGATAATGATCTAAAATACGCCATCTTCCAGCCACAGCACTGCCCCTGAGCTCTCTGCCAAAATTACATAATACAGTTTAACCTTTGAACTCGCGCTCTGCCCAGTACCACCAACCTGCAATTACTGAGTCAACATGTCTTCAGTTTTATTTTGTCTGTTGAATGCACCCCCGAATTTCATTCCCCGATAGATTATTTGGGAAGCTTTGAGCATAAAGGCATGCTGATAGATTGTTTGGGAAGCTCTGAGCAGAAAGGCATGCAGAGATTAACCATTGTTGCAAAAGAGTCCACCATTTGCAACCTGCTTCAATTCGACTTTCATTCAGTTACTATGTCAAACTGTCGCAAGTCACAGCAATTGCTTTGCTCCATAATTTGCAAGAGCTTGACAATGCACAGTATAACTATAAGATGCAAAATTTTTTGTGATACTCTACGTTCAGGTAAGTATACCTACCATTTCAAACGCTTGCAAATTGCTGAACACACACACACACACACACACACACACACACACACACACACACACACACACACACACAGTATATTTATGTATATGCAGACATTCAGAACTAAACAGCAAAAAAAGAAAAAAATGTATTGTCAAGCATGCACACCCTCCAACATACCTCTCACTTTCAGACTCCCACGGCTGCCCTGCGTACCAGCACCTCCCGTCGTCGTGACCTGACCTCTGACACCACCCCGACCTCCACGGGTCAAACCTCCCCGCAGACCTCCTCGGCCCCTCAGGTTTCCCCCTCGCTGTCCTCCACGTCGGGCACCTTGACCTTGACCCCTCATGGCTAACGTGGCACTTCCTGTTCCTGTCTGGATGGGTGTACATAGGATGCAGGATTGGCAAGAAACTCAGTGACTCTGATACAGTGATGGACAAAGCGATATACATCCATATATATATAGAGAGAGAGAGAGAGAGGGAGAGACAGAGACAGAGAGAGACAGAGAGAGAGAGAGAGACAATTGAAGTGAATAGGCAAAACGAACAAGGCAAACAAATATATTCCAATATTTCGAGAGGCTGCTCTTTTTCAAGGACGACAGATTGTATAATCACGTCAAAACTGGAGTGACATCATTGGGTCGATGCTACAAGAAAAATTGCGTCATGACAGTAATGTCATCACCAAGTGATGCGAAGTCTAAGATCGATGTTAAAAGAAAAATTGCGTCATGACAGTAATGTCATCACCAAGTGATGCAAAGTCTAAAACACCATCCTGTTATTATTTCGTCACTCCCCGCCCCCACCAATATACCAACACCCCCCCCCCCCACCCCTTATCATCTTTCTCTTCCACCCTCGCCTCCACTCAGTCTCTCTCTCTCTTTCTCTCTCTCTACATCTCTCTCTCTCTTGCTCTCTCTTTTGGGCGACCATCATGTTAGTTGTACCAGAGGGAACAACTGAGTAACTCAGTAAGGGAAGTCAGTAAGTATAACTAATGATCAGTCATGCGTGTTCAGTCGAAGAAAAGTTGTTGAGCTTTTGATATGAATGGATCTGTTTTCAAGATGGACTACAATGGTCCCCATCTGCTACTAGTGAAGGATTTTATTACGCCATAATTTTTCAATCCTTTTTCTTTTTTCTCACACACTTTTCACGTCCCCCTCCCCTCCCTCCCCCCCCCCCCCTTCCTTTTTTAATTTCTGCTAAGTCATTGTTATAATGACAGAGACATTGGTAGCCTGCACTTGTTTTCACACACTGCTAATTTGTTTGACATTCATCCATCCATCCATCTATCTATCTACCTACCTATCTATACCTATATCTATGTATGCCTCGGAGCAGGTAATACGAATAAATATGTCTTCAAGATGGGTTACAACATGGTCTCCATAAGCTGCTGGTGAAGGATTTTTTTATTCATATTTCCCTGACCTTTCATTCTCATTTTCTTTATCCCCCCCCCCCCCCCCCCCCCACCACCACTTCAAATCTTTGCCACGTCATTACCATAATGATGGAGGAATTGTTAGTCCGCACTTGTTTTCTCCCACTACTAAATTGTTCAACATATTATATATGTTGCGAAGAGAGAAGAACCTTCTCCTGGTCCATAATGACCCCCCCCCCCCCCCAAACCACCACCACCACATCCACCTCCCCACTTCTGTCTCTGTCTGTCCATCTCTCTGTGTCCCCATTACAGTAGCACCAGCAGTATGGATTCACTAACTCCCACCAACAACTATACTGCTGATCAGTTGGAAGGCAAGAGAGGCAAGGTGGGGGGGGGGGGGGGGGGGGGGGGGGGGGGGGGGGGGGGGGGGGGGTCAAACCCATGATTCTGTGACAGAGTATTCAGGAGAAGGGGAAGAGAAAGGGGAAACGCTGACACAACAATCAAAGCACAACTGGATGGGAAGGGGAAGGGCGGGGGTACGAGATGGTGAGGTGAGGATCAACATAACTGGTATTTATCTGCTCCGACACATTCAACTGTCGAAAAACTGACCTCTGAAGCCAGAATGCAGAGGAGACACAGGAAGGGAGATGGCAGGTGGGGTAGGGTGGGAGTACCAGTGGGACTGACTTAGCTCAGAGACAGTGTCTAAGCCCGTTAAGTATATATGCCTATGGTCTACATACACATCTCATGCTACGATCGCAGCTTAGATTCTCGGCCCAGTGTTATCCGTTATCGGCAATGTCATCAACAATAGCCTAGTGTTTTGACTAATTAATAAAGGCTGATTACTCGTAATTTGGAGTGTATTTATGCCTGAAGCTTGGTTCTAAACATCACACATGTTTCATTGCAAGCTGGTGTGCACAGCTGTTTTTAAATGATGCTGGCATTTAAATCCTCCTATACAAATACCACTCAAAAAGACAGCATCTGTTTGTATTAATACACATGGCTGCCCACAAGCAGGGGAAACAACTAGAGTAATTTGGTGGAGCTGGAGGGTCAGGAACAAGATGCGCCTCCATCTTCACATCCTGGTAATGGGATGACAGTCAACCATCAGTGGATTCAGCAGCCTTTCATGAAAGCAAACCAGCCTGGTGCATACTTTACAGGGAATAGTGTATCTACCAGCCTGGTGCAAGCTTTACAGGGAATACTGTATCTACCAGCCTGGTGCAAGCTTTACAGGGAATACTGTATCTACCAGCCTGGTGCAAGCTTTACAGGGAATACTGTATCTACCAGCCTGGTGCATGCTTTACAGGGAATAGTGTTAAGTGTATCTACCAGCCTGGTGCATATTTTACAGAGAACAGTGTATCTACCAGCCTACTACATACTTTACAGAGAATACTGTATCTACCAGCCTGGTGCATACTTTACAGAGAATACTGTATCTACCAGCCTGGTGCATACTTTACAGAGAATACTGTATCTACCAGCCTACTGCATACTTTACAGGGAATACTGTATCTACCAACCTAGTGCATACTTTACAGAGAATACTGTATCTACCAGCCTGGTGCATACTTTACAGAGAATACTGTATCTACCAGCCTACTGCATACTTTACAGGGAATACTGTATCTACCAACCTAGTGCATACTTTACAGAGAATACTGTATCTACCAGCCTGGTGCATACTTTACAGAGAATACTGTATCTACCAGCCTACTACATACTTTACAGGGAATACTGTATCTACCAGCCTAGTGCATACTTTACAGGGAATACTGCATCTACTGGCCTAGTGCATACTTTACAGAGAATACTGTATCTACCAGCCTACTGCATACTTTACAGGGAATACTGTATCTACCAACCTAGTGCATACTTTACAGAGAATACTGTATCTACCAGCCTGGTGCATACTTTACAGAGAATACTGTATCTACCAACCTAGTGCATACTTTACAGGGAATACTGTATCTACTGGCCTAGTGCATACTTTACAGGGAATACTGTATCTACCAACCTAGTGCATACTTTACAGGGAATACTGTATCTACCAGCCTACTACATACTTTACAGGGAATACTGTATCTACCAACCTAGTGCATACTTTACAGGGAATACTGTATCTACCAGCCTGGTGCATACTTTACAGGGAATACTGCATCTACCAGCCTAGTGCATACTTTACAGGGAATACTGCATCTACCAGCCTGGTGCATACTTTACAGGGAATACTGCATCTACCAGCCTAGTGCATACTTTACAGGGAATACTGCATCTACCAGCCTAGTGCATACTTTACAGAGAATACTGCATCTACTGGCCTAGTGCATACTTTACAGGGAATACTGTATCTACCAACCTAGTGCATACTTTACAGGGAATACTGTATCTACCAGCCTACTACATACTTTACAGGGAATACTGTATCTACCAGCCTAGTGCATACTTTACAGGGAATACTGCATCTACTGGCCTAGTGCATACTTTACAGGGAATACTGTATCTACCAACCTAGTGCATACTTTACAGGGAATACTGTATCTACCAGCCTACTACATACTTTACAGGGAATACTGTATCTACCAGCCTGGTGCATACTTTACAGGGAATACTGTATCTACCAGCCTGGTGCAAGCTTTACAGGGAATAGTGTTAAGTGTATCTACCAGCCTGGTGCATATTTTACAGAGAACAGTGTATCTACCAGCCTGGTGCATATTTTACAGAGAACAGTGTATCTACCAGCCTGGTGCATATTTTACAGAGAACAGTGTATCTACCAGCCTGGTGCATACTTTACAGGGAATAGTGTAGATCTACCAGCCTGGGGCATACTTTACAGGGAACAGTGTACCTACCAGCATAGTGCATACTTTACAGGAAATAGTGTATCTACCACTGTACCAGCCTAGTGCATACTTTACAGGGAATCGTGATCTACCAGCCTGGTGCATACTTTACAGAAACTAGTACATCTACCAGCCTAGTGCATACTTTACAGGAAATAATGTATCTACCAGCCTACTACATACTTTACAGGGAATACTGTATCTACCAGCCTACTGCATACTTTACAGGGAACACTGTATCTACCAGCCTACTGCATACTTTACAGGGAATACTGTATCTACCAGCCTGGTGCATACTTTACAGGGAATACTGTATCTACCAGCCTACTACATACTTTACAGGGAATACTGTATCTACCAGCCTACTACATACTTTACAGGGAATACTGTATCTACCAGCCTACTACATACTTTACAGGAAATACTGTATCTACCAGCCTACTACATACTTTACAGGGAATACTGTATCTACCAGCCTGGTGCATACTTTA
>CM065741.1:48702562-48705062 GCA_033310375.1 Conus canariensis | reverse complement strand
AAAGACTATCCAAGAAATATTTCAGGATTTGTACTTGGAACTGCTGCAGTGCCAGAAAGAGGATCTCAACTATCGAAAAACTAGCATATGACTTTGATGTTCTGTGTTTACAAGAAACTAGAAGTGCCGCCCACAGACCATTACAATTGGATGAATTCATAATATTTCAAAACCATGATGGACGAGGACTAGCTATGATAAAAAAAAAATATTAAAAAAACTTGAAAAACAAACTGTCCAGGACAGACTTGGAAAAATGGTGTAGCAGCACACGTGAGCTAATGGGTGTGAGGCTAGAAAGCCTGGGTGGTAATCAGAAAAGCCTTGTACTCATCAATGCATACATACATCCAGGTACCCACACATCAAAAACGGTTTGGACCTTTCTGGAGGAAATAGAACATGAATTTGGAGACTCTGTCATACTATGTGGAGATCTTAATGCACGCTCAATCCAGGTACCCACACATCAAAAACGGCTTGGACCTTTCTGGAGGAAATAGAACATGAATTTGGAGACTCTGTCATACTATGTGGAGATCTTAATGCACGCTCAAAATTGTGGGATCAACATGGTACCCATCCTCAAGGAATTGCACTGGAAGCGATGTTGGATGAAGTACTTCTTAGTGCACTGACATCATTATCCCCAACACATACAGGGAGGCAGGGTGACACTGACAGTGTCATTGACTTTGCACTCATTGGATCAAAATTCACAGCAGGTGTGAGTGCGGAAAGACTTCTTCATCATGGAAGTGACCATTTCCCTGTTGTGTTCAGTTTACAGAAACCATCAAAAGTTACACAACCGAAACAAAAGGACCCTTTGCAATACAACAACAATGAAGGGGACATCATAGGAACGTTAAGGAGTAGACGATGCAAAAGAAACAATGCTATAACCAAACAAATCGTCCAACCCCTTTGGTGGAATATACACACAGAAACAGCCTGGAAAGAGAAACGCAAGTCTGTAAGAATTTGGCAGAGAGAAAGAAGAAAACCTTGTCCTGATCTAGCTATTAAAACAGACATGAATCAGAAGACTGAACAATTCGAAAGAGTAGCTGAAGAAGCAAAAGAAACCAAGTGGCAACAGTTTTGTCTGTCACTTATGACACAACACTGACTCAGTTCTGGCACTTTTATAGTCGCATGGAAGGAAAAAACAAAACAAACGCAACCCCAGATATCTTAGACGCTGATGGGATCACAAAATTGAAGACAAATTTAGAGAAAGGGTCGGCTCTACTTAAACGTTTCATAGAACAGAGTGATCAAAGAAATCTGGAGGAAAGGAAGAAATATTTGACCAAGTTAAACCAACACCTAGCTCAGACTGGCATTGATGATGAAATCACAGAATCTGAACTGGATGATGCAATAGCTAGATGCACTAAGAATAGTGCTCCAGGACCAGACAAAGTACGGTATGCAGATATCAAACAGCTCTCAGAAGAGGAAAGAGCCAAACTCTTCAGTCTCTACCAGGAGAGTTTTTATAAAGGCTATGTCCCATAAGACTGGACACACAGCTACCTGAAAGCTTTACCAAAGCCAGGAAAAGATCATCATCAGCTAAATGGCTACCGCATACTTACTATGCAAAATATAGCAGGAAAGCTCATGGAACGAATCATAACAAGTAAACTCGCAAGAGATCTTGAAAGTCGACAAATCATCCCATCAAATCAAGGAGGCTACAGAACAGGTACATGGGAAAATGCGGCCGCTTTTGCCTATGAAGTGTACGAAGGATTCCAAAGAAAGGAAGAAACACTAGCTGTTGCAATAGATCTGGAAGATGCATACAACAAAGTCCAGTTCTCGCTTCTCATGGAACTACTCCTTTACTATGGAGTCAGTAAGACACTTACACGATGGATAGCAGCGGCACTTCGGGAGCGAACCGTCATCCTACGATTTGGAGATTGGACTTCTGAGCCTCATAAATTTTCTATGGAATTACCTCAAGGTTCTCCTCTTTCCCATGTTTTGTACAATGTTTACACTAAAGGCCTAGCAGACCTCAACAGAAACGGGTGATGACATTTGTAGATGACGGCCTGATCTACAAAACATCAAAGAATGCTGAAGAAAGAACGAAAGCAGTTCAGCAACAGTTTAACAACATTGCTCAGTGGTGTCAAGAAACTGGATCGTCCATCAACCCTACAAAAGCCCAGACATTAGTCTGCACTCTCAACAACAAGACTTCAGGACAAGTACCCTCACCAGTTTCGTTCAATGGAATACCAATTGAATCAACTAACAACCTACGCTATTTAGGTGTAGGCTTTGACAGAATGCTAACCTTTAGAAAGCATGTTGAGAACAGTGTTCTTAAATGCAAAAAAGGCTTATCTGCCTTGAAAGCAATGGCAGCTAAAGGCATTGAACAGCGCCATCTCTACCGACTGTATCACGCACTTGTACTCAGTGTGATAGATTATGGATTAGGGCTTACAACACTGTCCAACAGCAGCCTTCTCAAATT